>CM067358.1:27394777-27532277 GCA_034190875.2 Urechis unicinctus | reverse complement strand
CAGCTCTCTCTCTTCTGTTCTTGATACCCACTATGCAATGGATGGTATATACTTGCCTCTTGTCACATCACGTATATATAGAATTGTATTGTGAAATGCAATGAGAAACATTGAATCGGTTTTCAAAAGGAATTTACTCACGCTTTTGCCATAATGTTTGAAATGCATTTATTGCTGTGGATGTTTCATTTGTTTAACGACACATTCCGCACAACAGGAGAATGGAGAATGCAACGAAGACCTGTGCGCTAGATCAAGTGCATAGCGGGTATGCTGATTGCTATTTAAAATAAATACTATCCTCAGTGACTTATGATACCACATTAACGGTAAGATAAAATAGATTGGCAGGAATTCGCAATGAATGCCACAAACATTAAAACATAGCTTAAGAACATTATGCATATTTAAATCTTCCCTCAATACTGCCGTTCATATTACGATTATCATGGAAATGCTGATTTCAATGCGGAACAAACATAGCCGCCAAATTCCTACTTTTGCGAATGAGATTTGTGAATTCAATTTCAAATCCGTGACCCTGCCCAATTTAAGATGTTTGTGATGTGATGCGAAAAGGCGTGCACCCAAAATATGGCACGTGACAGACGCGACAGATTGGCAAATTCAATTTCAACTGTATTCGTAGATTGACTGCAAGGCCCTGATGTCGAAAAATTATTGATGATTTGATGTTTGCAATGCAAAGACAGCATTAGAATCGATGCAGCTTAGCAACTAGACAAAAACTACAGCAAAGAACAAATAGTACGAAATCGTCAAGTAATTTGGATTACCGTGCATTAAATACCCATTATCGGATCATTGTCGCCTCTGGGCTCGAATTGATTATTACGCATCTGGAAGAATAGCATCAATAATAGTTTCCTTATGTATAACCAGTTGGATAGGTAGCGCGAAAGGTGTTAAAATGTTTGCTCGGTGCTTATAGCCCGACTGTCTCAGTCAGGTGTCATGTACTTCATTTGGCGTGATACTTATAAGAATATAAGATATCCACGTAATAAGATCTATAGGTAATGGTCACTTATGTCATTGACGAATATAAGAGGTCTACATCTGCATTGCTGCTCCTATAGTAACGTCATTCTTTCTAGACACCCCTTGGATCAAACTAAATAGTTAACTAGACGATAGCACACGTAATTTATTTCGTTGCTTGCAAATATTGCTGCTGTATTCGTCTGATTCTATGCACCGAAATCAGATCGCGCGCTTGACCATCAATGATATATTTCGTGTGTATTTGCAAGGCATCATTGTGACTTAAACGCTCAGTATTCTCAGCATAAGTGCTCCTACAGTCATTGCACTTGTGTTGCTGCTGTTGTTATATGAAGTGTTAAAAGTTAACAGAAACGAGCGTTGTCGGATAGGCATAAGGTGCACTATATATCTGATTAAACTCCTGGGACAGCTTTTTTTTTCTTCCGTTGCAACATACTTAATTTGACAATTTACTGAAGTCTGTTTTTGATATCAGATAGATCATATAAGCCTAGAATTGCCCGGTATTTAGCGTCTTGTGTTACAATGATAAGACATCATTGGAAAATATTAATATTTGAAGCTGCAACTGATTATATATATATATATATATTATTTTGTTTTACCAGGATAGGAACGTGGACATTTAATATAATGGCAATATCCAACAAGCATGACCCATTGCTAAGGAATATCCAAAGAAACATCAAACATAGAGTTGGACCAAAACTGACCTAATCAAACTTGGTCACAAACCCAAAAGGACATCAAGTAGTACCCCCCTTCACACGACAATTCTCATTTTGCTTTGTATTCACGCTACTACGTGCGTTGTGCACATGAAGCAAATCATATATTGTGGCATAACATGGATGCGATACTAATTAATATCGTTGACCTTACCTGCTGTAATAAAACTTAAAGTGAACTATGCAAAACTGGTAAAAATATTTTGTCGTTCAAAATGTCATAACAGCATTCAATGTGACGAATAGATCAAGTGACATTTGAGGCGTCCTCCTTTTTGATTTTGAAATTAAATCCACGCACGTGAAATACCCATTGTTGACATTGCGTGGGTGCTTCAAAAGGTCGACTCTCCGGGCGACCTTTCAGCGGCACTAATATTATCATGAAGTTTTATTAATATTGTCGGCATATAAAGAAATAGCCATAGCCTACAACGCTTTGCGTCATACGTGATGTAACGCTCTGCTAAGTTCCATCAAAGACACCCCAGATTCGTGTAGATTTGAGTCACATCCTCGTAAATAGGAAACACCGAAGCCGAAGCCTGTGAAATCTCTCACAGTACGTTGTTATAATGAGGCTCGTTGGAGTCATAGCACGCCATAGGGAAAAGTCGTCCGTTTACCTGACTGAGTTCGGATGATCAATAAATATGATAACATATACTTTATTACATTTTGTGGATACTATATCATCAACAGAATTACTCCCAGAATACCTCCTAGCTTCATTTTTCATGAATTGCGTGCTACAGGTGAAAATATGGATGGGTAAAGCTTGCATTATATCCATGCGCTTAGTTCATTCTCGGTGTCAACCATTGACAACGTTCGCATTTGTCCTGACGAGCGTCTTGAAACATCATTGACATTTAAAAGTAAGCTAATGACCTAATGCATCTGGCGGGTGTTAATCATATACGACGAAGAGGGTATTACAACATATGGAATGCGAACATTTCGGTGACGCCGCTTTGTAAGCTCATGTTATTTCAGTCATTTAGCTATCATTGCTGTACACAGGACACAATTGCAATGTGTGATACAAAATGTTATAAACACTGCATAACGCACGCTGCATATAAGGAACACACCGTATTGCTAAATTAACCAACATTAGGTTCGCTTTCGTTGGTATATCTATTCCGTGATTGGTTTCTCTAAAACATTAAAAATCGGTCCCCGAAAGTGCTCTTGCATTTATTGCTACAGATTGCATAAATATTGCAGCACATCCAACAACCCTACACTTCCATGCTTCATTAGGTTGCGACAGCATTCATTCCCCCTGGCGAATTGTTCCATTCTTCGCGCAAATAAGACGAGCTTGCCCTTCAAACATCCATTTCTCTGCCACCCCATTTAAACATTCCGTAAACCAGACACCTATCAACATTAACAGGCGATGTTTGCCAGGTATTAATTAACCTGATGATGAGTATACAAATAGCCAATTACTCATGCTCAGTCAGTGTCTTCTGCAATGCTCACTCAGCCACGTGAAATGGGTAATGTATGTTGTTCGTGTGGAGCAATGGGCAACTAAGTAGCAGCAAATCAGAACAATCCAAACCATACAACCATAAATGAAAGAAGGGCTGTAAGCCTTACGGTATCAGCTTACTGTCGTTAAGGCTCTATGAAATGGACTGTGATAACCACAGATACTGCTGAATCTGAGCCATCCTTGGTGTCATCAACTAAATGCAAATAGTAATAGAGAATGCGTTCGAGGAAGGTCTTCCACAGAACTAGCGTATTTCTTGTGATGCGTATTTCAACACACGCCACTAATACTCTAAGTGGACATTGTGTGGGTTTTTTTTCGTCAAAAGATACCCTTCAATCATGCTGTTCTTATACGGTGAATTGTGTGCTGCTGGTGCATATAAGGAACACATCGTATAACTTAATTAACCAACATTAGGTTCGCTTTCGCTGGTATATCTATTCCAAAACACTAACAATCGTTCCCCGAAGGTGCTCCTGCCTTTATTGCAGGAAAATTGCTTGCCCTTCAAACATCCATTTCTCTGCTACCCTATTTAAACATCCCCTTGTCTTTTACTGGTGCTGTAAACGGCAAACTAGATAGCTATCAGCATCAGCAGGCGATGTTCGCCAGATATTAACCTGATGATGAGTATACAAATAGCCAATTACTCATGCTCAGTCAGTTTCTTCTGCAATGTGCATTCAGCCACGTGTAATGGGTAATGTATGTTGTTCGTGTGGAGCAATGGGCAACTAAGTAGCAGCAAATCAGAACAATCCAAACCATACAACCATAAATGAAAGAAGGGCTGTAAGCCTTACGGTATCAGCTTAGAGGCGTAAAGGCTCTATGAATTGGACGATGATAACCAAAGATGCTGCTGCATCTTTGCCATCCTTGGTGTAATCAACTTAATGCAAATTGAACAATGGGGCAGAGTCTTTACAGATAAAGGATGTATTTTGTTGTGTTTATTCAACATGTACAAAATGGGTTATTATATCAACCAGAATACGACTGAAGCACATATCTAATCAGGAATACTTCGACATCACAATTCTCCTTCACCGTCTCTACCATGAAGCTTAATGCATTGGATGCGATTAAATATAAGACATCAAAACTGAAGCAGGACCACACACGCTTTCTGACCATAGTGTTATCTACACAGCGCGACATTGAATCGTGGGGCTGATCTAGCTGATCGATTATTCTAACAAACAGTCGCAAATACCCTTCCTATGTGCCAAGGTCACAGACAGGTACTTTTCCCCATTCTAAGGATGCATTTAATAGAATGCCCTCACCCATAACCATCAACAATAAGGCTATACCGAAATTGTATGAACAAGTCAAACTGTACAACGTGCTTCACATTTGACTATCAATGACATTAAAGGATCAACATCAACGTTATTTTAAAAAGGTTCAGTAATCAAAATCTAGAGTAGTCGCTATGGGACGATATCGATACATCAATGCAATTCGTGCAATTTCCTGCGTTCACGACTAGCCTCTGCTTAAATCATATTGCCTACACTTCAAGGAGGTACAGCATGGTGATTTGGAAACTTTATCAATTACAATGTGAAACTAGCGAGAATCTAACCAGCGTCGTGATAACCATAATTTGAACTAAACCAGATGGTCAGATAAGCTATTTCGCGAGAAGACACTTTGAAAAGCTGCTCTCTATAAACCAATATCATGTCCGAATACCTTGAAGATGTATAATGATGTGTGCATTTGTTTGTATTGTGATGTGTGCGATGTAGTTGTTATTGCAAAACTCTCATTAAAATCACCATGGCGGAGCAAAGAATCATGCATCGCTTGATGTTCTTCACAGATTATGGTGTATCGCGATTTGCGGGGTTATAGTGCCTACAATTTACAGTAAACCGCTTGTTCAATACATTACAAACTCAAATCATCATGATATTTGCCTGCAGAGTAAAATTAAACCGTTTAGAAACACATTCGTAGCTGTTTCCGTAAGAGAATGGTTCCTTAATAGAAGCGTTTGTTTAGCCTTCTCTTCCGCCAAATGACACTCCATAGGTGTCAGAATGTTAGCGTATCAGTAACACGAGCCGTATGTTTTACTCGTAACAGGAGATTGCATGCATTCGAGGAAGGTCTTCTATGGACCCAACGTGTTTCTTGTTATGCGTATTATTCAACACGCCACGGATACTCCAACTGCACATTGTGTGAATACTTATCGTCAAAAGATACCCATCATTTATGCGGTTCTTTCACGGTGAATTGTGTGCTGCTTAATATGCAAGATGCATTACGAGCGTCAAGCATGGCGTACGCTCTCACATGCTCAACCCCAGTGATTCTTAATATATCATAGACTTCTCAGCGTAGGCTAATCACCTAATGCAAAAGCTGACTGCTAATCAGAGACGATAGTGTGATGAATACATAATATTTGATCGAGGTCGAGCACTTTTGTACGCTCATGTTATTTCAGACATTAAAGATCATTGAAATACACCAGCAATATTATCGCTTGATACAAATACATGCCTATTTTCGGCAAAATCCTTTCAAAGGCACGGCCGGTTTGATCGATGTCTATAAGAGAGGAACTAGCAATCCCACTGGAGCGATAAAGGTAATTTGAGGCTAGTCAGAGCCTTCACGATTGGCAATGGTCACAAAACAACGTGGGTCAAATGGGTCAATGCGCGAGTAGGTGACGATGGAAGCCAGTACAACCAATGGACACGAGCCTACAAGCCTTCAGTCAGTGTTTGCTTGTAAGCAGTGACATTCTCCGTCAATTTTGATATGAAATGCAATATCATAGCAGCAGATTATTGCAACGGAAAGTGCATGACAATTGTGCTGGTTCAATGCAATCACTTCAACTAATACAATGCATGAGTACATTATGATGTGACTGTTGACGTCAATCGTGAATAATGGATGTTGCTAAGTACACCATGATTGTTATATAACCATGTCTCAATGCTTGATATAATCTAAAACTTTCAGGAGTTAACTGATAAACTCCCTAATGAACCGTTTCAGTTTAATTTGCACATTGACCTATTCGTCCCAATAATGTGATTTTTGTTTTTTATTGCGTCATATTAAATGACTCAATGTTTAAAAGCATCCTTTGCCACAGTTGTTTGAAGCGGTGTATATAATACACAACAATTAAATAACATATCTTGTAACGTTTCGGTTCTGCATTGCTTTCAGAAAAACATCGCATTGCTTAGTGACACATTTTTGTTGAAGGGGACAAATACATCAAGATACTAGTTAGATTGCATCATTGTTTAAAAATACTTAGCATGATAGTGCTTGGTGATCAGCAGGAAGTTCAAACATTTTATATCTATGAATTTCATCAATAGTAATATTACTTTTAATTGTACTTAAATCATGTGTCATTGTATGTCGTTATGGATATGCAATCTGAATCTCTCAATACCTCGTGACATCTTTTTGTCAAATGGTATGTATACACACGGGTCATCAACGCAGAGAGAAGATCGTTGTTGACATTAAAGCCCAGCAAAGATATTCGCTACCTGAATATGAGAAATGTATATAAGAAATTAGGAAATAGGATGACACGATGCAGTCCAAAAAAGTACAATGTCTTAACGCTTATATATAGTGTTCGGTCTGTCACTGCCATTGATTAACCAATATCCTGTATGTGCAGTAACTCTCACTCAGACCAGGCTGACATCCCCGCAGCGTGCTGTCGGGTAATTTTCTCTGTGGATGATACTTTATGTGGTTTTTTATCATTGACGGGAGGGACGGGTAAATGGTCATTTCTCTTTTTCAGCCAGTAAATGTCGGTTATGTCAGTTCAGTAGGTTTACATTCCTCTTCTCACATTCTCTCGCACTCAAGTCGCCTATTTCAGTGTTTACCCTTTTGTGTCATGTACCATTCTCAATGTTGACTTCCTATGCTGCGTTTAATGCGCAACAACTGACGGTGTTATACATACCAGCACACATATAGCCTGGAGCATGATTTGTATAAAACAGCTATCAATGTAGAACTCATATATCAAAGGCAGTTGTAGCATATTGAAAGACCCTAGAAGCCGCATCGAACTTGAGCATCATTGTCTGATAAATGTCGTGTTATAAGCTTAACTTGACAAGCAATAGACCTAATTCAGTGAAATGATCTGGGCTCGTCTGGCAATACTTTTACTGTGTATCTGCTATTTGTCATACTAATTGATATGATGCTGGTTCTAATGTTTGTTGTTCGAGGCTTTTCGGTTAAATTGGTTGTGTAGAAGTAGTAATAGAAGTATCCATATTTATAGTAAATGCATTAGTTGATGTTTTAGTAATGGCTATAGTAGTTATTGTTGCCGAATCATTATTTGCAAGTGAGCAAAGTGTTTTTCAATATTGAGTAAATTGAGACAATATATTATAATAGCAAGGGTGTAGCTCCTTGTTAGATGATTTACAACCCTTATTCCAAACTCCGCAGCATTGGCCAGCCAAACTGTGGTTCATAAAGATTCAACTGCTATCCGTGTGTTCTAGTGAAAGGCCTGAGAAATAAATTCAGGGGTACACAGGTATGTGTTGTTGTATTACATGGTCTTCATCTCCATTCTATGGAGTACATTTAAAGGTTAAAAACCTAATGTATACACACTCATGCATGCACGCAATTCAACTAAAATCTTTGTCATCTTATTTAGATACTATCGAACAACAAGTTGCCCGATTGATATATTTAGATAATGCCAAAACACAGAGGTATTGAGTGATGCACAAATCGTAATCCTGTAAGCAATGCAATATAAAGCAATATCACAAAGTAAAGTATACCTGTTATAAAAGTAATAATAACCACACGTATGCGATTTAACGTATCCATTAGTTTTTTTTATCTGGGACTTCATAAAAGTGACATTTAGCGTAAACCGATAGTTGTGCTGCTAATGAAGCACGCTTTGGCCATTCATTGCATGATTTGATAAGGTTTTGTGTTCATTATTGGAACACGTACACGATCCTGGTAATTCGGATCTTTTCCGATATTGAGCTATCTGTGAATGCAGACCTCACATCAACACTTATCTAGGCAGCCGCTGCGTTTTCAGATTGCGTCATGTAACTAAAAAGGCAGACATGACAATGGTAGAAAACCGTCACAGAAATGCAATACATTACCAGCTGTTAATGTGCTGTAACCGACAGTAGATTTACACGCTTCGTATGGCCGTTTGTTTCTTGTTTGACAGTTTAAAGCTTTCAGAGTTGAGTAAGCTCCAGCTGACGAATTAAAGGTTCATTTGACAACAATCACGTACACATGTATGTATGTATGTATGTATGTATGTATGTATGTATGTATGTATGTATGTATGTATGTATGTATGTATGTATGTATGTATGTATGTATGTATGTATGTATGTATGTATGTATGTATGTATGTGTATGTATGTATGTGTATGTATGTATGTATGTATGTATGTATGTATGTATGTATGTATGTATGTATGTATGTATGTATGTATGTATGTATGTATGTATGTATGTATGTATGTATGTATGTATGTATGTATGTATGTATGTATGTATGTATGTATGTATGTATGTATGTATGTATGTATGTCTGTATGTATGTATGTATGTATGTATGTATGTCTGTCTGTCTGTCTGTATGTCTGTCTGTATGTATGTATGTATGTATGTATGTATGTATGTATGTATGTATGTATGTATGTATGTATGTATGTATGTATGTATGTATGTATGTATGTATGTATGTATGTACGTATGTATGTATGTATGTATGCATGTATGTATGTATGCAAATATGTGAATATGTATGTACGTGCAACTCTTTATGAGCGTGGAAATGCGCATTAATAGAACATTGTCTGTAGTAAGAGCCACTTTAGTAATAATGCTATACAAGATGTACGCCCTAGCAGTTCTATGCGACCTGGGAATAGCACAGAAAACGTCCTAATTATTATAAGAACAAATCCAATGAATGTTGCATCCATTGACCGAATGTCAATCTAAAGGGAGTTTCGGGGTTGTGGGATATGCCAGGGAGGGGTTGTTAGTTGATAGTCGTTGACTGGAGGTGGGCATTGGGGTCGGGGGTTCGGGGTTGAGGTGACTGGGAGGCAGACCGTCATTTGAAGCTGCCAGAAATGATAGCATCACGAAGATGGGGGAAGTACAATTCTAGATTGTGACTCGTCCATTAGTGAGTGTAGATTAAATTTATTGTCCTGTGGCCGACGTATATCTAATTGAGTGAACATCCTAAAGTTGTCCAGTCCTAAGTGGTTTCGTCAGCGCCACGATCAGGATTGGCCTTGATATTCTAATAACTAACAGCTCTGGCGCATTGAGGCAAGTATATTTTGTAGAGCAGAGCGTTATATTACTGATTCACATGAATTCTTGTATGCATTGTAGAACGGCATCAGCATTCGTGATTTTACTTCCGCTTAATCAATCAGAATATATAGACGTGATCGTATAATCTGAGAACCTGTCATGGACACCATTAAAGAGGCTTATGTTCGCTGCGCTCAAAACAGCGCAATAACGTGCCAGCTTATTAAATACAACCATTGAGAACGTGCATAGGGCAGTTGAGTGGCTTCAGCAGTATTCACTGCCACATTTGTGTTGAACTGTGTAAAAATATAATTCAGAGACAACCTGTCAAGACCTGTAATCGTTTGTTTCCACATCCGTACATGAATCACAAAGGAATGCTTGCTGAGGCGTCATGATGACACAGTTGGGCTGATAAGACCTGCGTAGTTAGGAACAAGCCTTATCAGGGATGATATTGTGAATGACATCTCTGATGATGAGCAAACGAATTGATATCATGACAAAGTGTCACTTAATGCTCAATATCTGGATAGGCATTGCTAAATTGTTACCGGAACAAAAATTACTACTATTGCTATCATAGCAACTGCTACTCCTGCTATTATCATATGTTGCTTACACTTGTCTACAGGAGTCGCTATTGACAAGCACCAACCGTTTGTGATGAAATATGATCGAAACATTTCCATCTCGACAGTGCATGTGTACGCATATTTATCCATCGGATAAAAACTCTAAACCAATGTTAACCGCATAAACTAAAGGACAGTTGGCCGTATCGGAAACATTTGATCGTTAAATTTGGATCGTGCTAGTCATGCTTCAAAAATGTGAAACGTATTGTGAGCATATATAGTAGATGTATGTCGTACATTGCTCACTTCATTATGTATCATTGTCTAATCTCCAAATGGTACACTCGCAGCACTTGTTACATAACGTACAGTGCACCAAATGATTAATGCCAAACACTAAGTTTAGTATTCATATATTTGATACATTTCAAGGAAGCATACACGGTATTAAGCACATGCGTGTGGTATCTCAAGGGCGCACATTATTTCCCTTACGTACTGGAATCGGAGAAGGGTATTTGCGGCTGCTTATCAGAAACAACGAGCGACCAAATAAATCATCAGAACACGTCATAATGGCGATTTGGTAATGACTGTAGTTCTGGTTATACTGCTGGACTTTGGACATTTCCGCATTGTCTATTCCAGGTGGAATTAGCTTATAAACTCACGGAAGACGATAAGATGTATGTATGAACATAGCTGTTCTCCTTGACCCACTATTGACGAAATATATCCATTGAATCTCAACCAATGCAACAAATACAGACAGGGCTATATACCATGCCTGTAAGACAACGCTGGTATAGAAGAAATCCGAGATCAATTACTGTCCAATAAACAGCATGTAATAATGATATATACTCTAGCCATAAACTTTCTGAGACAGTCCACTTTTAAGATGGGGAAACTTATTTGATTTTATTCTATAGCTAATACACGCATGGTTGCATAAATCATTATACTTTGAAAACCAATTGATATTACAGGAAAATAACCCACAACAGAGTGTTCCAATGGTAAACCAACTATTATAAAGGTGAAACTGTTAATCAGCGATCGACATAGCGTCATGCTCAATGATGGTATCTCTTCAACGAATGCTAACTAATAACATGATTTATAAGTCAAATTGACGTTACCCGATGAATATTTCAGCTGGGCCTCGCACAGTATGTCAACACCAATGTACACTGTTATATTACATCTGTCAATAATTACATACAACAGAAGCCTTTTACCTTGCTAAGTACATCACCAGACGTCATTACCTAATGGACGGCGGTAATGGCACCGTTTATGATGTACCCCACGCAATATGTCAAATTTGATTGTCAGCATAATCCGAAATAATCATTATCCATTATGAAAGTATTGAGGTGATTACGGAAAAGCTTTCAGGTCTTGATCGCGTGGAAATAAGAATAAAGTTATATTGGTATAATGTCGTGCAATGTGCGCACGTATTGTGCATTTCGTTTTGGCACTTACAAAGGGTTTTATTTTACGTTATAGATTGTCTTTGGCGCCCGAATTGTCGAATGTTATACAATAGTATCGAATAACCTAACGTCACGAATCTCTTCAATTGACCCTGGCTAGACGGGCCTGTTCATTCCTTTGTAGGAAAACTGGAGATTGAAAGGAATACAGAAGCTGACCAAGGAAGTAAATCATATAGTTTTAGCAGCTTCACATCAGACTAATAAAGGCGGCTGAAAGCTCAAGCTGAATAGAAGAATAGCCTACTGGTTGTGATGTTTATTATATGTCGGAGTATAAATCATATTCATTAACTCTGATCGCTTTCAGATAATTCTGTTTTTACTATAATATACTGACGCACATGCCTGGTAAGCACTTCTATTTAGAATGCCATCCATTTAGATCGCCAGTATACCCATAAACACGATAATATATATTGTTATGGGTCAAACACGTATTGAAGGTTTCACTTGAAGAGTTCCTAAGCTTTACCCTTTAGGTTTTGGTTTTGTAATGGCGACAGCTAAATATACACATGTAAAATGTGCTAAGCTCTTATTAATCGATATCGAATGTGAAATACATCATCTTAATATACAATAGTTTTCAAGAGAATTCTCGTAGAGGCTCACATCTACAACTGAATGATATTGTAATCTAATATTGGGTACAACATTGTTAGCTAAAGGGTTGTCTAACATTATGAATAGCAGACTGATGCTGTGACTCAGTTTAGATGTCGAGCATGATATTGATAGCTGCTCTTGATAACATGCCATTGTAAATACATTATTGAGGTTAAAACCGCCAAATAAAATGGACATCTACATGGCGCGGTTGGGGTATTATGAAATATTAATGCGCCAATAAATACAAAAAAATATCAACTCTTGTGTTGACGTGAAGCTTACCACTGTATTGTTAGTAGTGATGTAACAAGGTCTTCAACATCCTTATGTATCAACGTTCATACATAGGGTTTACATAGTACAATTGTAATGTTGCAATCCAATGCATAATCCATGTGGAATGCGAATTCAGTTGCATAAACCTTTGTGGAAAGTATCATGTAATATCAATAGTCTTAATGTACCACAGGCTTTAACGCAGGGAAACAATAATGAATCAGTCAGTGCCTCATCATCTGCAGATACGGTGAATGGGTAACATACTGCCCAACAGTATTATTAATGCTGCTACATGGCTCGCATTGTTGTTAAACGTGATTCGACGCTTAGTTTGCAGTTTTCAAGGAAACCAAAGTAGTAGGGCAATAATGATAAGTAACGATAAACAGAATGTTGCTCCTGTTGATATCACGCCTGCAACTCACCCCTGTGATTTGCTTACCGACTCTCAGCACCAAAAATGAAATATACCTTGAATAAAGAGCACTTTCAATTTGAGAAATTGCTTGACAGTTTAGTTTACTCCAAGGACGCGTACATACTTGCTACACGGAAACCTGCTAAGCGCAAAATGTTATTTAACAGGCGCATCACTATGGAGCAGTGAAGTTACAGCATGCACCAGTGTCTTTTCTCTTAAATCGAGACAATAATCAATTTCATGAAACAGCATACGTTAGGTACTTTTAAGAGCCTATTTATTTCGGCGATTCTCTCACAGAGATGGGGAACAATGATTGTCTGTATCCTAGTCGATGTTATTTATACCTGTGACGAGTGACACAATAGGGTGTAGTGGGATGGAAATCAAGGGGGGTGGGGGTGGGAATTGGAGTAAGAATTGCGTGGTTCGTCTCCCAAAATGCGTGATATCATTACTCATCACCGCCTCATAGTGACCTCCTACGTTGGAATGGAAATTTCAGTTGATTTTGCACACTGAAATAATTTGATCAATTAAAGGTTTGCCAAAGCCAGCATGAAGCTGTATTAATCAGCGCGACAAATTACCACGTATTGTTTCTGAACACCAAAACGACGTATTCGCACATCATGTGATAACGTGACTTCCACAATAAGCCTTGATTACGCGATGAGCGTAATGTAAATGATAAGCAATAAGATTGTTTGGTTATGATAACTTTTTGCGTTTTGCGGTCGACTTTAGACGAAGTACCTATTATATATTTAATTCCGTTTTATTGTGATTTTCACACGAATGATTGGAAATTTAGGTATCAATACCTTTACCGTTGTAGTGGGGGAATCCACAAAGTCTCGTAAGCCTTCTGTTTCTGACAGCACAAACCTCGAGTTACAATATATGGTCATTACTTCGCTCTCTGGTTAATGTGGAACATTGAATTGCATGATTTCGATGCTACTTGTTTCTTCCTGCCTAATAGTTGACCACCCAGAAGAATTGACAATACAAACTATGCTGGACACAACAAGGTATCCGGTATTAAAACATTACTGGTTTAATGCGAAATGCTCTTTTGGAGGTTCATGTCATTAAGTTTAACGAAATGGATGATTACATATCAGGATATCAATCCTATCTTAGCTGTTACCGAACAATATGAGGTTAAGTCGAAGTTTGCATACGCCGATGGTTGATAAGGAATGAAAGGCGACAGGAGGGGAAAGGTGAGGTGTTGACGAATGTCACGTAACCCACTGTTCTTCCGTCGACAGGAATGACGTCACCATTTGATTGTTTTAAAACTCTTGTTTCTCAATGATGCAAAACCACAGATTGTGATTTGTCTTCCAATATATTTCGTTGCACTGTCAAAGATAACGCCTTGCTAAAAATGTCATCAAGGCATTAGTTTTCCCCGATTGTTTTTATCATTGTATCTAGTAACGTTTTCAAATCCTAATCTTCGAGTAATCATGAATGCTGAGTGCCCCATTTATCTTTACTACATCTTTGCAGAAGTAAGCAAAAAACTAACGAGCAAAATCTTATTCACTGGAGAACAATTAAGCACCGAATGTATCAATTCTGAACAAGGCCAACACAAAATCACATTATGCAGTTTTCAGAATAACCATTGGAGAATTATTCAGAATACCCGGGGCCAGTGCAGATTCAGAGGAGAGTAATTTGCATGCAGAGTGTATTGTCAGCTAACAATGACGGCTCCACTAGAGCCCTTTAACACCGGCTTAGATCAATAATCCGCCCTAAAGATATGCTTACGCACACACAAGCACACACAAACAAGCACAAACACAAACACACAACATTGAACACTTACATACACACACACACTCACACACGCTCACACGGACTTGGCTAGGAAAGTGTCTTTCCATAGCTATGTCCGCTAAATTTAGCGATGTAAAAGACCAGTAAAAGTAATAAGCAAATAATGTGCCTGTATTTATTAATTGAAAATAATATGTTTTCACGTTATCTGTAAGAGGCAACAACGACCAGATTGTGGTCCCATGGCCAATTGTTATGGTGAGCTAGGGCAAGGCGTTAGATTATCTCCATAATTTCAATTGCACTGGTGATTCTCTAAACTCGTATAATCCACTAACATCCAACTATGCATACTGCCCAACATTGCCAGTATTTCTTTATTCATATAGGCATATCGGATCATGACCCTGGAGCTTTTATGTGATCACCATAATGGCGTCGCTGCTTGGCAATGAATAACGGTTATTTTGCTGCGCTGACAATCGGAGGTGACACATGATAGTCAATATTATATCTGTCGTCCATTAGGTAATAACCTCATTAAAATACATCACGTTTGGCGTCCTTTTGTAATGAAGCCTGTTATGTAACGATGCAAGTGATCATTTGCATGAAAATATAAATGGATTACCGACTTGTAAAGTGCTTATCGTGAGAATAAAATTCGGCTATATTCTGTTACTGGTAATGTCATCTGCTCTAGCTATTTGGTCGTTACGAGCAGTAACCGGCCCACCTGTAATACACATTGCTCTGGCGTCTGAAATGAATCAGTGTGTTCCAATGATGTGAAACCAACGTAGATTAACGTAGATTATAACTGAGAAATGAATATTAATATTGGAGATAGATATGTTTCATTGAAGGTTACACTAATTCCAAAACTGTTTAATATGATAATGAAGTATTTAATAGCTAATGTTTAATCTTCAAATAGCTAATACAATAAAGCAGCTACAAAGACAAGCAGTGTTTTATAAGGATGATAAAACTGACGATTGATAGTGGGTCCAACTGAGTCTCAATACAACTGCCAAGGTAGCTGTTTGGCCGCATCTGGAATATGGAATTCCGACGTGGTCATCATGCCTTCAACGAGAAACAGACATATCAAAAAGGATCATGCTGCAAGCTACATATCTCGCCGCCGATGTGTCTCATTTAAGTTTCACCTGTTTTGACAGATATATCTTTAAACAAGCAACATTCTTTGAGATCTTTTAAAGAAATACCAAGTTTTCAATGGATTAGGTTAAGTAGCATAGGGCTTCATTTAACTAAGAAGAAATGAAAACTCCCGTTGTGTTGTCACCCCAGCCAAGTTAGCTGTTATAAGTGCATTAAATTCTTTAACAACCCTACTCAACGTGTTTTCAGGAACAAAAGTGATGAGTAATTTGCCTTAAATAATACACACACATAACACACCCACACCCTACACACCCTACATAACATAAAATATATATAAATATATATATATATATATATATATATATATATATATATATATATATATATATATATATATATATATGTATATATATATATATATATATATATATATATATTTACATATTTATATATATATATATATATATATATATATATATATATATAACATATATATATATATACACGCATATATATATAAGTATATATATTGATATACATGTATATATATATATATATATTTACATATAAAATGTATATGCGTAAATGTATTGTATATATATATATTTATTCGAATGTATATCACTTATATATATATATATATATATATATATATATATAAATATGCATGTATATACACATGTATGCATTGCAAATATATAGAGCAATATTTACATGTATATATATATTTTTATATATATATTTATGTATATATATATATATATATATATATATATATATATACAAATAAATATATACTTATATATGCACATATATATATATGTATATTTATATGATATATATATTTTAGCTAATGTATATATATATATATATATATATATATATATATATTTATATAAATATATATATATGTATATGTATATATAACGGTATGCTGTTTTGTGTTTGCTGCTGCAATAGGCTAACTGGCAGTCGGTAAGCTGCATTTACCGCAAACACTCCTCCCAATGAGTTGATTAATAAACTAACAGCACGGCTGCTTCGAAAACTTTTCCAAGAATTGTATTGCTGTGCAGCTTATATCTGTGTAGTTATCCATGGTAGATATAAGATAAGGTGCCTGAAGTTATTCCTGTTTATGAGAATGTAAATGTCATTCAGCCTTATCTCACACATGTCAGTCACCAGATTACTGATTACACAGGTAGTCTGAAGAATCATACAATTGGAATCCTGACTGAGATAAAATGTATTTCTACGCATATTGACATTATTAGCATATTTTACAATTCTCCTATTGCATAATCGATTCCATGCTAGCCAACGGTGCTATTAGCATTGTGTCTGTTATCTCTCGTATAGGAAGCGTGACGTGACAAGCAATAGTCATGGTTCCGGGGAAGTGTCTTGTGATCCTTGCTGTAAAAGAAGTCCATATTTGTTGTGCTTAATGATATATAACATCGGCCTTCTGAGAAGCTGTCTTGTGAAGCCAAACCAAGGTTCGTCGTAGAACGTGTGTTGGTGGTGGGTGCCGTGATAAACGCAGCGGAAGGTAGTAGAAGTAGAAGAAGTAGGAGAAGAGCCAGACGTAAAAATAGAAGTAGTAGAAGCAGCGGTGGTAGTTCTAGTAGCAGGTAGCAGGTACACATGAGCTATCCGTCTCTCAACATGGAGTGCACAGCTGACAATCATGACCCCCACTAAAACTGGCTTTTCTGGATATGGTTAGCCATACACATCACCCCTGTTTGTAGGGTATGACTTGATAAACGGCAGCACTGTGGTAGAATCATTAGTCTTTATTGCCTGACACGATACAACTATGAAACATTTTAAACGGAAGCCGTTCACTGCGAGCATAAAGGAAGCACTACAGATTAGCAGCATGGATGAAGATGAAAAAAAATATTTATATTTATCAATCCTTTGTTGTTAGTTGAGCATAATTATAGTAATGGCCATGAAGTTGGCGATATTTGTGTTTAGCTTTAGCCATGTTTGGATGGCTATTGTAATGGAAGAATGCTTATATGACTCTACCTGTAAATGCATTATTGGTACCACACAAAAGGTTTTGAAAGTCATCGCATGATATTTCCCCTTATCCCCTTCCCCTAGGCCGCTACGTGTCAATTATTCTACAAGAGCTAGAACAAGTCCTCTATATATCTGATGCTGATATACTTATGCTACTCAAATAGTGAAGCTCCTGGCTATGTTGATTTTTATCCAGACAATCGTCTCATATGAAAAGAAAATAAGGCAAGGAATGATATTGGTCTCGATGACCAAATAGGGCGCTAATGTTAGATAGACTTTGCAATCATCTCATCAAATACCAATTGTTTATATGTTTTTAGGCCGATTTGTGTCCGTATTAACTTCATATACTGTCAGGAAGCCTCTCATTTACCCATTTGATTTTAATTTGACGGGAAAATGGCTGCAATGTGAGAACAATCTCACACTTTATTCTGTTAGCAGACCATACATCAAGCTAGAATAGTAATGAAGGGCTTATGGTGTTTAGCAGATCATCCACCCAAAGAAGAAGGAACGGAAATATAAACTATTTCCCATTTAGTGTTGGCCGAGTTGATACGCAAAAATGATATATGATGATGCACTTAAGCATACAATGAGGCTCGTGTGTAAGTTATGACTCATAAATACAGTACCTCCCCTAGTGGTCTGATAGACTATGATCATTGCCCTTCACCTGGTGGATTATCAGGCGGTTGACGAAGAATTAGATTGATGATAATAGGGACTGCAATAAGCTATGAAAACGGCGTCGTCCTTGGGCATAAGAAGTATTGTGATTCAGTGTGATGCTTTGATTCCCGGTTAAAAAGTTATTTGATTGCCCATGGGATATTTTGACTGCAATATTAGTTTCAAATATATTTTGCCTGACCTTCATTTGTAACGACAATAACAAAATATTAATGGCATGCTTAAAAATCCAGGCTTCGGCAAAACCATCGAAGTGTAAGGTATGTGAGCTACTTACGATAAGTCATGCGAGAGATGATACTAGAGTTGGTAAGAGGTAGATACTGGTTGGAATAGCACGGGACGGACAAAGTGAGTGAAGGAATTCGGCCACAACAGCGAAGAGATTACAACAAAAGCAGTCAAGGTGAATATTGATGGAGGCAAGTGCGCCATGTCATGTCATTAAATAGGATTAGAAAGGGTAGGATGAATCGTAGAATCGAAAATTAAGAGATGACAAACATTTCTTGTGTTCATTCTCGTTTTTGATGCTCAGCCGTTTAACAGTTTCAATATGAGTTCCTTTCTTCCCAAATTTATATTATCGCCCACTTCCGTGTATAATCCATATATAAGCTGTCGTGGTGCGAACAAAACATCGCATGGAATATTGAATGTAAGAAATTCCATTCGGCACCAATGGCTAACAATGATATACAATAAACAAAATATTAGCAAATTTGCAATTCTAAACTTGACCCTCTTAATTGTGTTGGTCTAATCGTGGGTGTTCAATAACGTAGCTAAAGTTCACTCCTGCTCTTTATGGATGATTATTTGTAATCAATATTGATGATAACATCAGAACGTCACTTTACGTTGGACATTAAACTTCAAACTGAACGTTCCTAAAACATACTTTATTTTGCTGCACAACAAAATATCTCCTACCAACTACGCCATATGACAGAAATAACAGACAGTCGTCGAAGCCATTACCACACCACCTCAGCTCAGAACAACATACAGGCATTTTGCAAATACTACAATTAACGTTTTATTTCCAAATGGATATTATACATTGACAGGAATTCTCACGTGATCAATGACGCCGCATAATCAGGAGTTACAGACGAACTTATCTATGATCACAGAACAAAGGGGGTGGGGGTGCAATGCGGAATGGGTCATTTTCTAATTAGACGACTGGATTAGCCAGTATCACTGAGTATGCAATCAACTGGTCATATGTACATCAGTCAATGCAGCAGACTCTTCATGTACTCGGCCCATGCCTAAGTATCCCGTTAATTGGGCAGCAAAAGCATTCATAAACGGTTTTAATGGTGGTGTAGGCAATCTTATGACTCGCCAATTTTTCCGAATATATTCATTTTCGTATTACCGCCAATAATTCATTTTTTTCTGCTTACATTATGCTTTAATACTTGTAAGATAATTGAAGCCGCTGTTCTGTATACAATATTCAATTCATTTACTGCTGTTCCGTGACCTGTTTTCAACCTACTTTTGACCTGCGTACCAACGCGAAATCCATTAAGATAGATGGCGACACCAGTAGTAGGCAACCTCTGTCTGTGATATTCACCAGCTAGAAACCTTAAAATGAGCAAATCCAGAGCCATTGGAGATATTTTACAAAATCGCATTCTTGATGGTATAATTCAGAAAGTAGCAACGTATCAAAAAATCAATATCGCTATGATAAATAAATATTTTCTATGGAATGAATAAAATACTAATCCCACTATACCTGGCCAAAGTATCCGCACATAACGATATAGGTTTAAAGTTACCAATGCTGCGCAATAAGGAGCTTTATAATGACCTTCTTATTAATCCCTTATTGCTTATTGTGCAATATAGTTAGTACTGATGCCACTTATGAGTAGCATCGTGAATCGATCGATTCAGCGATTTAAAGGTAATTGTAAGTAAGGTAGATAGAGATGAGTCAATGGATGAGAGGGCAATTGTTAAGATAACAGGCGAAATAGCGAGAGCAGAGATGACCTTAAGAAGAACACCCCACCACTCTCTCGTCCCACAACCTCAGCCTTACCATATCAAATATCGCATATCAAGTAAGCTGCTTTTGATAATACGCTATCGGATAAATATGACACGGACATGAGTTCTGTGTCCGAGTATGGTGTTGGTTTGGTAAGCAATATATAAACTTTTACCGAAGATAATATCAGGCAGGACATAAACCAGATATACTACTGTGTCACATATAAGTATCGCACCGACTGGTACTGATGTATTTTTGTTATCTAAAAAATCGTGGTTCCATGTTTGACCGACTTAAACGCCATTATCATACAACTGTTGCAGCATCGCGGGTAACACTAGTTGCAAGTCACGAAAATGACCCAGCAATTTATTATGTTTTCAACAACGACAGATAACTGCGAATACACCATCGTTTGGCACTTCTGTGATTCGAGAGGCTTGGTAATCTTGCCAATACTGTAATCGAAATACTCCGAACCTATGGTTAAATAATTATATATATCACGTCACTACAGAGATATTCGACTAGATTAGATTATTCACCCTGATTATACGCTGTTTAGTTTTTGCTTCAAGCTCCACCTTTCCTTCCAGAGGCTGAAATAAATCCCTCATCGGCGTGATGTTGATATGTGATTCATGGTGTATATGTGAAACCTTTGCACAAGATGAAATGGTACAAACATGAACAATGCTGTCATAAAGACAACTCACGCATAACGCAGTCGATGTTGACATGTAAATGTTTTGCATTTAGCGTATCCATTTTGAACGACGTAGTGCCAGTTTGATTTAATTTATACAGCCGCGAGATCACAACCTGGAAGCTTTTACGTGATCACCTCGATTACATCGCTACTTGGCGATGAATGACGGTTATTTCTGGAGGTGATATCTTGTGGGGTAGGGACAGTACGTGAAAAACAACGCCATTACCGCCGTCTATTAGGTAATAACCCCTTTTTAAATATATCATGTGAGCATCCATTTGTGTTGGGGCTTGATATAATGAGATACTGGTGGTCATTCTTATATAAATAATCTACCTGTAATGTGTTTATAATGGGGAATATAACATCATTGAGCAACACTTTTAGGATTTGTCCGTTGATACTAAAATCGTATGACTCGGAATGATCAAATATTATGGAAATTTTAAGGTTATTCTGAATTTTAGCTCAAGGTAGCCATGTTGAACAACAACACACGATGTTGATAACTAGTTCTGTGTATCATCGACACATCAAGGGCATTGATTTGTTATAAACAAGAGCTATTTAGGTTTAAACGCTCGATATATATTCTATGCAACGCGTGTGCGACTTAGGCGATAGAACTATGTTATTAAAAGTGAATTTCGAAAATAGGCAGAAATATACTTATAAAAAACAATACATTTGCGGGTATTAAAGGCTAGGAATTGTGCAATATTGTAACATTAAATACCTTTCCAACTGAGAATGGACGCTGTTTACTCATACTAGAGGCAGCAAGATTCCTCTTGTGACTTAACGTGCCTTAGTGCGGTCCCAGTACGGGTTACGATTCATTCGTCTACGGGTTTGCAGAGAGAAGGTTATTGGTGCATGTACTCTTATTTATAAGAAACAAGACACGCATTGTTGTTGAGGGACGAACCGGTACCTGAATGCATTCCTTGCCAAAGCTCGCACAATGTTCAGCACTGTCCCATAGATATTTTCGTTTCCACAATTGATCAGCAGTGCCGACCTAATCTTGTTGGCTTTATAAGGTCAAGAGGACCATGTACAAGCAATCTAAATGATTTTTCATGAATTTTATGTACATCAAATAATTGTTATAAAGCTTAATTATCGATTCTTTATTACTGCACCTTTGTAGGTACCATAAAACACACTCGTGTCGGTGTGCCATTCAACCTTTCACTTACCCCAAAATACCTTTAACTTGAAGGTGATGTTTAAGGCTACGCTTTGTCAAATAGCCAGAAAAAAGGTTGTCAGGCTCAGTAGAGCACTGTGACGTAATATTGTTGAAATCACAACAGCAATTGGTAACGTGTTGACCGGAAATCTTGATCATCTGTAAGGATATGTTAGTTAAGGCAAATAGGTTCTATAATATGTCCTGTGCAATGGATTCCCCAGTACGCGGCGCATGTTTGCCGAGCAGTCCGTGCCGTGTATCCAGGACCAAATGCTCACAGTCCTGCAGTAATTCCTGCTGCTATGATGGGGCTTACTCCTCGCCATGTTCACCGCGAGAATGGTCACAAAAAACTCCTTGCCATCAGCCGCTCGTACGTCAGCCTCTCTGTTGCGCGCATCAAAGGAGATTATTACTCACCTCAACCTCTATTTAGTGGCTCCGGGTGGTGTCATAGTGACGTATAGCTAGTGCTTCGTGTCGTTGCGTGCTGATGGAGGATGGCCCGCTCAATATATTCACATATGCCCCCTCCTACCCAACCCGCCCGTTCACGACCTGCAGAGGAAAGAAACTTAAACATCTTTGTTGAATAACATATGTCTTAAGACTCTCCATGCACAAGCAATGACATCAAGTTTCAGAAGCTGACAACACAATACCGTACTTGACTTATTAGTCGTTTCATTTCAATTGTATTGATTCGCAGATACGTCGTTACCCATGGCTCTACACTAGCAACATAAGTTGCTAATTACACTTGGCGGAGAGCTCATTCCACACGCTGTGCATCGGGTTTATGGATATTTGTATACTCATGATCAGGTAACTATCCGGCATATATCGCCTGCTTATGTTGATAGCCATCTCTTTCCCCCGTTATGTATATGAATTACGCACCAGTACGGGTCCTGAAGGAGGCGTATTAATGGGAAGGCAGATAAGGGAAATTAATCTGATTTGGACGCAGAATGGCAGTATTTGTTCGGATGAACAAATAATATCACGAATTTAAAGAAGATGGAAGTGCGGGGTAATGGATGTGATACAACATAGAGTCACCCTGTATGAAGCAGTTTGACCATGAGCTCATTCGTCGAATGATATTTGATGTCTTAGAGAAGCTTTTTTTCAGAATAGATGCACATAGCCAAATAAATTGCCGAACTAAGGCTGTGGGAAATGAATTCAGCAGCATCATGCATGAATTCAACGTGAATATTGTATGCCCAGTAGGATCATATAAAGCGTTTATACTACATAAACGTCAATGTAATATACCTGATTCAAAATTGTATTGTTACTTATTAGGCATCAAAGGGATTTACTATATTATTATGGTCCATGAATAGCTATGTATCGGCTATTTGCAATACTGAACCTATAAGCCAATTGTTTTAGGTTGAATAACCACTTCATAGTGAGATAAATCATTTGAATGTGGAATATAACACATCAATGTTTGCTCACTAGATATATTCGAATTAAGTTATCACCAGCGCTTATATCTTCGTTCACCTTATACCGCACACCAAATGTCATCTCTGATTATCAACTCCTTTGTTGTGTGACATTCAGCTTTGTATTGCAGCGTACCAAGTTCTCATCTGAAGCAAGACAAGGTGTGGAAGTTACAGCATTGTAATAGGGTCGCCTGCTCATTTTGATGTCGATCCAAAAAGCCTACAGGTATTTACATAAGGTCAACTATACAATTCTATGGTTGGGAATCTTAAATAGAATTAATTGACACAAAAACCAAATATCTACTACTGATGCAAGCTAATGCACTTAATATACTTCACCATACGAAGAGTGGCAAATATTTTGTATTGCAAATTATCCACTACTTGTAGTGCATGCAAATAACCTCCAGCTAATAAATCAAGGGATTTATTCAGCCTAGGCAATGGCGAGCAATCTAAATTGCGCATGTTAACGACGAATTAAGTTTGATGGCTCAACAGGTAAAAAGAGTTTCCTCGCGTAATCACAAGCCATTTTGTCAAGCAGCTTTAAGTGTCTTTAATTATGAAACAAATAGAATAAATACTGATAACAACAAATGTCGAGCAAAAACACATAACATTATGTTGCTACAATGTTTTCTAGAGTTATCAAATAATATTGGCAGTACTCAGAGTCATAACTAATTTGCCACTAGCATAGTGCCAATAGCCAATGAATCGTTCAAGTATGGCCAACAAAAGCATATAAAGCTGTTTATGACCAATTAATGTTAAATATTCATTCACCTTTGAGTTTAGGATTATCATTTGTTGGAGCTGCTTGCTCTACACCCGACTCTACCTTAAGTAAAGCTAAGTAAATGGCTGATATCGAAATACAATCCATGATTTCAAACAATAATGCAAAAGCAGCGAAAAAAACCCGCGCTAATTAGCAACAAATTCAAAGTGCTTATAGGTGTTTACGCTTCTAAAGTATCATATTTAGGACAATAACGATCCTGGCTAGAAGCTTTCTCCAATTGATTCTGAAGTGTTGTTGCGAGGCTCACGCTCGATCCAACAGAGAAAAATGTAAAGAGGCAATCTACTTGACTTGGGTTTTCACAATACTATGATCTGTCTACGTGTGTTCCCCTGGGTATGTGAGCGTCACGAAGACATTCGTGATCTAGTATACTTGTTAGTCCATTACTACGGGATCAACGAATGTGATGGGGACATTCTGCTATATTGTTGCCACACACACTGACTGGCCATAGTTAATAGATTCGGTGACTTTCGTTTCCAATCTCCATTGAGTTGTTTTCAATCACTGTATGGTGATGTTGGCTAACTTAGGCATCGGTTGAAAAAAGTCATGTAGTGAATCAAGATCAATTGCACCGTGCATTGCCCCTGACATCGTTTGGTAGAATCGTGTCAACCTCAGAAGATATTGGCACCCTTCCAATAATAAAATGCTCAGAACTGTCAAAACGTATTTCTTTGAACACTGTTTTCTGGATTACGGTATGTCTGATAAATGTTCTGTAAGACGTGTAGTCCTGTACAGGCTCTGTACCGTGCTTTTTATAGCAAAATCAGCTTTGATAATGTAATGATGCCGTACAGCTATATAGCTCAATGGAAATGTTCTGAAGGGTATAACGATGCGTAGAATTACGAAGTATTTCAGAACATTAGTCAAGGTCCCCTAGCCTGATGGCTGCGGGTGCTGTTTACATGTTACTGTTATTCAACAGTCTCGCCTTCAGGTCTAGGGGACCTTAATGTCTTGAACTGGGATTCAAAGAACGAATATAGATCAAAAGATCATTCAGGCCATGTCGTTCAGCGCACATTCTGTGTCAGTGTTATATGGAGATATATCCCAGATTTGGGATGCTCCAATCACACAGCCGTGTCTCTCGGTCACTCTCGGGTACTTTTGTTTTTGTTGTCTCTCTTTGGTTAGTTCTACAAGTTCCGAAGAACTTGTCCAACCGGACGAGTGATTTGTATGAGCCGGGCACACATTCTTTGACAACAACACTCCGATTTGTTGCCTTTTTCACGCTGAGTGGCACCGTTAATCACACAGTCGGCGAGGCGCTGGAGAAGCAGACACACAACTGTTTCTTTTTAACTGACTATTACGTGAAACATACTATCGTGCAGCTAAGCGATTAAAGCGCTTGTTGTGGTGCCAATTTGAACTTTTGAGACGCCCCATAATTCCAGAAGACATTCAATGTGTTCTCATTGGACGCAGACCACTACAATGTCCATGACGTCACATATAACCGAGGGTTAGACTGGAATCTTTAGCATGAATTATATATTTGGTTGTTGGAACTGATGATCACAAGTTACGAATATTCATCACTGGTTTTGAAGGGTTTTCTAGTTGCTATAGCAGAATTATACAGTCGAAAACATAATTCAAATTACATCGGTATGCCATGGCCAAAATCCAGTTGCTTTTTACGCAACAAATAAACACAGAGCAGTTAATTTGGTATTTGATATAAAACTTACTATTCCCCATTATGCACTTCACTTAACAACATACATGGGGAACTGATGAAGCGGATTTCGCATTGTTTTCGTCTTGACTTCGTCTCGTTATTTGCGTACTGTCACAATCGCCTTCTCATCATTCACTAAAACATTTCCATAATTTTAGACGTGACCATATTAAGTTCTACCGAACTTTACGCTATTAATTCGGATTATTTCACTTGTTCATTACGATAATCTGTATATAAAATCTTGTCAATAAATGTTACAAATGCAGACAAATAGCTTCGGGGCTTGGTAGACCATAAGCGTTGCAATGGCCAATGCATGACAGGACAATAAGATCATTGTTAACAGCAACTTGTCGACATAGACTTCATGTGCGGTATCGATGTCTTTGGTCATTATTTTTTGCCTCCTTCAGCTCTTATCTTAGTGACAAAGAGGCAGTTTTCAAATATGGGATTGCCTTTGCTACACTATAGTAGGATATGAGAAAAGAAAAGTGTGTTCATGATGGAAGAAGGAAAGCATCGTATGACACATAAATAATGAATTATGTCGTTTTAATAACATAAGACTTTAATCATCATGAGAGGCAAAGTTAAAACGAATCGTTATATACAAACTTCGTGTAATGAGCAGCAACACTTTGCTGAACTTGATGCCTATTAATGTATATCTACGAGGCTATAGCTGACGTTTATTTGTGTGTCGCGACAAAATGTTCATGATGAATTTAGATTATGTTGGCCAAACATTACATGTTATAAATAGGAGGGAAAACGCTTATACGAAGTGCGGCTGAGAGAATATATGGCAAAGTGTGGTGAATATACCCTGCAAAGTCAGCAGATGAGTAAGTAGATGAACATGTTTGCTCTCAGGTTGCTTTCTGACTATGCCAGTAATTGCTATCCTATATCCTTGATGAATATTTCGCAAGCATAAAAACTTCATGACGGTACGCTAGAAATTCAATGCCTATCCTGGTCCAGGTGCAAAAGGATTATCCTGAAGTGTGACTGTAAACATAGCCTATTTGCAATTGTTCGGTTATAATCCCTCGTATATAGGAAGTTATCAATATGCGAGTGTGTGTGCATCTAATTATATACGCATATATGTATATATGTATGTATGTGTATATGTGTATATGTGTATGTGTATATGTGTATATGTGTATGTGTATATGTGTATATGTGTATATGTATCAATATGTATGTATATGTATGTATATGTATGTATATGTATGTATATGCATGTATATGTATGTATATATATGTATATGCATGTATATATGTGTATATGTATGTATATGTATGTATATGTATATGTATATGTATATATATATATATTTATATATATATATATACATGTAAATATATATATATATATATATATATATACATATACATATACATATATATATATATATATATATATATATATATATATATATATATATATATATACACACATTAGCTAATTATATATACATTATGCTACAATCGGTATGTGACTAGATATTTATAAATATACTTATGTCATGAGCCTCTATGTTTACGACGCGTTTTTCCCGTGCAGTTTGTTTTGTGCGTTCAACACCGAATGATTCCCGGACCTACGGTCGATGCCTCATTCTATGATGGTATTTATAACCCATCCCTTATGTACATGTTACGACAGTTCAGTCAAATTCGAGATGACGCGAGATGTCTATGACGGAAATGCGCCCTTCTTGCCATCAAACGCTCACCCGTCGTCGACCCTATGGTGCGCGTTTACGGAGTTACTATGCCAACCCATGCCCATCCCGCCTACCCATAGGCTGCTGAAGGGTAAGTCTTATGCATCGTCAATTCGACAAATTCATTGAACAGCCGAATGGGTATAAGTTACTCATTTCACCAATGCATTGGTATCTGTCCTGAAGGAAAGCAAAGTATATGTTGATACGCTGCACCATTGCAAATGACAAGACGGACAGGTGTTCTTTTGCTGCCGCTAGCAAGTGTTGATATATGCAGTTGCAAACGACCAGATATATAAAGGGGTGAGGCGTTATGCGTATATAACCCCATCCATAATTATGCAGCAAGAGTGTTAAGCCCAAAAGTGGATTGTGCGCTCGCGTGGCCATAGGCTTTGCAATCCTTCTCTTTATATTACGCTATCGGAAAGCTCGTACTGCTGTCAGAGGAAGACAAGGGGACAGCATTGAACGCCTAATGCTGACCCAACATTAGCTTATTTATGTTGAATGTATAATCTACAAAAATATTCTTCTCGCCTTTATAGCTGTTGTGACGTACGTCACCGCTGTGGTCCCAGGACTTGAACGTAACTGTGTCATCTGACCGTGTATGACTGCCCTGAGGACTTCGATCCTTAACGTGTCAACGTGAGTAGATCACGTCTCTCCTAGCCACCCTGGCCTTTTAGGCGGCTACGAGGAATCGATTCCTTAATGCCCAGCCGCCTAGCAGAGGCAGAAGAGATCTAAATAAACCAGTCCGCTATTGTGAAATCAGCAGAAGGGCCCTCTTTGCATGGCTATAAGCTGTTTGGCCGTGCGAAGATGCCAACACTATGGATACTGAACCTGTCATGTACAGCAGTAACAGGGTTTATATTAAACTTTCAAAAACATCGCGTGATACTTTAGTGGTATCGGCCCCATTCACTGCCATATTTATGATGAACTGTTGAAAATATTTAGTTTATAGACAACCTGTCAACACATGAATTGGTTCGCTAGGCATATCACCACAGCGCGGATCGTCGAGGAACATTAAATCGTTATGATGCCTCATCTGTGCTGAGCTTTTGAGGTTTGAACCAGCCGCAATCCAAATCACTACTACTGCTATCATAACAACTACTACTACTGCTACTATTGCTATTATCATTATAATTATTACTACTACATTCCAACGCTTCCACCAACCACCGATAAATCTCTTACAGCAAACATTGAAATCAGCGTCTTCTTACCTAGCCTGTCAAAAGGCTCACGCACTATGTCATCCAGCTCGACGACTAATTAGTACCCTGTGATGTCAGGGAAGCTTTGGCCATTTAACTGGTTTTAAAATCTTCTTACGCGAATCAAATCCGATGTAATTTCCCATTGTATCAAAGGGCAGCATGGGGTAGCTTGGAGCGTTTGAATATTCCACAGATGTAAATATCCGACTTTTATCGCTCTTCTATAAGGATTTTAATCAAAACTTGCTCCAGTTTATATGTGCGCTGGTGTAAATACCATCTTCCGTTATCTTGCATTGCACTAGGCATAATATATATTAAGAATGGTGTGTGACGTACAGACTTGAACGCTGAAAGAGGTGATTTGAATGCGAGTCTGCGTGAGGCGAGGAATGTAAAGCGACCGAGGAAAGATTGATATAAGTGGCATTTACTGGCCCATAGAGAGTGATGCTTATTTCCCATCTCTACCATTGATAACAATGCACCGTAAAGATATATAATCTGTAAGATTTTTGCTGCACAAGAAGTTCACAGTATACCGGCTTTTCAAATGAAGCAGCAATAAAAAAACCCGAAACTACCGGCTTTAATTTGTTGCAATTGGCTCCTACGTTCCCCGGTCCTGAATAACGCATGGCAAGTGACAGCTAAGTGTCCATTTTCAGTGGCTACATCACGGGGTCGTCTGAGACTTCGGGCGAGTATCAGTATGCGTCCTTATATCTAATACAAACAATTATCGTGCATTTAGTGCATTGTCTGATGCGCAAACTTGTGAAATAATATTCATCATTGCGTTGTTATAAAACAAGGCAATACTTGCACCTCCCGAAGTGATACATATTTGGCTTAACACGTGTATCTGGGTGGTTCATCTTCAAAAAATATCACACGTACATATTACGCAGAAATCGAGATGAACGGCATTGTAAACTGAACTATACATCTGTTAATAATTGTAATGAGGGAAACAGCATGTGCCAAATACAGAGAATGTATGTTTTGGCATGTTCTGCAGTCGCATAAAATTTATACAGACAATTTCGATGTTGTGTAAACTTAGCGTTAGCAGCTTCAGAGCCTAGAAAATATTTTTATTTTACTTGATTCTTCGTGTTTGTGTATGTATTGCAAGGTAGTCAACAAAATCAAATGGCTAATCACAGATGCTACCAAGTGTGCACTTGAATTCAGTAACTAGTAGATATTAGGATGCATTGTCTGTAATATGAAAGTTGTTATGGGATGATTAGTTGATGATTATCAGTAAATGCTATCGATCTGAACCGATGCATTTGCTTGAAATGAAAAACATACGTGTTGTAAATCACTAGTATTGATCTATATCATCTGTTCGTTGATAAACATAATATGAGTATATTGATCCAAAATGCAACAAGTGCTAGCTGTTACATTCTATTATGCTATACATCACTTACTCACGTCTTTTGTATCATTTTGCCATCTACATATGATGCCCATACATAACTTGTTGTATTACGGAGGGTTGGGAATTAATTCCAAGGGCATGTGATATAGTTCAATGAAGCATATATTATGTTAGATACATGAGTTTGGTATATTAGTAGACGTATACTATTTCCCTTGCGTACTGGATATGGAGAAGGGTATTTGCGTCTGTTAACTAGAATCACAGCGCGATCAATCATATCACCTGCGCACGTCACTATCACGATTTCACTTTAAAGTAAATAAGATACCTTTCAAATCATCATGTGTTGATGATATCAGGTTACCATTAGAGCCATGCACACTTAAGATGATAGATCATTTTGCGATTCGTCTGGGAGTTTTTGTCAAGCCATTGTCTCAAATAGCAGATACTTGGATTACCTGCAGAATATGTGGCTGATTGTTGTTCGCAAAGATGAAGACTATTCCATCCATAATCAGCTTTACTAAACGTGTTGCGTGTTATATTAGTGAAATGCTTCGCGTCCCACTTTGTCGCTCGTTCCATGTGATCATCTCCAGGCCTACCTCAGCTGAGATCGGTTTTAACCAATTCATAAGCGCTTATACGACCTATTTGCTGTTGCGGCTATATGAATGCGAATCTCACATTTCCGCTAAAATCACGGTAGCATGTACCATGGGCCCCTACGACTGCATGACTGTCTGGTGACACATGACGTCCACAAATAGCGTGTGCACCATTAGCCCCTACGACTGCATGACTGTCTTGGTGACACATGATGACGTCCACGAATAGTTGCAAGGATGGCACACAATACAGATTACTTTATTACCTTTTCTGTGACATGAAATGGCACACTCGCCTACATCATTTTTACAATGCTTTTTAACAGCCTCAACTCAGATGCCAATATCCGATCCATCCCCATAAATTAACTCCGCGATCTGAATTGACCGGACTGTGACCTTACGATGAGTATTTGCCTCCAGTCGGTGGTCAGATCTCGTAACTACCGTTGCGTGTCGAACTGCGTGCCTGACCCGTAGACTGGTAACGCATTGGCATCGCGTTCGTTTTGTTACGTAACTAATCGTCGCTATCATTCGCCTGGACGGCATCATCTGGATGATGAAAACGCCTTTAAACCGATTTCGCATTTAGACAACTGGTATGGGACTGGGGAGGGGTCACACGTAATTGTGCTTAACATATGCACTAGATAGGGACGGATAATGTTACATTCCATTCATTGATGGGTTGAATGAACAAAATGGGACCATAACGATGGATGATTTAATGCAAACTCTAATGATGAATAGTATGTTGATACTGTTGATATCATGACTAAACAACTACAGTTCATCCCTGTTTTTCTAACTCACTCGCAATTTGCTACCACGGCACAGAAAATGAAATATAGCATGGATCCAGAGCACTTGCAACTCATGTAATTGCTTATCAGTTTATTGTACTCTGGGGATGCACTTTTACATATTACACGGATGTCCCAAATGCATAGTAGCTCATTGATCAGGCACATTCACACAAAGGTTGTTAAACGTAAATTGGCTTTCGTAGCAGTACGATTACCGCATACTTCCGCGAATATTCCCTTAAGAAAAGCCATTAATGTCAATGAGACAACATACATTGGGTGTTATTCTCATGGGTATGGCATGTTTATTTCATCACCGACGTCATAAGGTGGGGGACATTGCTTACCTATATACTTGTAAAGTAACAGGATAGTGTGTATTATAAGCGGGCGGAGTGGGAGTCGGGGTGTGTTTTGTGAGGTTCATCTCCAATAAGCACCGACATCAAAACCCATCGCCTCCTAATCGAGGCGCCATACGTTGAAATGGACGTTTTATTTGATTTTGTGCACTGAATAATTTGATCGATCAAAGATTTGCCAATCCCAAGCTGCATAAACCGTCGTGGCAAATTACACATTTTTCTGGAAAACCAAAAACGACCTCATTTCAAATGATGTTATAACGGTATCCTCAATAAGCCTCAACATGCACCGAATGCAATGCAAATGATGAGCGATAATTATACAGATTGCTCGTTGTTGATTACTTATGCATCTAATGGTCGACTTTAGACGAGGTCGGTATTATATAGTTAATTCAGTGATATTGATGCAAAATATAAAAAGTAATAATAGTTGCAAATGCAGGTATCCATATCATTGTCATAACAGCCTACTGAAAAGAAACCGCGAGACATCATATACGAGATCAACTTTATGATCATAACTACGCTGTCTGGTTAATCTGAACTGTTTGTGTGTATTTTCTTGCCGTATTTTTATGTGTATGTGTGTGTGTGTGTGTGTGTGTGTGTGTGTGTGTGTGTGTGTGTGTGTGTGTGTGTGTGTGTGTGTGTGTGTGTGTGTGTGTGTGTGTGTAGGCGGGCGTGCGTGCGTGTGTGTGAATGCTTGTATGCATTTATACATGTATGCAGGTGTGCATGTATACATGTATGCTTTTCTTCCTGAAGAAGAATGTTCTTGCCTTGAATCATATTGAGCACATTTGCAGGCTGATCATAGTGCAATAATTTTTGTTATCGGGATATTTTATATCTAGCCTGTATTGTACGTATAAGGTACGCCCTTGCAATATATTAATTATACTCCGACACAGTATTAGATTTATGCACATCCTGTCAGTTAAATGCAATTCGTTGCAATCCTGTAGAGCGTATGTTGTGTCGTAAGTAACAGTAATGCGTTAAGCTGTACGCCAAAGGAAGAATTGATATTTATTTCCATCTTATTTTTGCATGACATCTTCCATGGTTGCAACCGCGCCTTTTAAATGTCACATGGTAAACGTGACTAAACCTGGTTTTTGCTAACCTCAAACAAGATAACCAATTATTAGGGAGCGTTACATAGAGCAGCTGTTACTGTCAATTCCAAGTGCGACATAACAACTGTAATAATATAATACTTAATGCCTATATGTTAACAGTTTTGTCTAGGCTCTTTTATCATGATACATAAGTTTGGGTATGTGTTAAGTGAAGCATTCGAGTGACTATATTAAACGTTACTCAGTCACACGAATCGTATTTGCCCTGTATGCATGCAACGTTGGAGTCAGATTGAGCCATTGGTGTACATTGAAATGTGTCCGGTTTGTAGCATTGAATGATTACTAATTTTAGGTACTTAACATTTTGTTCATTCGGTATGCAATTACCAAGACATTGTCGTTTCTTGACAAAGTAAACTCGGACCGTTGATGGGCGTTAGTTTACTTTGTTATTGTATAACCAATGTTATGCATTTCACTTATAGCTCCTGTTTGCGTTGTCGAGTTTTAAATAGTACCCTAAGCATTAAATGTCCCATGACTCTCTCCTACTCTGATATTTGTTTTGTAAATCACATTTGTCCATGAATATGTCAATGCCTCACATGCGATTCACATTGGAATAGTTGGCTTCAAGGGCGTTATTTTCAAACCACCAATATATTATACAGGTCCAACTTGCTGAAATGATTTTGCAGAATTAATTTGTTAAGGGCGCAACTGACGCTATTGGTATAAGATCCGCCTTAATCCGTAATATCAGTCATTATCTAAAAGCCGTTTAGCTTTTGTTATATCGACGAGTATCTTAGTACCAGTTGTGCCATTTAATTATGCCTAGTGCATGATCACCAACCAATGATAGTTTTCAAGCTTTACAAATAGCGATTACTTTGCAATACTAGACATGTCTCCCTAAATGCAATGTTATATAGGTGGTGCATTCTGCCTACAACTTTGGTAGTGCTTAAAATTTCCTACATCCATAAGTAATTGGGTTTTGAGAGTTGATTTTTCTGTAGGATTAAGAATTACAACTTAGGGATGGTATGAATGTTCATAATTTTATTCCGTTCGTCAATCCGAGGAGGATTGTGATGAGGCATCACAATGAGGGAGACTTTTAGTTCGTTCCTTGATTCAACAGTAGGCCCTGTTTGATGCACTACATATCTAAGTAACCAACCAATTCAGATACAGTAAGGGATCACTCAGTGCACCAGAGGTACGTTGATCAGGGATTCTTGTTGTTGCCTTAAGCGATGAAATTGCCACAACAAATTCGAGAAGACAATCACATGGGGAACTCCGTATTGATGTTGAAATGAAGAGCGTATAGAGTATGCATATTGCGCGATATCATGCCGGAATAACATTATCCCATTAGGCATGCAATAATGACCTGGAGCGTTTACGTTATCACCACGATTGCGACATTATGTGACAATAAATTATAGGTATTTTGTTGCGTTGGCAATCCGAGATGACAGTTAGGGTGTAACTCATGATGATCAATACCAATACCGCCATACATTAGGTAACAGCCTCTTGTAGATACATCAAGTAAGAATCCATTTTTACACATATACATACATACATACACACATGCATACATACATACATACATACATACATACATACATACATACATACACATACATACATACATACATACATACATACATACATACATACATACATACATACATACATACATACATACATACATACATACATACATACATACATACATAGACACAGACAGACATACATACATACAGACAGACAGACAGACAGACAGACAGACAGATACAGACAGACATACATACATACAGACATACAGACAGACAGACAGACAGACAGACATACATACAGACATACATACATACAGACATACATACAGACAGACATACATACATACATACATACAGACATACATACAGACATACATACATACAGACATACATACATACATACATACATACATACAGACAGACATACATTCACATATACATACATACATATGAACATGCATTCATACATACATACATACATACATACATACATACAGACATACATACATACAGACATACATACATACATACAGACATACATACAGACATACATACATACATACATACATACATACATACATACATACATACATATAGATATAGATATATATATATATATATATATATATATATATATATATGTATATATGTATCAATATATATATATGTATATATATATATTAATATAGACGGAGATAGAGAGAGAGAGGAGATAGATATAGAGGAAGATTTATTTATAGATACATAAATATAGATAGATAAATAAGGATATATATAGTTATGTATCTATATATATTATTTAGAGATATATATATATAGATATATATATATATATATATATATATAAAATATATACATGAAATGACCGTGCCTCTAGTCACATCACGTATATATAGATCTTTATAAATGATATGCAATGAGAATCATTGAATCAGTATTGAACATGTATATATATATATATATATATATATATAGAGATATATATATATAGATATATATATGTATATATGTATCAAGATATATATATGTAGATATATATAGAAGAGAGATACGGGAGAGATATATATAGGGATATATATAGAGAGAGATAAGATTTATTTATAGACAGATAAAGAGATATATATATGGATATAGTCTATCAATATAGATATATGTAGATATAGAGGAATAGATACGTGTATGTATATATATAGGGATATATAGATATATATATTTAATATTTATTTATATATACATAAATATATATATATATATAAATAATTATATATATAGTTATATATATCTATATATATTATCTATATATATATATGTATATATATATATATATATAAATATATAAATATATACATGAAATGTACGTGCCTCTAGTCACATCACGTATATATAGATCTTTATAAATGATATGCAATGAGAATCATTGAATCAGTATTGAACAGGAATTTACTCACTCGTTTGCAATAATGTTTGAAATACATTTATTGCTGTGGGTGTTTCATTTGTTGAACGAAACATTCCGCATAACAGGAGAATGGAGAATGCAACGTAGACCTGGACGCTAGATCAAGCGCATAGCAAGGATGCTGATTGCTATTTAAAATAAATACTATTCCCAGTGACTTATGTTACCACATTAACGGTAAAATCAAATAGATTGGCAGGTTTTCGCAATGAATCCAACAAACAGTAAAATATAGCTTAAGAACATAATGCATATTTCAATCTTCCCTTAATATAGCCGCTCAATGTGGAACAAGCTAAGCTGCCAAATTCCTGACTACGTTTGGGAATAAGACATGTGAATTTAATTCAAATCCGTGACACTGCCCAATTTAAGACGTTTGTGATGTGTGAAGCAAAGATGCGTACACCCAATATATGGCCCGTGACAGACGCAACAGATTCGAAAATTCAATTTAAACTGTATCCGTAGGATGATCGCAAGGCCCTGATGTCGACGATTTATCGATGATTTGAAATACAAAGACAGCAGTAACATCAATGCAGCTAAGCGACTAGGCAACAACTACAGCAAAGTATAAACTGTACGAAATCGTCAAGTAATTTGGATTACCTTGCATTAAATACCCATTATCGGATCATTGCCGCCTCTGGGCTTGAATTAATTATTAAGCATCTGGAAGAATAGCATCAATAATAATTCCCTCTTATAACGCCAGTTGGATAGGTAGCATGCTGGCTGCTCAACTGTTTGCTCGGTACTTACAGCCCGAATGTCTCAGTCAGTTGTCAAGTACGTAATATAGCTTGATACTTATAAGAATATAAGATATCCAGTAATAAGATCTACAGTTAATGCAAACGTAAATCATTGACAAGAATAAGAGGACTACATCAACATTGCTGCTCCTTTAGTTACGCCATTTTTTCCAGACAGCTCTTTGATCAAACTGAATAGTTACTTAGACGATAACACACGGTATTAATTTCTGAAAAGTTGTTTGCAAATATTGCTGCTGTATTCGTCATATTCTATGCGCCGAAATCAATCAAATGTAGCCGTTCGTAGAATAACACCTGAAAGTGCTGCTGCTCTATAAGTTTTTTAAAAAAAATTATAGAAACGAGCGTGGTCGGATAGGCATTAGGTGCACTTTATATCTAATTAAACTCCTGGGACAGCTTCTGGATTTTTTCCATTGCAACAGACTTAATTTGACAATTAACTGAAGTCGGATTTTGATATCAGATAGATCCTATAAGCATGGAATTGCCCGGTATTTAGCATCTTGTGTTCCAATGATGTGACGCAATTGGAAAATATTAAATATTTAAAGCTGCAACGGATCTTGATGGGTTTTATTTTGTTTTACAAAGATAGGTACGTGGAAAATTTATGCGATGACAATATCCAGCAAGCATGACCCATTGCTAATAGATGTCCAAGGTAACATAAAACATAGAGTCGGACCCAATATTACCTAATCAAACTCGGTCACAAACCCAACGTATTATGAGGGATATCAATTAGTACACCCGTCACACGACAATTCTCATAATGTTTTGTATTCACGCTGCTACATGCGTTGTGCACATGAAACAAATCATATATTTAGGCATAACCAAGCATAATTCAATTTCTTTGACCGGTCCTGCTGTATTTAAACTTAAAATTAAGCTATGCAAGACTGGTAAAATTATTTCGTCGTTCAAAATGTCATAACTGCATTCAACGTGATTTTTGATTATGAAATTAAATCCACGTGCGTGAAATACACATTGTTGACAAAGCGTGGGTGCTTCAGAAGGTCGACTCTCCGGGCAACCTTTCTGCAGCACTAATATAACATGTAGTTTTATTAATATTGCCGGCATATAAACTGATATCCATAGCTTTCAACGCTTTGCGTAATACATACGGTTACGCTCTACTGAGTTCCATCAAAGACACCCCAGGTTTGTGTAGATTTGAGTCACATCCTCGTAAAGAGGACACACCGAAACCGAAGCCTGTGAAATCCCTCACAGTACGTTGTTATAATGAGGCTCGTTGGAATATAGAGATAGCACGCTATAGGGGAAAGTCGTCCGTTGACCTGACTGATTTCGGATGATCAATAAAAAAGATAACATATTCTTTATTACATTTTGTGGATACTATATCATCAACCGATTTACTCCCAGAATACTTCCTAGCTTCATCATTCTTGAATTGCGTGCTATCGGTGAAAATATGGATGGGTAAAGGTTGCATTATATCCACGCGCCAAGTTCATTCTCGGTGTCAACCATTGCCAACGTTCGCATTTGTCCTGACGAGCGTCTTGATACATCATAGACTTTTTACCGTAAGCTAATGACCAAATGCATCTGGCGGGTGTTAATCATATACGACGAAGAGGGTATTACCAAATATGGAATGCGAACATTTTGATGACGCCGCTTTGTAAGATCATGTTATTTCAGTCATTTAGCTATCAATGAGGTACACAGGACACAACTGCAATGTGATACAAAATGTGATAAACGCTGTATAACGCACTCATAAGAAGCATATAAGGAACACACCGTACTACTAAATTTACCAACATTAAGTTTTCGTTGGTATATCAAAGGTGCTCCTGCCTTTATTGCTACAGATAGCATGAATATTGCTGCACATCCAACAACCCGGCACTTCTAAGTTTCATTAGATTGCGATACAATTCATTCCCCCGGGCGAATTGTTTTATTCGTCGCGCAAATAAGACGAGCTTGCCCTTCAAACATCCATTTCTCTGCCACCCCATTTAAACATCCCGTTGTCTTTTACTGGTGCTGTAAACGGCAAACCAGATAGCTATCAGCATCAGCAGGCGATGTTCGCCCGATATTAACCTGATGATGAGTATACAAATAGCCAATTACTCATGCTCAGTCAGTGTTTTCTGCAATGTGCACTCAGCCACGTGTAATGGGTAATGTACGTTGTTCGTGTGGAGCAATGGGCCACAAAGTAGCCGCAAACCAGAACAATCCAAACCATACAACCATAAACAAAAGTTCGGCTGTAAGCCTCACGGTATCAGCTTACAGGACTGCTGAATCTGAACCGTCCTTGGTGTCATCAGCCGAAAACAAATCGGAATAGAGCAATGAGGCAGAGTCTTTACGGATTAAGGATGATATTTTGTTGTGTTTATTCAACATGTACAAAATGGGTTATCATATCAACCAGAATACACCTGAAACACATATCTAATCAGGAATACTTTAACATCACAATTCCCCTTCGCCGTCACTACCATGAAGCTTAGGGCAATGGATGCGATTTGATATAAGACATCAAGACTGAAGCAGGACCACACACGCTTTCTGACGATAGTGTTATCTACACATCGCGACATTGAATCGTGGGGCTGACTTGGCTGATCGATTATCCTAACAAACAGTCGCAAATACTCTTCATATGTACAAGGAGGTACTTTTCCCCATTCCAAGGACGCATTTAAAAGAAATCCCTCACCCATAAACATCATTGTCAAATTGTACAACGTGCTTCAAGTTTGACTATCAATGATATGCAAGGATCAGCATCAACGATATTTTTAAAAAGGTTTAGTAATCGAAATCGCTATGTGACGATATCGATACATCAAGGCTATTCGTGCAATTTCCTGCGTACACGACCATCCTCGGCTGAAATCACATTCACAACACTACAAGGAGGTACAGCATGGTGATTTGGAAACATAATCAATTACAATGTGAAACCAGCGTCGTGATAACCAGATCATTTGAACTAAACCAGATGATCAGATAACCTATCTCGCGAAAAGCTGTTCTCTATTGACCGATATCATGCCCGATTACCTTGAAGATGTATAATGATGTGTGCCGCATTTGTTTGTATTGTGATGTGTGCGATGTAGTTGTTATTGCAAAACTCTCATTAAAATCACCATGGCGGAGCAAGGAATCATGCATTGCTTGATGTTCTTCACAGATTATGGTGTATCGCAATTTGCGGGGTTATAGTGCCTACGATTTACAGTAAACCGCTTGTTCAATACATTAAAAACTCAAATCATCATGATATTTGCCAGCAGAGTAAAATTAAACCGTTTAGAAACACATTCTTTGTTGTTTCCGTAAGTGAATGCTTCCTTTATGCAAGTGTTTGTTTGAACCTTCTCTTCCGCTAAATGACACTCCATGGGTGTCGGACAGTTAGCGTATCAGTTACACGAGCTGTATGTTTTAGCCGTAACTGGAGATTGCATGCGCTCGAGGAAGGTTTTCCACGGACCTAGCGTATTTCTTGTGATGCGTATTATTCTACACGCCATGAATACTGTAAGTGAACATCGTTTATGCTGTTCTTTTACGGTAAATTGTGTGCTACCTGTGCTTAATACGCAAGATTCATTACGAGCGTCAAGCATGGCGTACGCTCCAGCTTGCTCAATCTTAGTGAGTCTTAATATATCATGGCATTCTTAGCGTACGCTAATCACCTAATGCAAAAGCTGACTGCTAATCAGAGACGATAGTGTGATGAATACATAATATCTGATCGAGGTCGAGCCCTTTTGTACGCTCATGTTATTTCAGATATTAAAGATCATTGAAATACACCAGCAATATTATCGCTTGATACAAATGCATGCCTATTTTCGGCAAATCCTTTCAAAGGCGCGGCGGGTTTGATCGATGTCTACAAGAGAGGAACCAGCAATCCCATTGGAGCGATGAAGGTAATTTGAGGCGAGTCAGCGTTGACTGTTGTCATCAGTCGTTAATAATGGATGGTGGTAAGGACACCGTGATTACGATAAATCCATGTACCAATGTTTGATATATTCTAATTCCTTCAGGAGTTAAGCAACTGATAAGCAACTAAATCAACCCTTTCAGAATAATTTGCAGAAAAAATACCTGCAGGGTGTGGTTGGGTAACTTCCTCCGATGATGATAATTCATTGTGGTTTCTTATAATTGACGGAAGGGATGGGTAAATGGTCATTTCTCTTCTTCAGCCAGTACATGTCGGTTATATCAGTTCAGTAGGTTACATTCCTCTTCTCACATACTCTAGCACTCAAGTCGCCTATTTTAGTGTTTTACCTTTTATGTCATGTACCATCCTCAATATTGACTTCCTGTGCTGCGTTTTATGTGTAACAGCTGACGTTGTTATACATACCAGCACATATATATAGCCAGGAGCATGTTTTGATTTTAGTCTTTAGAAAACAGCTATCAACGTAGGATTCATATATCAAAGGCAGTTGAACCATATTGAAAGACACCCAGAAGCAGCATAGAACTGGAGCATCATGTCTGATAACTGATAGGTGTCGTTAAAGAAGCTTAACGTGACAAGCAATAGACCTAATCCAGTCAAATGATCCGGGCTCGTCTGGCAATACTTTTACTGTGTATCTGCTATTTGTCATACTAATTGATATGATGCTGGCTCTAATGTTTGTTGTTCGAGGCTTTTCGGTATAATTCGTTGTGTAGCAGTAGTAATAGAAGTATTTATATTAATAGTAAAAGAAATAGTTGATGTTGTAGTAATAGCTGTAGAAGTTATTGTTGCCGTAGCAGCAATTCTGGAATCATTATTTGCAAGTGAGCAAAGCGTTATTCAATATTGAGTAAAGAGAGACAATACTTTACAATGACAATTGTGTAGCTCCTGATTAGATGATTAACAACCCTTATTCCAGCCTACGCAGGATTGGCCAGCCAAACTGTGGTTCATAAAGATTCAACTGCTATCAGTGTGTTCCGGTGAAGGGCTTAAGAAAAAAAATCAGGTGTATACAGATATGTGTTGTTTTAATACATGACACTCATCTCCATTCCATGGAGCACATTTAAAAGGTTAAAAACCTAATGTACACACACTCATGCATGTACGCAATTCATCTAAAGTCTTTGTCTGATAAGCATTGACATCTTATTTAGATACTATCAAACAACAAGTAGCACGATTAATACATGTAGATAATCCCAAAACACAGGTATTGAGTGATAAGCAGATATATTTTGATCAGTGAAATATTCCTTATGTTGTTGCTCTTCACTATATTATAGGGCAAAAGTATAACAGCTAACATTAATACTGATATACTGAATTGGTCATTATAATGATCAATTTATAATATTGTAAACACGAATTCTCCCGCCAACAAACCTGATTTTGTTAATGCGACAGCACAAATTTCTTCCGACTAGAGTAATTGCACTGTTATAACACAATAGGTATTATCTGACTGCTCAAAGTTATATGTGATATTAAATATTTAACCTCTAGGCTTGTAAATGTCACATATTAGACTACTTTCTGTTCTGTTTATGTGTGGCTCTGCGTTATAGGAGTGGTTGATCAAACAAGTAAATAGACGTACCTGCATTCATAATAACCTCGGATAACTTAATCCGTGACGCATATTATTAGAATAAATACTGAATGGAGGTTTGCTAGATATTGCACGTACGCAACCATGAAATGCATAGGTGGCGAAATGTACTTCGCGCGCTGTAATTTGAGCCAGGTTGTTTTCGGTGACTTGTTGTGCTTATGATATCGTTGCAATTCTTGTACGTGGGTGGGGTGCTGTCAGTTATGTTAATAAAATATGATAATGCTTAATATTTTCGGTTTGTTAGACGGCTAAATAGGCACCTTTACATAGTTGAATTGGCTGGAAATATACACTTCAGGCATTAAAACATACCAGGCAATTTTTCTCTTGGCAACCCGTAACACTCTATAAAACAAGTTTATACCCATTGTCAAGCTTCTCAATCCATGTCATTAGTTTCCAACGGAAACCTATTGGTGCCACGTGAAGGTACGAATTAGTGTAGTTATCTGGCGGGCGGCACATAACTAAGGGCTTCGATAGTTTCCCATTTGATTGTTCACCATGCTCATGGCTTTATATGTTATATATCTGACGCAAGTATCCACGAGGTCAGACGCTTCAGAATTTGAGTATTTCACCTGGTTATATCAGATTCGTGTTTGATGACCGTACGCTTTTGGAAAGAAATATGAAAATAGCTCAAGGCAGCGATTAATTCCATAGCCCCCAAAACAGAGTTTTACAATGAGAATGCATGTCAGAAAACATACCAGTTGTTAATACAAACATACTAACGTTCTATTGCAATGCATCACGGTGTTAACTCGATCTTTTTTGTGATGGAACACCACATTGATCAATAATACATGCGAACTGGATATGTTTAGGCAGCACGAGTGTAAATGTATGTAAATAGGCATTATTTTGTGATTTGGTGGATGTGCGCTCGGGCAATATTGACCCTCGGATAGTCATTTGTGCAATGGAAATATTGCATGCTTGTCTTCATGTGTTATTTCGACTGGGATGCTGATATAGATTGTTACACCTTTATCAACATATTACAATCTATATAATTCAGGAGCCAGTACATACAGCACAATAATCATCAATACTTTAAAGTCAACAAATAATGATCGATGATAGAATACAAAATGTGACCAGGACGCCGAACCGTTATTACAATAAAGAACACAACACTACAATACTGGCATCATATTGTTGGTTAATCACGGCAAAGTTAAACAGTGTATTTTCCTCAATCCAATTATGTATTGTAAATCATTATGAAATGTGATGCAGCATTTACGCTTATTTCACCACAACTGTCATTAAAGTCTATCACCTACCTAACGTCACCTGCTTATGTACCGTACATGATTATGGCGTCTGCAAATGTAAACACTCGTACATCTCGTTTTATATGCTAATTCCATGCAACTATTGAATTAAAGGATCACATGCATATTTTGAGGATCACCATGTCTCATATTATGGATGCCTGCATGTGTTGTCAATTATTTTATAAACTGATGTTGTTATAACAGTACGTTAAAAATAACTTCCACATATTGGAAAGTGTATGACGGAGATTATAATTGCCATCTGGAAAGGGAACGGGAAAAATATAGTTGTCCCTGAACAATACATAGATATCCAAACGTATTATGAGACAACCATATACTCATAAGAGCCAATAGTGCAAAGACTATCGTGATGAGAATTATGAGTAGAACGGAACGCCTGTGTGATATTCGCATTTCCAGGGTTGCAAGCAATTGTTCTATGCAGATTACCAACGCCAATTTAGTCGCGTGAGTTCCGCTGAATTATTAATGAAAAGCCCATCTAAGGTGGACCAGGTGATGCATTACGGATGAACAACGACAAGATGAGATGGGAAGCATCATACAGATGTAACAAATGGTTACAAAGCACAAAGTACGCACAATACAGCTGATTCATGAGGCACATTAACAAATGTTATGAGGGCACAATGGCAGCGATCTCAGGTGATTTATGATATAGAGATATATATATGAGAGAGAGAGAGAGAGAGATATATATATATATATATATATAGAGAGAATATATATAGAGAGATATATATATATAGAGGGAGATACAGATATATATAATAATATATATAGTATATTTATAGAGATAGAGAGATATACCATATACTAAATAAGAGCCAATAGTGCAAAGACTATCGTGATGAGAATTAAATAAAATAAAACGGAACGCCTATATATGTATATATTCTATATTATCCAGGGTTGCAATATATAATTATTCTATATATATATATATATCTATATATATAATATCCCATCCTTTTGACTTGTAATGCCAATACTACCGAATGATAGATGGGGATACAACGGGATATATGCGACAGAGTGGGTCGCGACCATAGATCATGCCACAACGCCCTTTCTCTGTGTCATCGCTCATGCTTTTCGACGCAATACAATATGAGGGTAATTTGTATTATATAATTATAACATACATATTGTCATATAAAGCATGTAAGTTTAAATGCGGCTTATTTAAATAAACGCACCATTTATAGTTTTAACACACACATTGACTTGCTTAGAGTAATAAGCATCCATGCGGGGAGTGCATGGTATTATGACCATTTGGGTCACCGTGTTCGAGTCGGGATGGTGATGAGAGACGATTATTCGTAGGTCGCCGACGTTATTGTAGGTAGCTGAGGGTTGATGTCCTGCTAGATAATACCCGAGAATTTATATGCTTTTTTATTTTCTTTATTCGTCTCTGCTGACTGGCACGTACGGGGTCTGATTCTGGAATTCTATGTGGGATGAATATGTCTGTATCTGTGGAATTGTTTGTGTGTCTGATGCTGTCGTATTTATAGTGAAAGATGGGGGTGGCTTGATGTGGTGAGCTGTGATTGGTTGATCGGGGGCTTGGGTAATTCGGAACCTAACTTGTAATTATCAAGAGCTTTTAATTGGAGATCAAACGGGGTAAGGGAATTGACGGGATTCGAATGTTTTCATCAAGGTTGGATTTGCTAAACCGGGACTATATAATTTGGAAACTGACCCGTTCGGAACATTGACTTAAAGAGATTCTAAAGGTTTACGTAAATTGGACAACAATTAATCTGGTACGAGTGAAAAGGGGTGAATTTCATTGGCCTAAATTGGTTTAGTTTTCATGTCCCGAGTAGAAGAAAGGTTGTAAATCTAACTAAAACTTTTGGGAGAGATGGAGAGGTGATGGGTGTATGTGTTCGTAAGTGTATGTGTGTATGAATGCGTTTGTTGGGGGGTGAAAGTATCATCGGAGCACAGTAAATTGTAATTTACAGCAACACAGGGGTGCTGTAGAATATTGTTGCCTCGTGTTGACATAACAGGGAATGGTGGGTACTTAATTATGCGTTACTTTACCAGCCAGTGTTCTGAAGGTTTCAGAAAATATTATTTGCTGTAAATATACACAAACGTAGCCCCTAAATTTTAACCGATCCCGTTATATTTCCACCTATGATGAAAACTACGGCAAATTTGCTGTCACTTCACATACGTTATTCATGACTGGGGAATGTAACCGCCCATTGCTACATATTTGCACAAATGTATCAACCTGGATATACTTGTCTTTTACACGTATGCCAGATATGTGAGGTGTTTGAAGATAGTAAAAATATAAATAAACATAAGTCGCTTGTGATTGCTGGTGTCCTTGTGATGTTTATATTCTGCTGTGCTGCCTGAGAGTCGGATTGCCTTTGAAAACACATTTTTGATAAAAGGGACGTATTCAAAAACGGCAAATACATCGAGATCCTAGCAAAGGGCTTATAGCTCACTGTGAATAGATATGCGGTGAATATGTTAATGAGTGAACCACATGCCCATTGTCAGGTGGCGCTGCCATAGAATCAAGAAAAGCACAGGGGAATGTTCTTCAAACGTCTCCGGGATCGGCGACTTGTTGTGAAAACATGGAGTTTTCACATTTTCTAGCTGTTGTCTCTAAAGTCTCATTACTTGTAATAATGCTTAAACTGCGCGGGTCTTCTATTTTCATAGTGAGGCTGTCGCCAATAACCATTTCTGTTATATTTAACATCGCAGAGTCTTGAAACATATTTGTGCACAGAGAAAATTGTATTTTTAACATAGTGGCCCATGTTTAAAGAGCATCGTAAAAGCTTAGCAAAGCACTTTGGTACCCCTACATGACAAATGAAGTATGGTATAACGATGACACAATTCTGTTCATGAATTTGCAAGCGGTGCCTAATAGACTCATTTTTCATCTTTTGATGCAGTCTACTTCAAGCAATTCGACGACATCATAACACTTTAATGCAGTGTCGTTGCAATTGGCTGACCAGCATGCAGCACATATTTTTGTAACCTACGCTGACAGTTCCGCACTTGACGATTAGTGGCTGTTGGATAACTTTTCCCGAGGATTTAATTTCGATGTGGTATTATTATAATGAAGTATTTCAGCCCAAATTATTGTAGTAGTAGCTTTATAAGCAGTACTAGAAGTTGCAGTCACAGCTGTAGTATTTGTAGTTATTGATGTTGTAGTTGCAGTATTACCAATGTTGGTATCAGCTACAGGTTAGCAAAGCGTTATTCAATATTGAGTAAATGTTGACAATAATTTACAACAGCAAGCGCCTTGCTCCAAATAAGACAATTACAACCCCCACAGAAACATGATCCATCCTTCACAGCATTGGTCCGCCAAGCTGTGTCATAATGACGCTTCAACTACGTTCCTCTGCTTTCTGTGTGTTGTGGCAAAATGCATCATCAAGATCAGTTGTTGACATATATAATACAATTATGTGTTATATGGCTCATAATGAATAGGGAAATAAATGCTGACGGTTCAACTCATGTGTGCTGTCAACGGTAACATCTTAATAGAGATATCATGCGTCTTATGTTGTTTGTGAATGTGAGGAATACCAGCCCGTTTGATGGTGAACATGTCATTACTGTCGGCATCTGCTCATTTGTCACGAACAAGCCTGTAAGAGTTGTTTCATTATTTGTCGGTAAATATATCCCCTGATCCTTATTTCTAAGCACAGTTTTCAAATGCTGTGGTCGCTTCGAACACTCAATTCGCTAAATAGCCCTCACTCACTGCATAATAAATGAGCATTCCTGACAAACCAGGGCCTGCTTATGAATAAAGCCGCACTTAAATAACCATATGCTGGGGCACAAAACATTTCAAGCAGTAAAGGAACATCTATCCGTGTTTGCAATCATGACCTCAAAGTTACTGACTTTTCAAACTTAGGCAGCATCACGCAGCCACACATCTAATTCATTTCTCTAAGACGGATGCCTGTGCATTTGCACAATGAACAAAGTTAATTAATCAGTCGCATTAATGGTGTTCAGTATAATCTCTTCAGCAACCAATGGGTTAGCGGGTTGATAGAGAAGCCGCCTATGTAAGTTACTGGAGCGGCCGTCCTCTGTCAGAACGCAGCAACACCAATCAGAATTTATAAATAGTGCTTTAGTAGATAAACGCCCTGGTTAACGATCTTTAAGAGATAGGCAACGATCTATCAGGAAAAAGCTAAAATACTGACATCACTATTTTACACGGAGATCCAATATATATTGCTTTATCGGACTGACACATGTTCTACATTCAATACAAATATATCATTTAGTGGTCACGACAGGAGTGTGACGACACAGTGGCCGGGTAAGTAGTGGTATGGCGACACCGTGTTCACGTCAGACGTTTGTCGACACAGTGTTCACGTCAGACGTTTGACGACACTGTTGTCAGGCCAGACATTTGATGACACAGTGGTCACGGTAAGAGTGTGACGACACAGTGGTCATGGAAGGATTATCACGGCACAGTGGTAATGGCAGAAAAATCACAATAAAGTGGTCACGACGGAAGTATGCCAACGAGTTGCACACAAGAGAACGTCGCGGTAGGATTCAAAATCCACTTGCATCGCAGTTTGATATCAAAAATGCTGCCGCCGTTTATTTGGCATTATTGCCAAGTAACAATCTGTCTGCATGCGAAGGGGCCTGACATGCACATATATCTATCTGGTAACCTTTACAAAATTGAATTGCTGAAAGGTGAAGAAACATACCGAACAATCGTTCCCGTGGCAACCCACAGCACTATCTTTAATAGGACACCTAATATACCCTTTGTCAAGCCACTCAAGCAATGTAATTAGTTTCTCATTTGTCTATTGACCTTACTCAGAGCGTTATTTGCTCACATAAGTATTAACAACCCCGGACGCTTCAGTATTTAAATTACCTTTCGTTTCAATAATCCAGTTTTCAGCAGCTGGCTATATCGGATATAGGTGACCAAGTGCAGCATGAGACACGATATCAGCTGACTAAACGGATATAGGAAATGATGAAAGTTTTCCTTTCAAATACTTTGGACAGAAACATGAGAATAAAACATACCAACGGTCTGATGCAATGCTTCAGGGTAACTTGTATTGGAACACCAAACTGCATCTGTACTTGATTATTTGAAGCAGCACCTAAGTAGATTTATGTAAAATAGCCACTATTTTGTGATTTAGTGGATATGTGCCACACATCTGCGCAATGGAAATATTGCATGGTTGTCTTCGTGTGATATTTCGACAGGGCTGCCTTCAGAGATCATCACCTGCTTTATCAACATATTACAGTCTATATAATTAAGCAACCAGTACAAACAGCAAAATAATCCTAACCCTATGATGGCAACAAATAAAGATCCATGATGAAATACAAAATGTGACCAGGACGCGTCTCCGTATTACACAATAATGAAATACCAGCATCATATTGTTATGAAAGACGACAAGTTTAACAGGGTATTTTCCGCAATCCAAATATGTATTGTATATCATCTTTGGGCGATGTTTTATGTCAATAAAAAATCACAGCTTGAGGCATCAGTTTGGAGGGACTCGTTCTCACTTGGGATGTCCATGTGTCAAACAACTGCATTAAACAAATAAGCATCGAGGCGATTGGTCAACTTTAACATGAATACGGACAGTATTGGTTGTCCATATGCCTTTCCATAGCAGAAATGCTATATCCATGCGTAGAGTCAGAACTCTGTTGCTGACTGACAAGGACTCGTGCAACACTTGGTCATTTTTATAATTTTATAAATGAACTAATTTGGGTTACTTACCCAACGAGACGCAATGCACCATGGGAAAATATTTCGGTTTTAATTGCCATCTGTGCCTTTGTGCTGCCATCCAAGAGAACACTTGTCATTATCCTTGACAATTGCAATCTTGTAATATGGGAAATATGCTCACAGTATTTGTAATTACTGGTTGGTCTCGGTATGACAGAATTCTTTAAGTTACAATGATAGAAGATGAAGTTTTCGGCATTTCATCATCACATATTTTCTATTGGCGTTATATCTTCGCCCATACGTGACATTTTCCAAATGTATTGGTTTTTGATACCAACATTCATGGTTTTAAGTATAACTTAATTCAGCTGTGATTTATCGTTTCAAAAGAGCAGTGTTGCTTCGTGTAAGATGAGACATTTGTGGCCACACGTGGTCGAATTGGGATGCATTAATTGCACTGTAATTGAACGTCCTTGGACTAGGATATCCAAGCCCCCATCATTCCAGAGCCTCTATACTAGCCTAGGCAATAGTTGACTCAGATGTTGATTGTGCAGGGTAGAAAACCATGATAATAAAGAGGTTTACCGTGCGCGCGTTGTTGATTAAACAGGTCACAGTGGATTAACCATTGATGTGGTCACTGAGGATAATTGTAAAACGTTGAAGTTAACTGACTTACTTTCTCTTCATTGAATTAATTCCTCTTAAGAATTTGCCTTGCCGAAGAGTAGTTGATGCAGAATAATGTATGGTTATGGAATATTTATCAACATTAGATCACGTCCGCCTTATTGCACTACAGTTATCTCTCATTGGGCGTCGTGAAAGGAAGACCTTCGTGGTATGTATGCATTGATCAAATCTATTCTATTGATATGACCAGATGAGTGCGTCGACTTAAGGTTCTAGCCAATTTGCCAGACAATCACACAAATGGTAAACCGGTCAATAATAACTACTTAGGTTGTGTCATTTCTTGTGAAGCTTGTGACGGTGTAAACCTGTCTTGGCACAAAATTTGGCGCATCCTGAGTTCGCATTCTCCCAACCCATTAATTAGTTATGTGCATAAACGACGCAATTCACCATCGAGTATCACAATGCATCGAGTCTTGTGAGGATACTAAAGTCCAGGGTATGCATTCTTGTCTGTACGATCGGCAGGCCTATAATGAGCCATGTGGGACAGTTTGCAATCCTGCCATTGACACTTATTATATCTGCGCGCACAACTGAGGCGCATCCTTTCAATCTTATATCTATATCATCAGCACATTAACAAATACTACCACTTCCGGACTGATGACGGTCCCACTCCCCTGACGCTGAGCGCGAATTATACAACGAAGTTGACTGATGGGTGCGGCTTGTACCGATATATCACATAAATAGACAAAATAACGCAGCTGGTGGTGATGTTTCACTTCCCCCGATACACCGATTAAGGTAGCTGGTGGTGATGTTTCACTCCCCCCGATGGACTGATTAAGACAGCTGGTGGCGATGTTTCACTTCCCCCGATTCACCGATTAAGGCAGCTGGTGGTGATGCTTCACTTCCCCCGATGGACTGATTAAGACAGCTGGTGGCGAGGATGTACTTCACCTGATAGACTTATTAAGGCAGCTGGTGGTGATGTTTCACTTCCCCCGATACACCGATTAAGGTAGCTGGTGGTGATGTTTCACTTCCCCTAATAGACTGATTAAGGAAGCTGGTGGTGATGTTTCACTTCCCCTAATAGACTGATTAAGGAAGCTTGTGGTGATGTTTCACTTCCCCTGATAGGCTGATTAAGGTAGCTGGTGGTAATGTTTCACTTCCCCCGATGGACCGATTAAGGCAGCTGATGGTGATGTTTCACTTCCCCCGATACACCGATTAAGGTAGCTGGTGGTGATGTTTCACTTCCCCTAATAGACTGATTAAGGAAGCTGGTGGTGATGTTTCACTTCCCCTAATAGACTGATTAAGGAAGCTTGTGGTGATGTTTCACTTCCCCTGATAGGCTGATTAAGGTAGCTGGTGGTAATGTTTCACTTCCCCCGATGGACCGATTAAGGCAGCTGATGGTGATGTTTCACTTCCCCCGATACACCGATTAAGGTAGCTGGTGGTGATGTTTCACTTCCCCTAATAGACTGATTAAGGAAGCTGGTGGTGATGTTTCACTTCCCCTAATAGACTGATTAAGGAAGCTTGTGGTGATGTTTCACTTCCCCTGATAGGCTGATTAAGGTAGCTGGTGGTAATGTTTCACTTCCCCCGATGGACCGATTAAGGCAGCTGGTGGTGATGTTTCACTTCCCCCGATACACCGATTAAGGTAGCTGGTGGTAATGTTTCACTCCCCCCGATGGACTGATTAAGACAGCTGGTGGCGATGTTTCACTTCCCCCGATTCACCGATTAAGGCAGCTGGTGTGTGCTTGCTTCACTTCCCCCGATGGACTGATTAAGACAGCTGGTGGCGAGGATGTACTTCACCTGATAGACTTATTAAGGCAGCTGGTGGTGATGTTTCACTTCCCCCGATACACCGATTAAGGTAGCTGGTGGTGATGTTTCACTTCCCCTAATAGACTGATTAAGGAAGCTGGTGGTGATGTTTCACTTCCCCTAATAGACTGATTAAGGAAGCTTGTGGTGATGTTTCACTTCCCCTGATAGGCTGATTAAGGTAGCTGGTGGTAATGTTTCACTTCCCCCGATGGACCGATTAAGGCAGCTGATGGTGATGTTTCACTTCCCCCGATACACCGATTAAGGTAGCTGGTGGTGATGTTTCACTTCCCCTAATAGACTGATTAAGGAAGCTGGTGGTGATGTTTCACTTCCCCTAATAGACTGATTAAGGAAGCTTGTGGTGATGTTTCACTTCCCCTGATAGGCTGATTAAGGTAGCTGGTGGTAATGTTTCACTTCCCCCGATGGACCGATTAAGGCAGCTGATGGTGATGTTTCACTTCCCCCGGTACATTGATTGATGCATCTGGTGGTGATGTGTCACTTCTCCCGGTACACTGATTCATGCTGCTGGTGGTGATGTTTCACTTCTCCCGGTACATTGATTGATGCAGCTGGTGGTGATGTGTCACTTCTCCCGGTACACTGATTGATTCAGCTGGTTGTGATTTTTCACTTTTCCCGGTACATTGATTGATGCAGCTGGTGGTGATGCGTCACTTCTCCGGTAAACTGATTAATGCAGCTGGTGGTGATTTTTCACTTCTACCGGTACACTGATTGATGCAGCTGGTGGTGATGTTTCACTTCTGCCGGTACACTGATTGATGCAGCTGGTGGTGATGTGTCATTTCTCCCGGTACACTGATTAATGCAGCTGGTTGTGATTTTTCACTTTCTCCGATAGACTGATTAAGGTAGCTGGTGGTGATGCTGTTGTTGTTCTAAAAATTCTCGTTCACTGATTTAGAAGAGGAATGAATAAGGCAGCGGGGTTGTTGATGCCCTTCCAGGTAAATGATTAAGGCGACGTCCTTTCAGAAGATTGAGTTTTTAAGGGGGCTGGTCTTCTCTAGAAGACTTTAAACTTGTTGAATTACCAGCATTTTTATCCCTGTCAGTTAGTTGTTTTCATTCCAATTGTTTCTGGTCGACAAATAATTTATCGACACCATTTAGTTCTCCAAACAATTTGCGGCATGGTCATAACTCACGCGAACTAATACACACATCATTTAATCCGCCCGTTCTCAATCAGATGTATGTGTCCAATAATGTCCATCATGTTCCATATTTGGTTTTTAATTCCCGTCACGTCAAAAATATGAAATATGTCTTGACAAACTTGCTTACAATTAGTCGGTGTTACAGATCAGACACTAGTACCAGCAACAAGGGATGATAAGCAGTTTAAATGGCATTGACACGTTACAAGATGTGGTTGTCGGATGATCCACATTGAATCGTGTGACTTGTACAAGCGTAAGCATTTTATATAGTACACATTATACCATCATGAGCTTCGAAAATAAAATTAATTAATGTATATCAAGTGGCTGTGAATGGTACATCATGTCTTGTCTATCGTGCTTATCAAACAAGGGTGGACACTTCGCAATCCGTGTGAGATTAGAATCAATTTTTCATCCGCACACATTGTAGATGACAAAATGTAGTAGGTATCTACACCCTGGGATGTATATGCTCTTGTAAAGGATACACTCAGGTTATTTTGCCTTCAATAGAACAGACAAACAACATTGACTTCTCTAAACAAATATTGCAGTGTTTGTGGCCAAATTGTATCGCGTTAGATTAACTGTCGCATTCGTATGCAGGCAGCTGTGATATAAGATGGAGTAGTTAAAATCGTAACCTGAGCCAGTATTTAACCGTTAGTAGCATCACATGAAGCAGGCGGCCCATGTAAACACCCAAGCCATATTGCTATCGGTTGCTTATGGTTTCGAATTTGACATGGTTGTGATATCTCCCAATGCATGCATTCGTGCATCTCAGTTTTATATACTCTATCCATGCGAATGTGGGATTAAAGGATTACATGCATATTTTAGGACCACCGTCTTATTTAATTAATGCGTGGATGTATTGTCATTCGTGTTATATGCTGTTGATATTGTTGTAAAGGTATGGTAAAAATTACTTTCTGCTTGTCAGAAAGAAATTTTTTGAAGAGGCCTGGAATTGCCCTTTGGAAAGAGAGCAGATAAAGATAGTTGTACTTGACAATACACATATATCCATATGCGCCATTAGAAAACCATGTGCACGCACGAGCCCATAATGCCAAGACTAACGTGACAGGAATTATGTTTGGAATTGGACGGCAGTGTGATATTCGCATTCCCAGGGTTGCAAACATTTGTTCTGTGTGGATTGCAAACGCCAATTCAGCAGTGAGTTCCGCTGAATTATATATGAATGATCTCATCTGAGGTGGACACAACGTGCCTTCTCTGAATCATCGCTTAAGGTTTTGATGATGTTTAAAGAGCATCTTAAAAGCTCAGCAAAACAGTTTGGTACCCCTACTTGAGAAAGTGCCCAAAAAATATGGAATTTGGATGACTCCGTTCAAGTGCATGCATTTTTAAGCCTTGCCCAATCGACCCATTTCTTCTTTTTATGCAGTCTAAGTAATGCAACACGACAACATCATTACGCTTTTATATAGTGCTTTGGTTGCGGTTGCAAATTTGCAAACCAGTATGCTGTCAATTGTGTGTGCAGTAAACATTCTTTAACCTACGCTGACAATTCCGCACTTGAAGATAAGTAAACATCGACATAGTGGCTATCCGATACCTTTCCCTGATTCAATGTAGTATATCGTTATTAATGGTGGGGTCGGGTATTGAAGTATTCTGGACTATGATCCAGTATATGCCACTTATATCAGAATCTCCTAGGTCTCTGTACATACCTCATCTCACATAGGCTCGCATTCAGATCATCGATATCAGTATTTACTCATGTGAGTTATCCACCATCCTCAAGATTAACTTCCCATGCTGCATTTAATGTATTACCGAGATGTTTTCATGTATAACAGCAGACATATAGCCTTGTGCGCGATTTGATTGTAATCCTTATAAAACAGCTATACACGTTGGAATCGTACATCAAAGTCATCTGTAGCTTATTCAAACACCCCTGAAGCAGCATCGATTTTATGGTTCATAATAAATAGGGAAATGAAAGCTGTCCGTTAAACTCAAGCGCGTTGTCAGAGAGGGAGATGACGCGTGTTGCGTTATTTGTGATGTAAGGAAGGCAAGCCCTTTTAATTGTGAACATGTCAGGTTTGATGTCCCTACTGTCGACATCGTCTCATTTAGTGCCATCAAGCAAGCGAGTGTTGTTTTATAGTGTGGCGATAAATCCATTCCTTATCTCCATTCCATGGAGCCGTATTCAAGTGCCATGGTCACACGATCACTCAATCCGCTTATGAACCCCAACACATTATGCATAATTAATGAGCGTTCCTGACAACCAAAAGCTTATGTATGAATAGAGCCTAACAACTGCATAAATTACTTTATGCGAAGGCATTAAGTAAACCAAACAGTGGCAACATATCTGACCGTGTTGTCATTCGCAATTATGACCTCACCGTCACTCACTGTCTCTTCAAACTGAGGCAGCTTAACGCATCATCCTATCTAATTCGTTCCTCTGAGACGGATGCCTGTGTATTTGTTAAATGAGCAACTGACACCCATTTGTCAGGTCAATTGATCGTCGTATTAATGGTGGTCGAGATAATTCACCATACACCATCACACCCACTCAAATCTTCTTGCGCCAATACTGAAGCCCTGGTTATGCATTCGTCCCAGTGATTCCGGCTGGCCGATTATTAACCATTTGGAACATCTAATGGTTTCATCCTTTATACACCATGCCGTTTGGATGTCACATAATGGCAGTTAAGAGCCCTATTATAACAGCTTAAGGAGCTTATGCATGCAAGTTGGCATATGTGCCCCATGACTTGACGAATACAATTAGGTCATCTTGGTGTCCTCCATGATTAAATTGTCGGACATGATGATATACTCTTAGAATACGCTAATGCTGCTGGCTTTATGTGATGAAGCTACATTTCACGACAATCCCTATCACGCAATGGATGCTGTGATGAATTAACCAAAACATTCATTGTAAGGTAACGAAAAGATGATAGCACATCAGTATGCACACACAACGCAAACTAACATTAAAATCACTGATTAACATGTAATAATCATCCGGTATATATATACCTGTAAATCAAATTAGACAGAATTCCGGAAACCAATTTCTACTCCAATACTAAAGCAACGGATTATGTAAATACTTGTGTCTGGTGGAAGACAATCAATGCCACGATTAAGTTCAACACAAATAGAAAAATAATATATTTACTGTGAATTTGTACGGTGCTCCTTCGTTATGGTTTATTTTGCTGCTTCTTGTTGCTGAAGTGGAGACAATCCTAGTCGAGAGACGATCCTGACAATGATTATTTTGGCCGAGATCCCAGTAAAGCGACGTTGTCAGAACCTCAATAAAATAAAAGACTCTTATATTTAGACTCGTGTGATTTATCTGGCTAGTCCCCACTCCATATAGATTATATGAAATAATAGTTAAAGACTTATTTCAGGTAATAATAAGGATAGCCAGGGTGAGGATTGTTCATTCGCTTTTGAAGGCATAATTTGCGAACTGTCAATCTATATAACTATGAAAAGATGTCATTTTAGTCCTCCAATTTTCCCTTTCAAACCCACTGATAACAAATTATGTATTTTTTATTCACAAATTTGATACCACTTCATCCACGTACCAGTTTAGAATTTGCCGTATTGATATCAAAATCACATTGTAGTGGACGAAAACTATTCAGCTTAGAACAGTAAAGGGCGTAAAAATCATATTTCACTATCAATTCATTGTACGGCGGATACTCGCGCATCATAAGCGGCAGCATCGACCTGGGTGACAATGTATGGGATACATCAGGCCGACCTTCATTAAATGGTGTTGCGGAGGGATTGTGCGTCAACGATCATGGAAATTAAGACGTCAACATTCGCTTATATTCGAGTTATAGCATCAAAACCAGCTGCCCTAATCAGTCTACTTTAAGTAAAATATCAACACCAGCTGCCTTATCTAGTGTACTGATGTGACACATCAGCCCCAGCAACATCAGCTTGTATTAGAGGACATCAGCGTCATGGGATTAGGACCATCAAGAAGTGATAGTATTTGTTATATGCTGATGATATAGATGTGTGATTGAAAGAATGCACCTATGTTGTGTGCATATGGACAATGAGCGGCAATGGCAGGAATCCAAACTGATGTTGTGCCACGGCCAAACAGCGTGATGCATAGGAGAGGAAATTATTTCATGTCCCAAATGGTTCATAACAGGCTTGCAGATTGCACAGGCAGGAATGTATAACCAGGGCTTAAGAAGACCCAATGCATTGAGATAAAAGATGATAAATGTCTTCTTATATGCAAAGAACTAATTCATAGGTTGGGGAAAGGCGAGCTCCGGATGTATGAAAACCTGTTCAAAGACAGGATGACACCGGCGCAAACTTCAAATGAAATGACATAAGCTAAATATGGTAGCAATTCATGTCCTGTGTAGCATTTGTGTGAGTGTCTCTCAATTTGATTAGTACCATAAATATACCCGCTTATCTGATCATAATCGAATTTTCATCGAATCGATCAATGCATTTATGAATGTATGATGCCCCGCTAGCACAATATGTTGCATGAAAAAGCTTGACGTGAATTAATTCTATGATTATTAAGGTTAATATCATTTTTTTTACCGCGGGGAAACTTACATTCACGTTGACCAATGACAGAAAACCATCGTACAATAGGGCGGACATCATCTTATGTGGATAAAAATTGTAAAACCACACACTATTCTGCATAAAATGATCGTCAGCAATACAAACATAATTTGTTAAGGAGAATAAAGTGAATTGAATGAACGAAAGACGCCCAGTTAACGTAATCGTTTTACATTAATCCGTAGTGACAACATTAACGTGTAATAGCGTATAATAACTGGTATGGTAATCGAGTCACCATGTTTGTTATGCAGTTGCAATCCTTGATTACCACATATTACCTATTCATTCAACAATGCCCGCACGGCTAACCACCAGGTTATTATCATGGTGGCTTACCCTGTGAAAACAGCATCTGCGTCAACTTATTCATAGGCAAGCACAGAGCTTCTGGAATGATGGGTATATGTTTATCCTTGTCCAAGGACGTACAATCACATAGAAATTTTAAATGACAATTAGACCGCGTGTGGCCACAAACGTCTGTTCTTACACGACGCAAGTTATACTTGATACCACAAACAGAAACAATAGCCTTCTGTTGACATAAAAGCCCAACACATTGAATAATGATAATGATCAAAGAGATGACGCAAACGGGTCACCAATGTTGAATTGTTCAATACAGTTGTATTCGTTGCGACATATATTATATTAGATTTTAAATCATGTTTGGCTGAACGATTACTTTGAACTCTTGCTCCAAACATCGAACAAATCTAGATGACCACGATATAAGGAAAATATCGATTGCTCTTTTGATTCTCGAGAGGATAGTCTAAATAGACTGTCAGACGATAACTGCCGCAGTTTGCTTTAGCGGGGCTACTGTACATAGGTAGGTGACTTTGATGGACTCTAATGACAATTGTGGAGACATGTGCATAAATGTTGCATGGCATTTGATGCAATTCATGACGGAAATAATTATTTACAGTACATAGTTGGTTTGAGGAAAATGCACTGTTTAACTTGTTGTTATTCATAACAATATGATGCCGGTATTGCAGTATTGTGTTCTTTATTGTGAATAAATGACCAGGATAGAGGTAACATGAAAAGACTCATTTTGTATTTCATCACGGAACTTTATTTATTGCCTTTATAGTGTTCATGATTATTAAGGTGTATGTAATGGTTGCTTAATTATCTATTATATGGACTGTGATATGTTGATGAAGCTGTTGACGATCTTTGTCAGCATCCCTGTCGAAATAACACGTGAAGACTATCATGCAATGTTTCCATTGTGGAGATATGCACCAAAGCACATACCCGCCAAATCACAACATTGTAGCTATTTTACACATATTTTTTCAGAGACTGCTGATCATAATGCAGTACACACGCACTATAGATCAGTTTTCCAGTACAACACAAATCGTGTTTCTGAAATACAAATGTTTTTAAGACAAAATATTTAGTCGCCGAATGTAGCTTATTTCATATTGGTGTCTAAAATCATATGAAAGATAAACTTCCTATTTATATCCGTTCAAGTAGATGATATCGCGTCTTATAATGCACTCGGTCACATATATCAAACCCGAATATAAATATAGCCAGCTAAAAATAGATTATTGAAACAGTGTGCAACTTCAATACTGAGGCGTCTGGCCTTGTGGATACTTGTGTCAGATAAAAAAACGCGAATAAAGTCAAAAGACAAATGAAAACGAGTAACTTGGAGAGTCTTGGCAATATGTATAAGTTAATATCCTATAGATATTGTACTATGGGTTGCCAAGAGAACGGATGCTTAGTACATTTTTAAAGTATGATATATATATATATATATATATATATATATATATATATATATATATATATATATATATATATATATATATATATATATATATATATATATATATATATATATATATATATATATATATATATATATATATATATATATATATGTATGTTTATATGTATATATATGCATATATACACATATTTGTAGATACATTTATCTATATATTGATGTGTTTATACCATTATATTAACCTCCCTCCCAGGTATTACAGCATAACTATGCGGATTGATATCACCAACCCACACACCTACACACCCACACACACGCTCATACACACACACACACATACACACGCACATATACAAACATACACACACATATACACACACACACACACACACACACACACACATACACATACACACACATGAATGGAAGCCGTGAAAGCTATTTGGTAACGGACAGTGGTATTCCAGTATCGTTGCTAACCAGCTATTTGCATAATATTATCCTACGTATGATAGAACAGAATAAGTCATGGCAGATTGATCAGCGAAAACAATGTTTGTATGATTACGTGGGGAGTGGAAAAGACATTACAGAAATACTGTTATTTATACCTACAATGCAAATCATATGTGTAACTGTGCTGATAACGCAGAAACACATACCAAAGCTACCTATGTCTTGTATATAAATCATAACTTTCATTTCAGTATTGTCAGAAAAAACATGCCATCTTTTTCGTTTTACTGGTAAACGGAAACATTGACTTGGGAGCTATATATAGCTTTATTGTGTGAGCAGATAATCCGACCATACATCAAGCAGAAGTAAAATGGAAACGCTTATTATTTTTGTGACCATGTTCCTAAATGAGATAAAACGACCATAAACATCACTTACCATTAAGTGTAAGCCACGTAGAGGCGCGAGAATGATCTAAGAAGACGTATTTAAGCATATTCGCTGACTCAGGTGTGAGTTATGCACCATAAATTCAGTATCTTCCCCGGCAGTCCGATAAATATTTATCATTGTCCATCACATAGCCATGGACTAGTAATCGGGTTGACTTCTTTCCTGAGCCATATCAATGTCGTTGATAAGCGTCGATGGACAAAGCAAGCATTGCGATTTAATATAGCACGGTTAAGTCCGCGTCAGCAGTTATTCGGCTGCTAAGGCACTTCCTGGCCAGCATTAGTTACGTTAAAGACAGTACTTTTTCTTTGCTAAGTGGATTTTGATTTGTGTACCTGTAATGACAGTTATGTTATTCGACACAACAGGACAAGGTGTTCCAAATCGCTATCCTTTACGCGAAAATAAGCCTAATTGAGGAACTTGATAGATCACCAAAAGTGTAGATTCCATCTTTCACTGATTGGCATTTCTTATTACTGTATTGTCTAGGAGGACGATAACTCAATTTGCTTTATTACACAACCATGTGGTCATGTTGCCATTGTGACTTCCAATACCTGTATCACCAGTGCCCAATATATAATAAGTAGCTTCATGATAAGCTGAAAATAAAGTTTAACATACTTTTATGGCAACAAATTTTGGCATTCATAATACAAGATATAGCAATCCTCGAAACACGCAGTTTATCATTAAAGCAAGCATTTGTATGAATAATTTCAGCTATACGATATGCACAAATGTCCACATCTGTAGAACTAGTAACCAGGTAAGACCAGAAACATTAAACAAACAATAGCGATATTGCTGTTGTGATTATACAGACCGACTGGTACATGTAATGCTACAAACTATGGCATACTTGCTCAGATTATGTCTTTCGTATATGTTATATACGGTCGATACTCCTCCATGTTTTAACCGCCGCCTTCATAAGAATGCCACATATAGTTCAACATGATACCATTTGTCTTTAAAGAACCTATATCTAATGCGATGTGTGTATCAAGAAATGAATGTTGTACTTCTGTATCCTAGGGGATAACATGAAGAAAATGACAATTATCAAAATGTCGACAAAATATTAATGTTTCAATCCTAAGCGTACAATGTCTTGCGAAGTGTACGCCTTTTATTTTAAAGCTTATAAGCAAGAAAAACTGCAAAATTAGCTGTTTGATAACCATAATTTCCGCTCTTATACATTGCAATCATTCTAATAACGGGACTGCTCACTCTGTGAAATTCTAGTGTACAGTATAAATAATCTTCCAACTCGGATGGGTCATCCAAATATACTATCACAATAGTCACTAGCGTTAAGCGTGAAGGATCAGATGAAAGGGCAGGTTTATATGATGAGTGATGCACTGTACGGGTAAAAGGATAGTAGCCGAAGTAGAGTACGAACATCTCCGCATGATATCCCATCATGTGACTAAATATTGGTTATCATGAATGATGCTATCGCATATACGTTTACCGACTGTTGTTTCAAAGCAGATGGTGGTATAATGTGCGCGACGTGAAAAGTTTACGCTGATATCAATTCAACTATAATCATTCTTATGGTTTGACCTCTCACTCTTTGAAATTTCGATGCATAGCATAAATTGTATTTTACCTCTTATGGGTCATCTGAACATATAACTGCAAAAGTAACACGCGTTAAGCGTGAAGGATCAGATGAAAGGGCAAAATTATCTGAGTGAGCCGAACTGATCTTGGCTTCCCAGTTGTGGATACTCAAAATTATATTACTCTGGGTAACGAAATATATTTTGGGACAACGTAGATACGGATAAGATACGTGTTATTATGTTTATTTGAATAAAGTCCCCTGTTCATATTACATCTTTGTATCCAATCTCGAGATAAACGGAAATGTCATTCGACCGCGATCTGTTACAAGAATGTGACAATATGTGAATCTCTTATTGTCACTTAAAAACTCCTGTCAGTTGGTCATTTAACAAATGCTCAGGCTCTCGTCCTAGAGGACAGAAGTCAATACTCAGTTTGAAGAGACAGTTACGTTGAGGTCATAATTGCGACTGACAACATGGACAGATATTGTTTTACTGCATGATTTACTTTATGCCTCTGCATATAGTTATTCATGCAGTCGTAAGACTTTATTCATACCTAAGCTCTGGGTTGTCAGAAATGCTCATCAATTATGCTGTATGTAGGGGCTCTTATGCGGATTGAGTGATCGCGTGACCATGGCATTTGAAAACGGGGCCAAGGAATGGATATAAGAGGTGGATTTATCGCCACATAATAAAACAACACTCGCTTACTTGTTGATGGCACTAAATTAGACGATGCCGACCGTAGCGACATCAAACCTGCCATGTTCACAATTAAAGGGGCTTGCCTTCCTTTCATTAGAAATAACGCAACACGCGTCATCTCTCGATTATGATGTTACTGATGTCAACGCGCTTGAGTTGAACCGACAGCATTCATTTCCCTTTTGATAAAGAGCCATAAAACCCATGATTGCAAAGAAAACCTGTCAACACCTGACCTTGATGAGGCATTTCACCACAACACACAGAGAGCAGAGGAACGTTGTTGAAGCGTCATTATAACAAAACTTGGCTGACCAATGCTATTAAGAATGTAACATGCCTCTATGGATGTTGTTAATTGTCTTATAAGGAGCTACAAACATACTATTGTAAATTTATTGTTCCTATTTATTCAATATTGAGTAAAGCTTTCCTCACCTGTTGCTGTTACCAATATCAATAATACTGCAACTACAACAACAATAACTGGTAATACTACACCTGTGACTACAACTTCTGCTACTGCTTATAATGATACAATTCTTTCATCTACTGCTACAGCTTCTATTGCCAACTCCACAAACACCACAACAGAAAAATCCACTAACAACAAACATTAGAAGCAGCGCTGTCATGATCACCCTGACGAATAACATGTGCTCAGTAAGGATATTGCCAGACGAGCCCGGTTCATTTCACTGGATTAGTTATATTGTTTGTCACGTTAAGCTTCTTTCACGACACCTATCTAGCCAGACGTCTAAGTTTCTTGCTTGGCTTTAAAGATAGTCCTTAAGTATTGGCCACCATGTAAAACAATAGTAACACAATTATCTCACTGCATTTGCGTCTTTTGACATACGTCGGTGTAATATTATGACAACATCACATAGATATAGATATAGGAACCTCACAGTGAATAAACAAGAGCTACTATTTTAAGTATTATTACAAATAATTAGATCATTGAGCATATATACTGCTAGAAAATGTTAACTCCATCTTGTTTTCAACACAAGTGGCAAGCCGCAAATCTCCGAGACGTTTGATGAACAATCGCATATGCTTTTCTTTATTGTATTGTAGCGCCACCAGACGATGGGCATGTGGTTCACTTCATTAACATACTCACCGCGTCCTTAGTCGGCGTAAGCTCTATGGGCGTAAAATATAGGCTATAGTCTCTTTGCTAGTGTCTTGATATATTTGCCTTTTTTAATGGGCCCCTTTAAACAAAAATGAGTCCAAAGGCAATTCGATTGTCAGGCAGCACAGCCAACACATTATACATGTAGCATACATTGTACTAAGGTGGATACATGGTCGTAATATTGTAGAAATTGGCTCTTACATTCTCCAGTCCTGAATAACGTATGTGATGTGAGAGCTAATTTGCAATTGTTTCCACCTTAGGTCGAAATATAACGAGATATGTTAAGATAATCACCCCTGCGTTGTACATTACGATTTACTACATGATGTTAATGGTTTGCCATCTTCTTCGTGGTTACATATTCCTGTAAGCAAGCTTTATCTGGGTGTAGCAACTACAATTGGTTTTCGGATTGAAAGTAGCCAGGTGTTTACATACATGCTTTACATTCAAGAACTTCTGTTATAATAGCCATCATCCACATTATCTAAACCATGTGCGAGAAGGCACGTTGTGGCTTGATATGTGGTCGCGACCCATTGTATTGCATATATTGTGTCTCCACTCACATTCGGTAGTATTTACGTTATTAGTCACTAGGGATGATGTGTTGATCGTTGGCATTCGGCACGTTTGGTATGCTTTAGACCTAGATGACGAGATTTTCTTTACAAGCATGGTATGTTGGCGACTGTTTGATTAAAATTGATGGTGAACTTATTTGCTACATACTACGGTGAACAATATTTATTTGCTACATATATCGGCTCTCAAGTATATATGGTACCAACGTCAAGACGCATCAACGCATCACGTCATCACATGTGAATAACTGATTTCACATTGAACTTATTTCGTTCAATAAAGCATCAGAAAACACTAGCCCGGCAAAATATATTGTGCAATAAACATGACCTTGGATAATGTTCTGCTTGGGTGTGAAATAACTTTAGAATCAATGTAGATAACTGATAACAACCGATTCACTCTCTGAGACTAAATACGTATACAAGATTCTTGACACTAGATGATTAACTAATTACACAAATAATTAACTGATGGGTGTTATATTATAAACTTGTATTCATACAAGATGACTGAGACATAAACGATGTTGCGTAATATGTGACTACAGTTATGACTCGGTGAGGATTGGTGGAAAGTGAAGCAGCAAATATGGCTGTTTTACATCTGACATTGTCGTTCTTCATCCCTGATTCAGCACCTGGTCTAAGTCAGATGAAGCGTCATGCATAATTCAGCAAAACTCACACGACTTGAATGGCGTTGGCTATTAGCACAGAAACATTGTTTGCAAACCATGGGCTCCTATGAGCATATCGCTGTCTGATGACGCATATGGATACATATGAACTATTCAAGTAAAACTGTCGTTTTTCTGCTTTCTTACCATTTTGCAATTCTAGGCCCCTTCAAACATTTTCGTTCTGATTAGTGGGAGATAATTTGTAGCATACTTTCATAAGAACTACAATATATGTAAAAAATGACAATGCAGGAATTCACATTGTGCAAAATATGCCGGTGATCCTTTATTCACATATTTTTAAGGACATAATGCATGCATTGAGATACTCATATGCTAAACTCTAGGCAGCAAATTACAATATTCTGCAGGTGTACACATGAGCCGACTGGTTTATGTGATGCAACTAAATATTAATTACTGGCTCAGAATATGAGTTATGTACATTTGATTCACGACCAAGTTCAACCCCTTCATCTTACAGCAGCTGCATAAGAATGTGATAGTTAATCTGACATGATCCGATTAGGCCACAGACCATGCAAGCGTCCACACTTATTTGATAACCTCTATAGACTAGGCATACTGTACCATTCAAAACCACTTGACAACGTTTCTATGCAGTATTATGATTATCATAGTGTGACTGATAAACTGTTACCACGAATGGGTCATTCGTCATCCAACGTTTTCCTTGAAGAATTAGTTTAAACTTAAATAAGCGTTATCAAGAAAAGATAGGGCTACATAATGAGTGACGCATTAATAACATTAAAGTGGTAATGATCGGAGAAGAGAGTATAATCATCTACACAAAATATCCCATCGTGCGACTAAATAGTTATTACCAAGAATGATGCTGCTGCAAATATCTTTACTCACAGCTGACATTTAGAGCTGATGTAAAATGTGTGCTATATGAAGCATTTACGCTGCTTATACAAGTAACGTTCAGTTCAATAAAGATCACCAGAAAACCACATGTTCAGACGAGTCCACGCTATTTGAACTGCATATCATCCCCTATGGAAAGTACTAGTAGTCATGTCTGACATTAATTTGCAGGAAGGTTGACAAGTCAGATTTCATATTTTTGACGAGACGGTAATCAAAGACCAACCATGGAACGTGATGTAATTGATCCAAACATCTGATCAAGAGTGGGCGGACTAAGAGCGATAATATCAGAGAATGATGGTATTGCCCATGAGCAGTTACTCCAACAAGTTGGGATATATTTGCATATTTTTAAACAATGTTTGTAGGATGTAATTTGGCTAAAGAACAGTATTACAAAGGAGGCATTTAACAACATATAAAACTCGGAAGCAGAAATAATTGTAGTTAAATGTTATCGTAACATTTATTGATTTCTTTGAATGTTACTGGATTCCATGCTGGTGTCGCCATTTCGTATTTCCATTTCAAGCTCATTCGCAATCTGAGCAACTGTATCAGGGTGCTTAAATGAGATGAATCTAGATAAAGAAACATAGAAAGGAGGAAGAAGATGAATATGGCATAAAATCTATGGTGCAAACACTACGCAACCCCGGCTTGCTATTGTAGATGTAGTACTCAGTGCAGGGGTCCATGGCCGACGGTCGTAAATGTGACACAGTCGGAAACTAGGATTTCATTTATGTCTCCATTATACCGTTGATAGTGTTCTCAATGTCAAGCTTCGCAAAGCTCGTCACCAATATAAAATAGATTATCGTTTCCAAAGAGCATATCATTGTAAAGTTGACAATATAATAACAATGATGATAATAATAATGTACAATAATAGATGTCCCAAGCACAGACTGGCAATGTTCTGTAGTATACATGTATCGCCTCGATGTACCCAAATAACGGATCTCAAAGGAAGAATTAAATAACTTTTGCAAGCTTAACCTGCTACATCGAGCACATTTGAACATTTTCTTAAGCTTGCGTCATAACATGGTTGTCATGAATGGTTTACAGCTGTTCCAATGAATGCCAGTTCTATATGTGAGTTAGAATGTTCTGATTTCATGTTACCTAAAGGCCGGTTTGTAAGTTGTCCTTAAGGTACGAGGCATGTGTTTATTGTGTTTCCAGAGTTATAATCATGTAGAAATTTTTGTCAAGAACTTTATGGTGTCGAGAAATTATCTGTTAACCAGAAGCAATTGGAATTCAATAAGAACAACCAGGTACGGCTATTACATGCATGGCTTCTTATATGCATATAACTAATATATGAGCTGGGAAAAGTTTCCACTAAGAAAGATTAACACCGCCACAGCCTTGTCAAGAAAGGACACAATTTAATCATGATGAGGTAGTAATATTTTGCATCTGTGTGAGTTTCCAGCGAATTGACTAGAACTATAAATCCACACACTCCCGTGCTCAAAACTCGGTGATTGAGTCGATTTGATATTAAGCGAATACATGCTATTTCACCACTATGCTTGCATGCAAATGTTAGGCGTAAATTAATTATCGGATGCTTTAGTTTAATTATATATCTCATTCTTCGGTCAGCTTACTTTCACGGCGACCATTGACAGATAACCGTTGCGCAATAGAGTGAACCATTGTATGCCAATTAGACTGCGTGTGGCCGCAAATGGCTATTCTTACACTGCTCTTTGGAAATGATAAATCACAGCCAATTCCAAATTCTACATAATAAGTTATACTTAATACCACAAATAGCCACATTAGCCGTCTAATTTATGACGTATGAACAAAGAATTAACGTCGTTGGAAATTTGTGATGATTAATTGCCGAAGAACCCAACTTTCACCATTGCTTCATTGTAAGTTGGGATTCTGTTAATAGAAAAACAGTGAGTATGTTTCTTTCCTACATTACAGGATTGCAATTGTCTAGGATTACAACGTGCAGTAGTCTGTTGGATGCACTATAGCACAGATTGCAATGGTAACAGAATTATTCACCCATGGCACGTCGCGTCTTGTTGGATAAGCAACCGAAATTCGTTAGTAACTAACTAATAAAAACTATTGAAAATGTAAAAGTTCCCTGTTGGTCATATTTCTGACCATGTGCATTTCTGTGATGTAAATGCATATGTCAGTTATCATTGTAAAGTTAATCAGAGACCTCAATGACCGTGCAAGTGCATCACGAATGCTTATTTTTGTTATAGCTGCCGCATTGACATATGAACATCCTTACATAAAAAACATATCTACCTTACATCCGTTGCGACTTGCATTTCAAATCGGCTTTGCTTGAATGATTACTTTGAGGGATTGCTCAAAACATCGAACATATCTAGATGATCACCAAATGACTGAAACTAGCGATTGCTCCTTTGATTCTCGAGAGGATAGTCTTAACAGGCAGTTGGGCGATGATTCCAAGAGATTGCTTCAGCGGGTCTCCTGTACATTAGTAGGTGACGTTAATGGGTTCGATTGATAATTGCGGCGAAATGAGCTTAAATGTTGCATGACATTTTATCCAATGAATGACGGAGAGAGAATGAGTTCGACCAGAGCGATTCCTCAACCCATGACTTATTACACACATACACATACATACACACACGAAATTAAGCCTAATTGAGGAACTTGGTAGATCACCAAAAGTGTAGATTCTTTTTCTGATTGGCATTTCACATTACTATATTTTCTACGAGGATTATAACTCAATTTGCTTCACTACACAACCATGTGCTCATACTGCCATTGTAATTTTCACTGCCTGTATCACCAGCGCCCTCTATATCATAAGTTGTTTCATGATTAGTTGAATATAACGTTTAACATACTTTTATGGCAACAACATAATATAACATGAATGAAAACAAATCTTAGCATTCATAATACGAGATATAGTGACCCTCGAATTTCGCATGCTGTCATTAAATTAAACATTTGTATGAATAATATCAGCTAAACGAAATGTACAAATGACCACATCTGAAGGACTAGTAACCAAGTGAGATTATGAAATTTAAGCAAATAAGGTTATGAGTAGGAAAAACTGAATAATTTCAAGCCGCTTGATAACCATATGATTCTCTTCTATACATTACAGTCATTCTTATGGTGTGACTGCTCACGCTTTGAAATTCTAGTATACAACATAAACGGTATTTTACCGAGGATGGGTCATCCAAATATACTATCGCAAAAGTCACAAGCGTAAATCGTGAAGAATCAGATAAAAGATTATATGAGTGAGCCGAGCTGATCTGGGCTTCCCGGTTGTGGATACGTAGAAATGATATAACTCTGAAATACATTTTGGGACAATATTGATACGGATCGGAGTTGGTCACACATTCACCGGATATCGTGTTTTTTTATTAGTCAGCGCAAAGAAAGTCTCCTGTTCATTTAATAACTTTGTATTCAATCTCGAGATAAACGGAAATGTGACAATATGTGAATCTTCTATTGACACTCAAAACCCCCTGCCATCAATTTATCAAGTAACGCAACTACAACAACAATAACTGGTAATACTACACCTGTGACTACAACTTCTGCTACTGCTTATAAGGCTACAACTACAATTCTTACTTCTATTGCCAACTCCAGAAACACCACAACAGAAAAATCCTCTAACAACAAACATTAGAAGCAGCGCTGTCATGATCACCCTGACGAATAGCATGTGCCTAGTAAGGGTATTGCCAGACGAGCCCGGTTCATTTCACTGGATTAGGTCTATTGCTTGTCACGTTAAGCTTCTTTAACGACACCTATTCGGCTGCTCTCGATACTGCTTCTGGGGTGTTTGAATCAGCTACAGATGACTTCCATGTACGAGTCCAACGTTTATAGCTGTTTCATAAGGATTACAATCAACTCGTGCTGAAGGCTATATATATATATATATATATATATATATATATATATATATATATATATATATATATATATATATATATATATATATATATATATATATATATATATATATATATATATATATATATATATATATATGCTGGAATACATGACAATATCTGTGCAATATATTAAGTGCAGCATGGGAAGTTAATTTTGAGAATGGGGCATGACGCAACATGAGTAAACACTGAAATCGGAGATCTGAATGCATGCCTATGTGAGATGAGGAATGTAAAGCGACCGAAGAAAACCTGATATGACTGGCATATAATGGCTCATAGTCTAGAATACTTTATTCCCCACCCCAACCATTAATAACAATATAGTACATCAAATCGGGGAAAATTATCCTATTGCCACTATGTTGATGTTTACTTAAGTGCGGAATTGTCAGCGTAGCTTAACGAATGTTTGCTGCACACGAAAGCATACTGGTTAACAAATTAGCAACTACCATCAAAGCACTATATAAAAGCATTATGATGTCGTGTTGCATTACTTAGACTGCATAAAAAGAAGAAATGAGTCTATTGGGTAAGACCCTAAAAATTCATGTACTGGATTGTGTCATCATCCTATTTCCATATTTGCTTTGCAGTTTCCATGTACCAAACAGTTTTGTTGAGCTTTGAAGATGCTCTTTAAACATGACAAGAATGGTGCATGTACAACGTTCTCTCTGCTCCTTTTTTACATAAACATGTCATGAGTCAGCGCAATATTCTGACAACATTACAGAAATGGCTATAGGCGACAGACCTAAATAATTTAAGCATTATTACAAATTATTATTATTGAGCAAATGTACAGCTAGAAAATGTGAAAACTCCAGTTTTCTTCTCAACATAAGCTGCAATGCGCCAATCCCCGAGACGTTTGATGATGAACAGTCTCGTGTGCTTATCTTGATTTTATGGAAGCGCCACCTGACGATGGGCGTGAGGTTCACACATTAACATACACACTGCATCGCTAGTCGGAGTGAGTTCTCTGGGCGTAGGTATAAGCTCTTTGCTAGGATCTTGATATATTTGCGCTATATGAATCCATCCCTTTTTATATAGACGTGTCCAAAGGCAATACGATTGTCAGGCAGCACAGCAGAACAGAAACATAACATGGACACCCGTAATCAGAATCGACTTATGTTTATTTTAGTAGCTTTTTCTAAGTTCAAACACATTATATTTGTAGCATACATTTTAAGGCAAGTATGTTCAGGATGATACAAGTTTACAAATTTGTAGCAATGGGCTCTTACATTACCCACTCACCAATGACGTAGTAAAGAAGTGAGTGCTAATGCGCCATATTTTCCATCCTAGGTCAAAATATAAATGGATCCATTTATATTTAGGGGTAGTGTTGGTGTATATTGACAGCAAATTATGTTTCTACCTTCACATCGTCAAAACCTTAACCGATGATTCAGAGAAGGCAAGTTGTGTCATGATCTGTGGTCGCCAGATATTCCTCGCATATATTTGGATGTTTTCCACAACACATTGGGTAGCATGAGTCACAGGGAATATGTATATCGTTAGCATTAAAGCACGTTTGGTATGCCATAGACCTAGATGACGAGTCTTCCCTTACAAGCATGGTATGTTGGTGATTGTTTGATTAAAATTGATGGTGAACATATTTGCAATATTCTATGTGTGAAAAGCGTAAAGTGTTTTGCTGTAGTACCTTAAAATCATACATATCCTAGACACTGTCGGAGTTGTATTATCGCACGATCATTTTCAGTATAGTCTTAGCACCTGATTATCTACAACGTCAAGATCCCTGGGCATAATCAAAGCATCAACGCCATCACACGCGAATAACTGATTTCACATTGAATTTATTTTTTGCAATAGTCATCAGAAAACACAAAGCTCGGAAGAGACAACAAAATTATATTGTACAGTAAACATGGCCTGGGTGAATTTTCCGCTTTGTCGGGATGCGCAATTACTTGAGAATCAATAGATTAACTTATTTCTTATCAAGTGAACTGGTGGTTTTAATTCGATAACCCTATATACATAAATGATGATGTGTAGTCAGTGACCATAGTTATGTTTCAGTGAGGATTAATGAAAAGTGCATATTACTGCGTTCAATTGGGAGGTACATTAAATTCTTTGCGCTCTGGGCATAGAGGTACTTGTCATTATGGGCTAGAGTTTTAAAAATTAGTAACATTACCAACACACGGCCCGATCGTTTCCAGCGATTTGAATACCCAGCGGTCTCAAATAGTATATATTAGGAATAACTACAAAATATGAGATTGCTGCCATTGGACATAATATTATAATGTGTCATCCAGAATCAGATTTATTATCGGCGTTTGGTGGTTTTTAACCGTGTGCTACATCTGTATAATGCTACCCATCTCTCCTTGTCATTTTTCATCCGTGATGCATCACCTGGTCCACCTCAGATGAGGTCATCATTCATGTAATTCAGCGGAACTCACGACTTAATTTGCGTTTGCAATCCGCACAGAACAAATGTTTGCAACCCTGGGAATGCGAATATCACACTGCCGTCAAGTTCCAAACATAATTCCTGTCACGTTAGTCTTGGCACTATGGGCTCGTGCATGCACATGGTTTTCTAATGGCGCATATGGATATATGTGTATTGTTCAAGTGCAACTATCTTTATCTGCTCCCTTTCCAAAGGGCAATTCCAGGCCTCTTCAAAAAATTTCTTTCTGACAAGCAGAAAGTAATTTTTGCCATACCTTTACAACAATATCAACAGCATATAACACGAATGACAATACATCCACGCATTCATTAAATAAGACAGTGGTCCTAAAATATGCATGTAATCCTTTAATCCCACATTCGCATGGATAGAGTATATAAAACTGAGATGCACGAATGCATGCATTGGGAGATATCACAACCATGTCAAATTCGAAACCATAAGCAACCGATAGCAATATTGCTTGGGTGTTTACATGGGCCGCCTGCTTCATGTGATGCTACTAACGGTTAAGTACTGGCTCAGGTTACGATTTTAACCACTCTATCTTATATCACAGCTGCCTGCATACGAATGCGACAGTTAATCTAACGCGATACAATTAGGCCACAAACACTGCAATATTTGTTTAGAGAAGTGAATGTTGTCTGTCTGTTCTATTGAAGGCAAAATAACCTGAGTGTATCCTTTACATAAGCATATACATCCCAGGGTGTAGATACCTAATCTATATTTTTGTCATCTACAATGTGTGCGGATGAAAAAATGATTCTAATCCCACACGGATTGCGAAGTGTCCACCCTTGTTTGATAAGCACGATAGACAAGACATGATGTACCATTCACAGCCACTTGATATACATTAATTAATTTTATTTTCGATTCTCATGATGGTATAATGTGTACTATATAAAATGCTTACGCTGATTATACAAGTCACACGATTCAATATGGATCATCCGACAACCACATCTTGAAACGTGTCAATGCCATTTGAACTGCTTATCATCCCTTGTTGCTGGTACTAGTGTCTGATCTGTAACACCGACTAATTGTAAGCAAGTTTGTTAAGACATATTTCATATTTTTGACGTGACGGGAATTAAAAACCAAATATGGAACATGATGGACATTATTTGACACATACATCTGATTGAGAACGGGCGGATTAAATGATGTGTGTAATGGTTCGCGTGAGTTGTGACCATGCCGCAAATTGTTTGGAGAACTAAATGGTGTCGATAAATTATTTGTCAACCAGAAACAATTGGAATTAAAACAACTAACTGACAGGGATAAAAATGCTGGTAATTCAACAAGTCTAAAGAGTCTTCTAGAGAAGACCAGCCCCCTTAAAAACTCAATCTTCTGAAAGGACCACAAGTCGCCTTAATCATTCTACTGCAAGGGTATCAACAACCCCGCTGCCTGTTGATATAAAAACCCAAAACATTTGAAAATGTTACGTATGAAGAAAGATATAATGGTAATAGAAAATTTGTGATGATGAAATGCCGAAAACCTCATCGTTTATCATTGTAACTTGAAGAATTTTGTCATACCGAGACGAACCAGTCATTACAAATAGTCTCATATTACACAATTGCAATTGTCAAGGATAATGACATGAAGTGGTCTCCTGGGCGGCAGCACTAAGGCACAGATGGCAATTATATAAGAAATATTTTCCCATGATGCATTGCCTATTGTTGGGTAAATAACCCTAATTAGTTTATTTATAATTAATGTATATGATCAAGTGTTGCACGGGTCCTTGTCAGTCAGCAACACAGTTCTGACTCTATAACAGTTCATGTATGTATACTGTCCGTATTCTGCTATGTTCAATGCTTATATGGACAATTGTTTGACAGATGCACATTCCAAGTGAGAAGGAGTTCCATCGAGCGTATTGATTTATTATTGACATAAAACATCGCCCCAATCGACATACAAACATGTTTGCCTGATCACTGATGTTTACTTGTCGTCTTTATGCAATTGATGCTTGATAGATGCTCATTGAATAGTGTGACCAGGAGTTCCATCAAACTGATGCTGGTCACATTTTGCTATGATCTTTATTATTGACATAAGGTTAAAACTGTATGTCGCCCTTAATTATATGACATACAATACCAGGTGATAAACTCTTGGCCTGTAGAAATGACGAAGACAACCATGCAATATTTCCATTGCGCAGATGTCTGGCACATATCCACTAAATCATAAAATAGTGGCTATTTTACATAAATCTACTTAGGTGCTGCTTCAAATAATCAAGTACAAATGCAGTTTGGTGTTCCAATACAACAATAATCATGATGTAACCCTGAAGCATTGCATCAGACCGTTGGTATGTTTTATTCTCATGTTTCTGTCCAGAATCATTTGAAAGGAAAACTTCAATTCTTATATCCGTTTAGACAGCTGATATCGTGTCTCACGCTGCACTCGGTCACCTATATCCAATATAGCCAGCTGCTGAAAACTGGATTATTGAAACGAAAGTTAATTTAAATACTGAAGCGTCCGGCGTTGTTAATACTTATGTGAGCAAATAACGCTCTGAGTAAGGTCAACAGACAAATGAGAAACTAATTACATTACTTGAGTGGCTTGACAAAGGTTATATTAGGTGTCCTATTAAAGATAGTGGTGTGGGTTGCCACGGGAACGATTGTTCGGTATGTTTCTTCACCTTTCAGCAAATTCAATTATGTAAAGGTTACCAGATAGATATATGTGCATGTCAAGCCCCTTCGCATGCAGACAGATTGTTACATGGCACTTATGCCAAATAAACTGAGACAGCATTTTTCATATCAAACTGCGAATCAAGTGCATTAGGTATTGGATTTTGAACTCTTGACATGACCACTGTGTCGTCGAATAGCTGACGTGAACACGGTGTCGTCACATTCCTGTCGTTACCACTGTGTCTTGACACTCGTGCAGTGACCAATGTGTCGTAAAACGTCTGACGTGAACACCGCCACTGCGTCGTCACACTCCTGTCATGACCACTGCGTCGTCACACTCTTGTCGTGACCACTGTGTTGTCACACTCTTGCAGTGACCACTGTGTCGTCAAACGTCTGTCGTGACCACTGCGTCGTCACATTCCTTTCGTGACCACTGTGTCGTCACACTCCTGCCGTGACCACTGTGTCGTCACACTCTTGCCGTGACCACTGTGTCGTCACACTCCTGCTGTGACCACTGTGTCGTCACACCTTTGAAGTGACCACTGTGTCGCCAAACATACTACAACTAACCCGGCCACTGTGTCGTCACACTCCTGTCGTGACCACTGTGTGTACACATTCTTGCCCTGACCACTGTGTCGTCAAACGTCTGACGTGACCACTGAGTCGTCAACGTCTGATGTGACCACTGTGTCGCCAAACGTCTGACGTGAATACGGGGTCGTCATACTACTACTTACCCGGCCACTGTGCCGTCACACACCTGCCATGAACACTGTGTCGTCACACCCTTGCATTGACCACTGTGTCGTCACACCCTTGCAGTGAACACTGTGTCGTCACACTCCTGTCGTGACCACTAAATTATATATTTGTATTGAATGTAGAACATGTGCCAGTCCGATATAGCTATATATATTGGAACTATCTCGGTATTGTAGCTTTTTCCACATAAATCGCTGCTTATCTCTTAAAGATTGTAAATCAGGGCGGAAGGCGTGGCGATGTTGAATCTAGAAGGAGATGCATTGTACCTTGAATGATCTGCTAAGCAAAAAAGACAATATGTAAATCTCCTATTGGCGCACCAATCACCTTGCCATCAAAGGGGCTCGTTTATCTACTGAAGCACTATTTATAAACTCTGATTTGTGTTGCTGCGTTCTGACAGAGGACGGCCGCTCCAGTAACTTACATAGTCGTCTTCTCACTCAACCCGCTAACCCATTGGTTGCTGAAGGGATTACATTAAACACCATTAATGCGACTGATTAATTGACTTGTTCATTGTGCAAATGCGCAGGCGTCCTAGAGGAAAATTAGATGTGTGGCTGCGTGATGCTGCCTAAGTTTGAAAAGTCAGTTACTTTGAGGTCATGATTGCAAATGCCAACACGGACAGATGTTCCTTTACTGCTTGAGTTGTTTTATGCCTCCCCATATGGTTATTTAAGCAGTCGTAAGGCTTTATTCATAAGTACGTCCTGGTTTGTCAGGAATGCTCATTTATTATGCATTGTGTAAGGGCTCTAAAGCGAATTGAGTGCTCGAGCGACCACAGCATTTGAAAACTGTGCCAAGAATTGGAGATCAGGGGATATATTTACCGACATTTAATGAAATAACTCTCATAGGCTTGTTGGTGACAAATGTGAAGATGTCGACAGTAATGACATGTTCACCATCAAACGGGCTGGTATTCTTCACATTCACAAACAACATAAGACGTATGATATCTCTACTAAGATGTTACTGGTGACAGCACACATGAGTTGAACCGTCAGCATTTATTTCCCTATTCATTATGAGCCATATAACACATGACTGTAAAGAAAACCTTTCAACACCTTATCTTGATGCGGCATTTCGCCACAACACACAGAAAGCAGAGGAACACAGTTGAAGCGTCATTATAGCACAGCTTGGCGGACCAATGCTATGAAGGATGGAGCATGTTGCTGTGGGGGTGGTCATTGTCTTATAAGGAGCTACGCACTTACTGTTGTAAATTATTGTCAACATTTACTCAATATTGAATAACGCTTTGCTCACCTGCTGCTGTTACCAATATTGGTAATAATGTAACTACAACATCAATAACTACAAATACTACAGCTGTGACTACAACTTCTAGTACTGCTTATAAAGCTACTACAACAATAGTTGGCCTGAAATACTTCATTACCCACCCACCATTCATAACAATATACCGACTTTTACTAATCGTCGAGTGCGGGGGTGTCAAAGTACGTTAAAGAATGTTTGCAAACTGGTCAGACAATTGCAACGACAATCAAAACACTGCTGAGGGCGTTATGATGTCGTCGAATTACATCAAGTAGACTGCATCAAAATAAGGGAAATGAGTCTATTAGGCACGTCGTGCAAATTCATGAACAGAATTGTGTCATTCTGATACCATACTTCATTTGTCATGTATGGGAACCAAAGTGCTTTGCTAAGCTTTTACGATGCTCTTTAAACATGGGCCACCATGTTAATACAATTTTCTCTGTGCACAAATATATCACAAGACAATATAACAGTACAATATAACAGAAATGGTTATAGGCGACAGCCTCACAATGAAAATAAAAGACCCGTGAAGTTTAAGTATTATTACAAGTAATGATACTTCAGAGCAAACGTACAGCTAGAAAATGTGAAAACTCACAAGCTGCAAGGCGCCAATCCCTGAGACATTTGAAGAACATTCCCCTGTGCTTTTCTTGATTTTATTGTGGCGCCACCTGACGATGTGCATGTGGTTCACTCATTAACATATTCACCGCATAGCTATTCACAGTGAGCTATAAACCCTTTGCTACGATCTCGATGTATTTGCCGTTTTTGAATACCTCTCCTTTAACAAAAATTTGTTTCCAAAGGCAACCAGATTCTGAGGCATCACAGCAGAATATAAACATCACAAGAACACTCATAATCACAAGTGACTTATGTTTATCTATATTATATTTTTATCTACCTTATGTAAAGACAAGTATATACAGGTTGATAAATTTGTGCAAATTTGTAGCAACGGGCACTTACATTCCCAAGTCATGAATAACGTATGTGAAGTGACAGCTAATTCGACTTAGTTTCCATCGTAGTTCGAAATATAATGGGATCGGTTACAATTTTGAGTTTTTGTATATTTACAGAAAATAATATTTTCTGCACCTTTAGAACACTGGCTGGTAAAGTAACGCAAATAAAAATACCCATCATTCCCCTGTTTTGCCAATACGAGGCAACACTATTAGACAGCACTCCTGCGTTGATGTACATTTCAATTTACTGCGCTTCGATGATACCATGCACATGGATGCATATTCATCTAAGCAAGTCTAAGAGTGTGTAACAACTACAAATCGTACGTTGATTTAAATAAGCTGCATTTAAACTTACATGCTTTATATGACAATATATATGTTATAATTATATGATACCAATTAACCTCATATTGTATTGAGTCAAAGGCATGAGCGATGACACAGAGAAGGCGCGTTGTGTAACCAATTGTTACATCTGTAAATGCTTCCCATCTCACCTTGTCGTTCTTCATACGTGATGCATCACCTGGTCTACCTTAGATGGGCTTTTCATTAATAATTCAGCGTAACTCACACGACGTAACTGGCGTGGGTAATCTGCCCAGAACAATTGCTTGCAACCCTGGAAATGCGAATATCACACCGGTGGATCCGTTTCTACTACAAAATAGGACATCTCATCACGAACATAGTCTTTGCACTATGGGCTCTTTTGAGTACTTTGTGCTTTTCTCATTATATCTGTAAATGCTTCCCATCTATGCATTGTTCAAGGATGCATCACCTGATCTACCTTAGATGGGCTTTCATTAATAATTGCGTAACTCCCGTGGGTAATCTGCCCAGAACATTGCTTGCAACCCTGGAAATGCGAATATACACCAGCTACCTTCTCATCACGATAGTCTTTGCACTATGGGCTCTTTTGGCATATGGTTTTCTCATTATACTAGTATATCTAATTTTGATCAAATTGCACCCCTCCATCTTATATGTTGCGCATAGCTAGTCTAATTTGATACACTTATGTTCGCATAGAGAAGTGAATGTTGTTTTGTCTGTCTCCCTTTCCAGATTGCAATTATAATCCCCGTCAAAAACTTTCCAATATATGGAAGATAATTTTACCGTACTTTTATAACAACATCAGTTTACAAAATAATTGATAACAAATGCAGGCATCCATAATATGAGACATGGTGATCCTCAAAATATGCATGTGATCCTTTAATCCCACATTTGCATGGATACAGTATATAAAACGCGATGCATGAATGCTTACATTTGCAGATGCCATAATCATGTCAGATTCAAAACTAAAAGCAAAAAATAGCGATATTGCTTTGGTGTTAACATGGGCCGACTGCTTTGTGTGATACAACAAATGTTCGGGCTCAGGTTTCATAATTGCGTATATGTGATAAGCGATCAGTTACACCCCTCCATCTTATAGCAGCTACCTGCAAACGAATGTGATATAACATGCTGGTAGTACACCAAGTCTATCGAGAATAGCAGCCGCCTTAACCAGTATACTGGAGTTATAACGTCAACATCAGTAGCTTTGTTAAGTCTATTGAAGGTTAAACATTAACACTAACCGCCAATTAATCCACATGAATTGTAAAAATAACGCTAGCTGCCTTAGTCTACTGCAAGGAAGTGAAACACCAACACCAGCTGCCTTAATCTGACGTAAAAAAATCAGCATTAGCCTTGAGCAGTGTACTGAAATTCTATTAACAATAACAACAACAACACCATATGCCTTAATTAGTCTATTAAAAGGGTAACAACAATCTCAGCTGCTTATCCAATCCTCTGACGAAACAAATCAACATTAGCCTTGAACAGTGTACTGTAATTCTAATATCAGCAACAACAACAGCTGCCTTAATCAGTCCGCTGATGTAAAACAACCTCATACTAGGTAATCAGCGTCAGTGTATTTGGACCGCCATCAGTCCAGAAGTGAAAGTATTTGTTAATATGTTGAGATTATAGATGTTTGATTGACAGAATGCCCCACAGGTGCGCACAATAACCGTCGTGCAATTGTTTAATATTTCATAACCAAACACTTTTCTTCGCCAAAAACTCTTTGGCAATGCGTAGGTTATTTGCTAAGGAGAATGAAATGAATTGAATGAAGAGAAAGAGAATCAGTTAACTTCAACGTTTTACAATAATCCTCAGTGACCACATCAACGGTTAATCCACAGGGTCATATACTAACTGGTTTGTTTATGCAGCTGCAATACTTGATTATCATGCACATATTACCTATTTTATCAACAATGCCTGCATGGTAAATACCAAGGTTATTATCATGGAGGCTTACCCTGCGAAAAGGTCCGTTATCATTGTAAACGTAATCAGATGCCTCGATGACAGTGCAAGTGCATACCTAATGTGTATTTAAATACGCAGCTGTATTGACATATAGATATGCTTACGGAATTTGTATACTGACCTTACATACGTTGCATTTCAAATCGGCTTTGCTTGAATGATTACCTTGAACGATTGCTCCTAACATCAAACAAATCTAGATGATCACCATACATGTGAAACTAGCGATTGCTCGTCTGATTTTCGAGAGGTTAGTCTTAATAGACAGTCGGACGATCATTGCCAGCGTTTGCTTTAAAGGAGCTGCTGTACATAAGTAGGTGACATTTATAGATTCTAATGACAGTTGTGGCAAAATAAGCGTAAATGCTGCATCACATTTGATTCAATGTATGACGGAATGTCACCCATCAATGAGCGAGATCAGATCGATACTTAGGCTAGAACTTTTTATTGACATAAAACATTTCACAATGATTTACAATACGTTATTGGATTGAGAAAAATCCACTATTTGACTTGCCGTGATTTACAAACAATATGATGCTAGTATTGCATTATTGTGTTCTTTATTGTGGTAAGAAAATACGTTATATTACGGTTCTGCGTCCTGGTCACATTTTGTATTTTATCATGGATCTTTATTTGTTGACTCTAAAGTGTTCATGATTATTTCTATGTATGTACTGGTTGCTGAATTATATAGATTGTAATATGTTGATATAGCTGTAACGATCTCTATAAGCATTCCTGTCAAAATACCACATCAAGACAAGCATGCAATATTTCCATTGCACAGATGTTAGTCTGAGGGTCAATATTTTCCAAGCACACATCCACCAAATCACAAAATAGTGATTATTTGCATAAATTTACTCTGGTGCCTTAACAAATGCAGTACGCATGTATTATAGATCCATTAGGTGTTTCAACACGTAAAAGACCGTGTAAACACCGTGATGCTTTGCATTAGACCGTTAGTATGTAACAGCAGGTAGGTTTTTCTGAAATGCATTCCAATTGTATAACTCTGGTTTTAGGGCTATTGAATTATTCGGCGCCTCGAGCTATTTACATATTTATTTCCAAAAACATACGGTCATGAAACATGATATTACCAAGTAAAATACTAAAATACTGAAGCGTCTGTCTTCGTGGATACTTGCGACCGATAGAAAACAGATAAGCTATGAGTAAGGTCAACAGTCAAATGGGAAACTATAGAAGCTATATATATATATATATATATATATATATATATATATATATATATATATATATATATATATATATATATATATATATATATATATATATATATATATATATATATATATATATATATATATATATATATATCTATATATATATATATATATATATATATATATATATATGAGCATGCATTTGTACATTTCTTTATAACGAACGAAAATGTACAAATGCATGCTCGAGTATGTTAATTGCCAGCAAAGCAATCATAACCCCTTCGGTGACAGTTTGGAGATGATGTTTCAGCTCCTATAGACTACAGAGGGTGGATGCTTGTGTTGAAGCTGCAGTTGTATCCATCTATTCATGAACGGGTCATAGATAACTATGTTATGACGCATATGATACACATCACTAAAGATTTTTGTTATTCCCATACGATGTAACATACGAAAGTTTTTTTTTTTTATTGCTTACCATGTCTACCAGGTTTCTGCATATAACATTGTGTGTTATTACATACACTGCAATGGCGTTGTGTAGTCATAAATCATCGATCGTCGGCTCTTAGCCATAGTGCTGAAAACAAATGACAAATGACGGAAATGTTAAATGCATTACCAGCTATGCCTCTCCTTCTTTATTCGACATCGCCAAACCTTCTGTCTTAGTAGTAAATAAATGGGCAATACTTATGAAGAATTGTGTTTGTTTCATACTTATAAATCTCTATTTTTTAGTGAGATATATTCAATATATATAACCATCGCTCATGGTTGCAATTCAATACAAAAATATCATTAATAAGTGTCAGATAACGAACATTAGGACATCTCTAATATTTGCAAGGCTATTGACCCATGTGAGCCATGATGGTTTGCAGTATAACAGGCCTGTGCAAAGCTGGTAATAGGTCAAGGCCAGATGGGAAAGTGTGTCCCATTTTATACTGCCTAGCTAGTACTTGTATAATAAATGCTAAATGCGTGTGATAATTATGGGCATGTACAATCATATGCAGTATATATTGTGTACCTTCAATTAGCAGAACAACATGTAAAAAAAATAAAACGATGTATTAAACAACTTCTATTTCTGCTGCTACACAACGAATTTAACGGATCATTTGACTGGATTAGGTCTATTGCTTGTCACGTTAAGCTTATTACACGACAGTTATCAGACATGATGCTCCAGTTCGATGCTGCTTCTGGGGTCTTTCAATATGGCTCAACTGCCTTTGATATATGAGTCCTACGTTGATAGCTGTTTTATAAAGACTATAATCAAATCATGCTCCAGGCTATATGTGTGCTGGTATGTATGACAACGTCAGTTGTTACACACAAAACGCAGCATAGGAAGTCAATATTGAGGATGGTGCATGACACAAAACAGTAAACATTGAAATAGGTGACTTGAGTGCGAGAGTATGTGAGAAGAGGAAAGTAAACCTACTGAACTGATATAACCGACATGTACTTGCTGAAAAAGAGAAATGACCATTTAACCGTCCCTTCCGTCAATAATAAGAAACCACATAACAGGAAATTACCCGACAGCACCCTGCGGGGGGTGTCAGCCTAGTCTGAGTGAGAGTTGCTGCGCATACAGTATACTGGTCAAACAATGGCAGGGACAGACCGAACACTATATATAAGCGTTAAGACGTCGTAGTTTTTGGACTGCATCGTGCCATCCTACTTCCTAATTACTTATATACATTTCTCATGTTCAGGTAGCGAATATCTTTGCTTGGCTTTAATGTCAACAATGGTAAATAATACGATCTTCTCTCTGTGTTGATGCACTTGTTCAGTGTGTATATATCCCATTTGACATAAAGATGTCCCGAGGTATTGAGAGATTCAGATAGCATATCCGTGATGATACACAATGACACATGATTTAAGCACAATTAAAAGTAATATTACTATTGATGAAATTCACAGATATAAAATGTTTGAATTTCCTGCTGATGACCATGCACTATCATGCCAAGCATTTAACGAAGATGCAATCTGACTAGTATCTTGATGCATTTTTCCCTTTTAACAAGAATGTGACACAAGGCAATGCGATTTTCTGAAAGCAAGGCAGAACAGAAACATAACAAGAACACTCGATATACTTTTTTGTTGTTGCGTATTATATACACCGCTTCAAACGACGGGGGCCAAGGATGAGATTCAACATCGAGTCATTCAATATGAAGCAATAAAAACGAAAATCACATGCGGGGAGCAAAGGTGTCAGTGACTATTTTTTGTGCAAATTATACTGAAAGGGTTGATAATGCTGTTTATCAGTTAACTCCTGAAGGTATTGGAATATATCAAACATTGAGACATGGTTATATAACGATCATGGTGCGCTTACCAACATCCATTATTCACGATTGACGTCAACAGTCACATCTAAATGTTGATTTAAGTACTTTTGGATTGTATTAGTTGAAGTTATTGCATAGAACCAGTACAATTTTCATGCACTTCCCATTGCAATATATGCTGCTATTATACTGCATTCCATATAAAAAATTGACGGATAATATCAGTGCTTGCAAGCAAACACACTGTGTTGTTACGGTTGACGGAGGGCATGTAAGTTCATGTCCGTTGGATTTACTGGCTCCCATCGTCACCTACTCGCGCATCGACCCATTTGACCCACTTTGTTCTGTGACCATTGCCAGTCGTGAAGACTCTGACTCGCCTCAAATTACCTTCATCGATCCAGTGGGATTGCTGGTTCCTCTCTTATAGACATCGATCAAACCGGCTGTGCCTTTGAAAGGATTGTGCAGAAATTAGGCATGCATTTGTATCAAGCGATTATATTGCTGGTGTATTTCAATGATCTTTAATGTCTGAAATAACATGAGCGTACAAAAGTGCTCGACCTCGATCAAATATTATGTATTCATCACACTATCGTCTCTGATTAGCAGTCAGCTTTTGCATTAGGCGATTAGCGTGCGCTAAGAAGTCTATGATATATTAAGACTCACTAGGATTGAGCAAGTGGGAGCGTACGCCATGCTTGACGCTCGTAATGCATCTTGCGTATTACGCACAGCAGCACACAATTCACCGTATAAGAACAGCATGATTGAAGGGTATCTTTTGACGACAAGTAACCACACATGTCCACTAAGAGTATTAGTGGCGTGTGTTGAAATATGCATCCCAAGAAATACGCTAGTTCCGTGGAAGACCTTCCTCGAACGCATTCTCTATTCCTATTTGCATTTAGTTGATGACACCAAGGATGGCTCAGATTCAGCAGTATCTGTGGTTATCACAGTCCATTTCATAGAGCCTTAACGCCAGTAAGCTGATACCGTAAGGCTTACAGCCCTTCTTTCATTTATATGGTTGTATGGTTTGGATTGTTCTGATTTGCGGCTACTTAGTTGCCCATTGCTCCACACGAACAACATACATTACCCATTACACGTGGCTGAGTGCACATTGCAGAAGACACTGACAGAGCATGAGTAATTGGCTATTTGTATACTCATCATCGGGTTAATACCTGGCAAACATCGCCTGTTGATGTTGATAGGTATCTGGTTTACCGTGTACAGCACCAGTAAATGACAACGGAATGTTTAAATGGGGTGGCAGAGAAATGGATGTTTGAAGGGCAAGCGCGTCTTATTTGCGCGAAGAATGGAACAATTCGCCAGGGGGAATGAATGCTGTCGCAACCTAATGAAACTTGGAAGTGAAGGGTTGCTGGATGTGCTGCAATATTTATGCAATCCGTAGCAATAAATGCAAGAGCACCTTCGGTGTTTTAAAGAAACCAATCACGGAATAGATATACCAACGAAAGCGAACCTAATGCTGGTTAATTTAGCAATACGGTGTGTTCCTTATATGCATCTAATGCGTGCTTTATGCAGTGTTTATCACATTTTGTATCACACATTGTGTCCTGTGTACAGCAATGATAGCTAATGAATGAAATAACATAAGCTTACAAAGCGGCGTCACCGAAATGTTCGCATTCCATATGTTGTAATACCCTCTTCGTCGTATCTGATTAACACCCGCCAGTTGCATTAGGTCATTAGCTTACGCTCGTCAGGACAAATGCAAACGTTGGCAATGGTTGACACCGATAATGAGCTAGGCGCGTGGATGTAATGCATGCTTTACCTATCCATATATCACCGGTAGCACGGAATTCAAGAATGATAAAGCTAGGAGGTATTCTGGGAGTCAATCTTTTGATGATATAGTATCCACAAAATGCAATAAAGAATATGTTATCATATATATTGATCATCCGAAATTGGTCAGGTCAATGGACGATTTTCCCCTAAGGCGTGCTATCCCTAGATTCCAACGAGCCTCATTATAACCATGTGCTGTGAGGGATTTCACAGGCTTCGGTGTTTCCTCTTTACGAAGATGTGACTCAAATCTACACAAACCTGGGGTGTCTTTGATGGAACTCAGCAGAGCGTTACATTATGTATTACGCAAAGCGTTGAAGGCTATGGATATCTGTTTATATGCCGGCAATATTAATAAAACTTCATGATAATATTAGTGCCGCTGAAAGGTCGCCCGTAGAGTCGACCTTTTGAATACCCACGCAATGTCAACAATGTGTATTTCACATACTTTGATTTAATTTCATAATCAAAAAAGGAGGACGCCTCTATTCGTCACGTTGAATGCTGTTATGACATTTTGAACGACAAAATATTTTGACCAGTCATGCATAGCTCACTTTAAGTTTTATTACAGCAGGTAAGGTGAAAGAAATTAATTAGTATCGCATCCATGTTATGCCTAAATATATGATTTGTTTCATGTGCACAACGCACGTAGTAGCGTGAATACAAAACATCATGAGAATTGTGGTGTGACTGGTGTACTAACTGATATCCCTCCTTATATGTTGGGTTTGCGACAGAGTTTGATTATGTTTCCTGGGACATCAATGAGATTGATCATGATTGCTGGATATTGCCATCGTATAAAATGTCCACATACCTGTCTTGGTAAAACAAAATAAAACCCATTAGGATCCGTTGCAGCTTCAAATATTTAATATTTTCCAATGGTGTCATATCATTGGAACACAAGATGCTAAATATCGGGCTATTCTCGGCTTTTATGATCTATCTTGCATCATATACCGATTTCAGTAAATCGTCAAGTTATGGCTGTTGCAATTTAAGAAAAACAAAAGCTTTCCCATGAATTTAATTAGATATATAAGTGCACCTTATGCCTATCCGACCACGCTCGTTTCTGTTAACCTTTTATATAGACTTCATAGAACAACAGCAACAATGCAAGTGCAATGACTCCAGGAGCACTTTTGCTGAGAATACTAAACGTTTAAGTCTTAATGATGCCTATAAAATACGCAAGAAATATATCTTTGATGATCAAGCTCGCGATATGAATTGTTATAAGCATTTTTGTAAATATCTGCAGATTGCTGTAGTTTTTGTCTAGTTGCTAAGCTGCATCTATGTTACTGCCTCTATTGTCTTTGTATTACAAACATCAAATCATCGATAATTCATCGACCTCAGGGCCTTGCAGTCAGCCTACGGATACAGTTTAAATTGAATTTTCGAATCTGTTGCGTCACGTGCAATATTTTGGGTGTACGCCTCTGTCTGAAAAAAACGTCGTAAATTGGGCAGGCTCGCATATTTGAATTGCAATTCACATATCTTTTTCTAAAAGTAGTCAGGAAGTTGGCGGCTATTGAAAACCGCAACTCCATATTTAACGTAATATTAACGGCTACATTGAGGGAAGATTTAAATATGCATTATGTTCATAAGCTATGTTTTACTGTTAGTGGCATTCATTGCGAATTCCTAACAATCTATTTTATCTTACGGATAATGTTGTAACATAAGTCACTGAGGATGGTATTCATTTGAAATAGCATTCAGCATCCTTGCAATGCGCTTGATAGAGCACCCAGGTCCACGTTGCATTCTCAATTATCCCGTTGTGCAGAATTTTAGTTCTACGGATAAAACATCCACAGCAATAAAAACTGATTCAATGTTTCTCATTGCATTTCATTTATACATTTTTATATATACATGATGTGACTAGAGGCAAGTACATACCATCCATTACGTAGTAAGTATCAAGCACATAAGATTCTGAACACTAGACCAATGTGCTGTGCAATTGAACATCGATATATATATGCGTCAAATATATATATATATATATATATATCGCTTAAAAATATGTATGTAGATATACATATATATAAATATATATATATATATATATATATATATATATATCTTGATCTATATGAATATCACATATCTATCTATATAAATATATATATATACATATATAAAGTAGTCATGAAGTTGGCGGCTATGTATAACCGCATATATATTTATATCCCATATATATATAATATGAATATATATATATATATGAGGGAAGATATGTATATTTATATTAATATGCATTATATGTTAGATATATATAAAGCTATGTTTCACTGTTAGTGGCATTCATTGCGATATTCTCTAACAATATATCTTTTCTATCTTACGATATAATGTGGTAACATAAGTCACTACAGATAGATAGTATATCATTGAAATAGCATTTTTTTCTTGCTATGCGCTTGATAGATCTCTCTATATATATATATATCGACGTTGCATTCTATATATATCCCGTCTCTCTCTTATATTACTATATCGTTCAATGGACAATAACAATTAAGAAATTATGAAACCGCATTTTTTTAACTGAATTTGTTTTAATTTGTCATATATATATATATATATATATATATATATATATATATATATATATATATATACATATTTTATATATATATATCCATATATATATATGTATATATATATATTTATTATAGCATATGGTAGAGTCTGTATGTATGACCAATGTATGTATGTATGAATGTATGTATGTATGTATATATATGTATGTATGTATATATGTATGTCTGTATGTATGTATGTATGTCTGTATGTATGTATGTATGTATGTATGTATGTATGTATGTATGTATGTATGTGTGTGTATGTCTGTATGTATGTATGTATGTATGTATGTATGTATGTATGTATGTATGTATGTGTATGTATGTATGTATGTATGTATGTATGTATGTATGTATGTATGTATGTATGTATGTATGTATGTATGTATGTATGTATGTATGTATGTATGTATGTATGTATGTATGTATGTATGTATGTATGTAAGAATGGATTCTTATATCATGTGTTTATGTGATGTTATTACCTAATGCATGGCGGCAATGGTATTGATCACCATGAGCTACACCCTACCTGTCACCTCCGATTGCCAACGCAGCAAATAACTAGATTTATCGTCCCATAATGCCGCAATCGTGGTGATAACCTAAAAGCTCCAGGTCATTATTGCATGCCTAATTGGATTAAGTTATTCCGGCATGATACGGCGCAATATGCATACTCTATACGCTCTTCATTTCCACATCAACACGGATTTCCCCATGTGATTGTCTTCTCAAATGTTTGGTGGCAATTTCATCGCTTAAGACAACAAGAAATCCTGATCAACGTACCCCTGGTGCACTGAGTGATCCCGTTCTGAATCTGATTTGGTTAGTTACTTAGATATGTAGTGCATCGAACAAGGCCTACTACTGAATCAAGGAAAAAACTAAAAGTCTCCCTCATTGTGATGCCTCATCACAATCTTCCTCGGATTGATGAACGGGATTATATTATGAGAATTCTTAAGATGGAATTCTTAATCCTAATGAAAAATTAATTCCCAAAACCCAATAAGTTATCGATGTAGGAATGTTTTCAGCACTGCCAAAGTTGTTTGCAGAATGCACCACCTATATAACATATCTAATATTGCAAAAGAAATCGCTATTTGTAAAGCATGAAAACCATCATTGGTTGGTGATCACGGAATAGGCATAACTAAATGGCACTACTGGTACGAAGATACTCGTCGATATAACAAAAGCTAAACGGGTTTTAGATGATTTCTGATATTACGGGTTAAGGCGGATCTTATGACAAGAGTGTCAGTTGCGCCTTTAACATATTAATGCTGAAAAATCATTTCACTAAGTTGGACCCGTATAATATCTTGGTGGTTTGCAAATAACGCTCTTGAAGCCTACAATTCCAAGGTGAATTGCATGTGAGGCGGTGACATATTCATTGATAAATGCTTATAATGAGCAGTGATTTATAAAACAAATACCAGAATAGGACATGGGACATAAAATGCATAGGGTGCTTTTAAAAGCTCGACAACGCAAACAGGAGTTATAAGTGAAATTTATAACATTGGTTTACAAAAACAAAGTAAACTAACGCCCATCAACGGTCTGAGTTTCTTTGTCATGAAACGACAATGTCGTGGTATTTGCATACCGCATGAACAGAATGTTAAGTATCTAAATCCTTCAATGCTACAAACCGGACACATTTTAATGTACGGCTCAATGTGGCCTCCAACGTTGTATGCATGCAGGGCACATACGATTCGTGTGACTGAGTAAAGTTTGTTCTTAAATCATAGTCACTCGAATTATTCACTTAGCACATACCCAAACCAATGTATTATGATAAAATAGCATAGACAAAACTGTTAATATATAGACATTAGACATAAAATTATAACAGTTGTTATGTCGCTCTTGGAATTGACAGTAACAGCTGCTCTATGTAACGTTCCATAATAATTGGCTATCCTATTTGAGGTTAGCAATAACCAGGTTTAGTCACTTTAACTATGTGACATTTAAAAGACGCGGCTGCCACATTGGAAGATGTCTTGCAAAAATAAAATGAAAATAAATAACAATTCTTCCTTTGGCGTACAGCTTAACGCATTACAGTTACTTACGACACTACATAAGCTCTACAGGACAGGAATTGCATTAATCAAATGTTGCTGATAAATTGATATATTATAAACGCATACTTTATACGTACAACATAAGCTAGATATAAAACTTCCCGATAGCAAACAATACTGCATATGACAATGATCAGCCTACAAAATCGCTCAAATATGGTTAAGGGAAGAGCATTCTACTTCGGGAAGAAATACCTACATGCATACATGTACACATGCATACATGCATAAATGCATACAAGCATTCACACACATACGCACGCACGCCCGCACGCCCGCACACACACACGCACACATTCATACATACATACATACATACATACATACATACATACATACATACATACATACATACATACATACATACATACATACATACATACATACATACATACATACATACATACATACATACATACATACATACATACATACATACATACATACATACATACATACATACATACATACATACATGCATACATACACACATACACACATACATACATATATACATACATACATACATACATACATACATACATACATACATACATACATACATACATACATACATACATACATACATACATACATACATACATACATACATACAACAATGAGCTGTTTAAGAAAACTGTATCTTCTGTAATGTTTGCTATACTTGCAACATACATGCATCTATTCGTGGACGTCATCATGTGTCACCAGACAGTCATGCAGTCATTGGGGCCCATGGTACATGCTACCGTGATTTGAGCGGAAATGTGAGATTCGCATTCATATAGCGCAAACGATTTTTCCGTTGCATATTGTCAACAGCAAATAGGTCGTATGAGCACTTGTGAATTGCTTAAGACCGACCGCAGCTGATGTAGGCCTGGAGATGCATCAGATGGAACGAGCGACAAAGTGGGACGCAAAGCATTTTACTAATATAACACGCAACACGTTCAGTAAAGCTGAATATGGATGCAGTAGTCTTCATCTTTGCGAGCAACAATCAGCCACATATTCTGCAGGGAATCCAAATATCTGCTATTTGAGACAATGGCTTGATAAAAACTCCAAGACGAATCGCAAAATGATCTATCATCTTAAGTGTGCATGGCTCTAATGGTAACCTGATATCATCAACACATGATGATTTGAAAGGTATCTTATTTACTTTAAAGTGAAATCGTAATAGTGACGTGCGCAGGTGATATGATTGATCGCGCTGTGATTCTAGTTAACAGACGCAAATACCCTTCTCCATATCCAGTACGCAAGGGACATAATAAACGTCCACTAATATACCACACGCTTGTATTTAACATGATATATGCTTCATTGAACTATATCATGATATATGCTTCATTGAATTTTATTCCCAAAAATCCGTTATACAACAAGTGGTTATGGACATCAGTTGTAGATGGCAAAATGATTCAACGGACGTGAGTAAGTAATGTGTAGCAATATGGAATGTACCAGCTAGCACTTGTTGCATTTTGGATCAATATACTCATATTATTTTTATCAACGAGCATGTTTGCATTTCTAGCAACGGCATCGGTTACTGATAATCACCAACTAATCATCCCATAACAACTTTCATATTACAGACAATGCATCGTAATATCTACTAGTTACTGAATTCAAGTGCACACCTGGTTGCACGTGTGATTTGCAATTTGATTTTGTTGACTACCTTGCAATACATGCACAAACACGAAGAATCTAGTATATCTAGTAAAATATTTTTTAGGCTCTGAAGTTGCTCACGCCAAATGTACACAACATCGAAAGTGTCTTTATACATTTTATATGTACTCAAGGTTAACTGATAATTATCATCTATCCGTTTGATGGGTAACTAGGTTTTCACTGGGACATCATCTAAATTGCAATATACCTCATAACTTACTAAGTAACCTAGCAACCATGCCTGTAGTGATGGACTTATCATCTAGGTCTATGGCGTATCAACTGTACTTTATAGCAGCAAAAAGAACACATACCATGTGACTCGTGCTACCATGTTACATAATTTATGCAGAATAAACAAACTTAAATGGTAGACATAATCGAAATGACAGCGACTGTAGAACTTGCCAAAACCTACATTCGCTGTATTGCTCGCACATGCTGTTTCCCTCATTACAATTATTAACAGATGTATAGTTCAGTTTACAATACCGTTCATCTCGATTTCTGTGTAATATGTACATGTAATATTTTTTTAAGCTGATCCAACCAGATACACATGTTAAGCAAAACATGTATCACTTCAGAAAGTGCAAGTATCAACAGTACACATGGCATCTTAATGTCCGCAGAAGAGTAGAATGTAAGTATTGCCTTGTGTTATAACAACGCAATGATGATTATCATTTCATAAGTTGCGCATCAGACAATGCACAAAATGCGATTATTGTTTGTTTTAAATATAAGTACGCATTCTAATACTTACCCGAAGTCTCAGATGACCCCATGATGTAGCCACTGCCACTTGTCATGCGTTATTCAGGACCGGGGAACGTAGGAGCCAACAAATTAATGCCGGTGGTATCGTATTTTTTGATTGCTGCTCCATTTGACAAACCGGTATACTGTGAACTTCTTGTGCAGCAAAAATCTTACAGACTAGGCTAACACTCCCATGGTGTGGGAATTTATACACCAAAGTTTGGCCGTCAGGTTAATTACCCCCGAATATTATATATCTTTGCGGTGCATGGTTATCAATGGAAGAGATGGAAAAATAAGCATCTCTCTATGGGCCAGTAAATGCCACAAATATCAAGCTTTCCTCGGTCGCTTTACATTCCTCGCCTCACACAGACTCGCATTCAAATCACCTCTTTCAGCGTTTAAGTCTGTACATCACACACCATCCTTAATATATATCGTCTTATTATACCTAGTGCAATGCAAGACAACGGAAGATGGTATTTACACCAGCACATATAGACTGGAGCAAGGTTTGATTAAAATCCTTATAGAAGAGCGATAAAAGTCGGATATTTACATCTGTGGAATATTCAAACTCTCCAAGCTACCGCATGCTACCCTTTGATACAATGGGAAATTACATCGGATTTCATTCGCGTAAGAAGATTTTAAAACCAGTTAAATGGCCAAAGCTTCCCTGGCATTACTTTCACAGGGCACTAATTAGTCGTCGAGCTGGATGACATAGTACGTGAGCCTTTTGACAGGCTAGGTGAGAAGACGCTGATTTCAATGTTTGTTGTAAGAGAGTTATCGGTGTTTGGTGGAAGCGTTGGAATGTAGTAGTAATAATTATAATGATAATAGCAATAGTAGCAGTAGTTGTTATGATAGCAGTAGTAGTGATTTGGATTGCGGCTGGTTCAAACCTCAGAAGCTCAGCACAGATGAGGCATCATAACGATTTAATGTTCCTCGACAATCCGAGTGCTATGGTGATATGCCTAGCGAACAAATTCATGTGTCGACAAGTTGTCTATAGATTGAATATTTTCTACAGTTCATCATGAATATGGTAGTGAATGGGGCCGATACCACTAAAGTATCACGCGGTGTTTTTGAATGTTTAATATAAACCCTGTTATTGTTGTACATGGCAGGTTCAGTATCCGTAGCGTTAGCATCTTCTCACCACCAAACAGCTTATAGCCATGCAAAGAGATCCACATGCGCTTTGGCTCGAGACAGGTGTACACACCATCTGTGAGAAGCGTAGTGCTTTGTCGTGGCCTTAAAACCACATGGAATTCTCTGATTAATTTGCGGTCTTGAATAGACTTCGAGCCCCGAGACCTTTTTAAATCAGCAGTGCGATGTGCTTCTGTTGATTTCATGGTAGCGGACTGGTTTATTTAGATCTCCTCTGCCTAAACGTATCCTCTCCGCTAGGCGGCTAGGCATTAAGGGGTCGATTCCTCGTAGTCGCCTAAAAGACCAGGGTGGTTAGGGGAGACGTGTTCTACTCACGTTGACACGTTAACGCTTTAAGTCCTGAGAGCTGTCATTTACGGTCAGATGACACCGTTACGTAAGTCCTGGGACCACAGCGGTGACGTACGTCACCATAGTAATAAAGGTGAGAAGAAGAATTTTGCAGATTACACGTTCATCATAAATTTGCCAATGGCAAAACCTATGGCCACGCAGGCGCACCATCTACTTTTGGGCTTCACACTGTTACAGCATATTTATGGATGGGGTTATATACGCATAACGACTCATCCCCTTATATATCTGGTCGTTTACGACTGCATAAATCAATACTAGTGAGAGGCAGCAAAAGAACATCTGTCCGTCTTGTCATTTGCAATAGTGCAGCGCATCAACATATATTTTGCGTTCTTTCGGGACCGATACCGATGTCTACAGAAGAGACATGATCAAGTACTTGTAATCGATTATTCCATATGAATATGTTCTGTTGTCATTTAAGATATAGATGTAGAAATAGCAATCTGTACTTGTATTCATCACTTTCTCTGTTTCTCGAGTTACCAGAACCAGACTAAACGTCCGATTCCAGTATAGTCTGCATTGACGTCACATTTTACATATAATCCATATTTATATAAATTGTTTATGCAAACAAACGCGCCAAAGAAGTACCAAAAATCTTTTTGGCAGTTTACTGATTAGCACGATTCTACCAAACGATGTCAGGGGCAATGCACGGTACAATTTATCTTGATTCACTATAAGATTTTGTTGAACCGATGCCTATGTTAGCCAACATCACCATACAGTGATTGAGAAACAACTCAATAAAGATTGGCAACGAAAGTCACCGAATCTATTAACTATGATCAGTCACTGTGTGTAGCGACAATATAGCAGAATGTCCTCATCACATTCGTTACTCCTTTAGTAATGACATAGCTAGTATAATAGATCATGAATGTCTTTGAGACGCTCACAAACCCAGGAGCCTTTTTACATTTTTCTCTGCTGGTTCGAGTGTGAGCCTCGCAACAACTCTTCACAATCTATTGGAGAAAGCTTCTTACCAGGATCGTTATTGTCCTAAATATGATACTTTAGAAGCGTAAACACATATAAGCACTTTGAATTTGATGCTACTTAGGGCGGTTTTTAGTCGCTGCTTTTGTATTATTTTTAGAAATCATGGATTGTATTTCGATATCAGCCATTTACTAGCTACACTTAAGGCAGAGCCGTATGTAAAGCAAGCAGCTCCAGTAAATGATAATTCGATGACTATACATGCTTTACATGTATTCCTAACTTCAAAGGTGATATTTGGTTTTGTGTCAATTCATTCTATTTAAGATTTCCGACCATAGAATTATATGGTTAACCTTATGTAAATACCTTTAGCCTTTGTGGATCGACATCAAAATGAGCAGGCGACCCTATTGCAATGCTATAATTTTCACACCTTGTCTTGCTTTAGATGAGAACTTGGTAAGCTGCAATACAAACCTGAATATCGCAGAACAAAGAAGTTGATAATCAGCGATGACATTTGGTGTGCGGTATAAGGTGAAATATGATATCAGCGCTGGATATAACTTAATTTGGATATATCTAGCCAGCAAACATTGATGTTTTATATTCCACATTAAATTGGTTTATCTCACTATAAAGTGGTACTTCAACCTAAACTAATTGGCGTTTAGTTTATTATTGAAAATTGCCGACACATAGCTATTCATGGATCACAATAATATCACATGAACCTCTTGTGCATGACAGGAATAAACCAACTAATCGATAAAACTGTTGTAATGAACATTGGTGAAATATATATTATTCATGGGGCACAATAGTAAAAATTTATACTTTTGTGCATTGCATACTCTACTAATCCCACAAGAGTTTTGTCTTGATTTGGAATGATATCCTATAATTATTATGGTGTAGATTCGTCATCTGGCGTCGCATGACTAATGACAACAAATCTTTTCTGATCGTAATGCTTGATCACATTTTGTATCGTCAATAGCATTCCACCCTCGCTATTTGCTGCAAATGATATCCTTAGTATTCCGATACCCCTCTCTGCACCAAGGAGCTCTGTGTTATATAGCAAATCCCTAAAGAACAATAATTTGTGTGTATGATGCCCAATAAGTAACAATAACAGTTTGAATCAGGTATATTACATTGACGTTCATGTAGTTTAAACGCTTTAAATGATCCTACTGGGCATACAATATTCACGTTGAATTCATGCATGATGCTGCTGAATTCATTTCCCACAGCCTTAGTTCGGCAATTTATTTGGCTATCTGCATCTGTTCTGAAAGAAGCTTCACCAAGACATCAAATATCGTTCGACGAATGTGCTCATGGTTAAATTGCTTCATACAGGGTGACTCTTTCTGTATCACATCCATTACCCCGCACTTCCAACTTCTTTAAATTCGTGATATAATTTGTTCATCCGAACAAATACTGCCATTCTTCGTCCAAATCACATAAATGTCCATTTTAAACACATATTTATCTGCCATCCCATTAATACGCCCCCTTCAGGTCCCGAACTGGTGCATGATTTATATACATAACGGGGGACAGATGACTATCAACATCAGCAGGTGATGTTTTCCGGATAGTAGTCTTATCATGAGTATACAAATAGCCATACACTGATGCACAGTGTGTGTCTCGTGGAATGAGCTCTCCGTCGAGTGTAATTAGCAATTGGTGTTGCTAGTGTAGAGCAATGGGCAACGACGTATCTGCGAATCAATACAATTGAAATGAAATAGCTAATATGTCAAGTACGGTATTGTACTGTCAGCATCTGAAACTATGTACCTTTGTGTGTGCATGGAGAGCCGTAAGCCATATGTTATTCAAAATAGATGTTCAAGTTTCTTCCTTCTGCAACCCATGAACGGGTGGGTTGGGTAACATATGTGAATATATTGAGCGAGCCATCCTCCATCAGCACGCAACAAGACTAAGCACTCGCTATACGTCACTATGACACCAACCAGAGCCCCTAAATAGTGGTCGAGGTGAGTAATGATCCCCTTTGATGCGCGCAACAGAGAGGCTGACATACGAGCGGCTGATGGCAAGGAGTTTTTTGTGCCTGTAGAAGATTCAGAAATTGGCGCATTTCCGTAACCGATCGCGCTTGAAAGAACTTTTGTGACCATTCCGTTTATCTCGTGGTAGAATGTCGTTAGGTGAACATGGAGAGGAGTAAGCCCCATCATAGCAGCAGGAATTACTGCAGGACTGTGAGCATTTGGTCCGGGATACACTGCACGGACTGCTCGGCAAACATGCGCCACGTACTTGGGAATCCATTGCACAGGACAAATTATAGAACCTATTTGCCTTAACTAACATATCCTTACAGATGATCAAGATTTCCGGTCAACACGTGACCAATTGCTGTTTTGATTTCAACAATATTACGTTACAGTGCCCTAGGTTGATAGTTCGCTGTAGCTGACCCCAAGGAAAGGTTTGTATCAAGATGGAGAAGTGCCAGCTAATGTTATAGAACGACCCTTGGCTCCGCATGCTAAATAGTCAATGGTGTCGCCGAACTCATTCTACTTTTAGGGTTGAAGCGTAACAATAAAGTTTGGATTGTCTGGTTTGATATTATTTTCACAGCGTATTGGACTACAAATTGCTCCTGTCTGATTTATCTTGTAGCCTCGTTGGCCTCCACGTGGGTACTTGGGTACTTAGAATGGATGCTATCCAAAAGGCCCCGAGACATAACCGCAGTGACTGATTTTGGACATGCCCTAACATCGTCGATTACGGGGTAAGGGCAGATCCGTAGGCGAATGAATCGTAACCCGTACAGTGACCGTACTAAGGCACGTAAAGTTGCAAGAGGAAACTTGCTGCCTCTAGTATGAGTAAACAGCGACCATCCTCAGGAAAAAAGTATTTAATATTACAATATTCCACAATTCCAAGTCTCTTAATACCCTCAAACGTATTGTTTTGTTTAAGTACATTTCTGCCTATATTGCGAAATTCACTTTTAATAGCATAGTTAGTCTATTGTCGCTAATGAGTCATTCTTCTACCAAATGTTCAATCACTCAAGTCGCACCCGCGTTGCATAGAGTATAGATCGAGCGTTTAAACCTAAATAGCTCTTGTTTATAACAAATCAATGCCCTTGATGTTTTATGCCATCGATGATACGAACTAGTTATCAACATCGTGTGTTTTTGTTCAATATGGCTACCTTGAGACAAAATTCAGAATAACCCTCAAACTTCCAGAATATCGGATCATTCCCAGTCATATGATCTTTAGTATCAAATCCCAATAATGTTGCTCAATGATGTTATATTTCCCATTATAGACACATTACAGGTACATTATTTATATAAGAATGACCACCAGTATCTCATTATATCAAGCCCAAACACAAATGTATGCTAACATGATATATTTAAAAAGGGGTTATTACCTAATGGACGGCGGTAATGGCATTGTTTTTCACGTACTTTCCCTACCCCACAAGATATCAGCTCAAAATATAACCGTCATTCATCGCCAAGTAGCGATGCAATCGAGGTGATCACGTAAAAGCTTCCAGGTTGTGATCTCGCGGCTATATAAATTAAATCAAACTGGCATGACGTCGTTCAATATGGATACGCTATGTGCAATGCATATCCATGTCAACATCGACTGCGTTATGCGTGGGTTGTCTTTATCACAGCATTGTAAATGTTTATACCGTTTCATCTTATGCAAAGGTATCACATATACACCACGAATCACATATCAACATAACGCCGATGAGGGATTTATTTAAGCCTCTGGAAGGAAAGGTGAAGCTTGAAGCAAAAATTGAATCTGACCATGTTCGCAGTTTAATGGAGGTAAAGCTGTAAGTAACGGCAGTGTGATGGATAAGCCTAGTCGTTATGTCAAGTTACGGCCCTCAACAGAGTTGATTTAGGTGATTTACTTGAGAGTCCGATATCTAGTGTTGCAGGATGGCAGCCACTGGTAATTCATTATTACTTATTTCTGCTAAGGTATTACCTAATGTACAATCATTTTACAGACGACGGGGTCATGAATTGTTTTTCAAATATGTTAGCAGAATATAATTAAAGGCATATTTAGCAATGTAGATGTATAAGCAGTGCCAAATGTTTAATTAAACAGCGTATAATTAAGGTGAATAATCTAAATAGTCGAACATCTCTGTAGTGACGTGATAATACATAATTATTTAACCATAGGTTCGGTGTATTTCGATTACAGTATTGGCAAGATTACCAAGCCTCTGTGGTGACAGAATTGCCAAACGATGGTGTATTCGCAGTTATCTGTCGCTGTTGAAAACATAATAAATTGCTGGGTCATTTTCGTGACTTGCAACTAGCGTTACCCGCGATGCTGCAACAGTTGTACGATAATGGCGTTAAAGTCGGTCTAACAGGGAACCACGATTTTTTAGATAACAAAAGTACATCAGAACCAGTCGGTGCGATACTTATATATGCAAATAATTGGTATTTGGGTAGATGATTGCAAAGTCAATCCAACTGTAGCTTCCTATTTGGCCATCGACACCAATTTTATTCCTTGCCTTATTTGTTTTTCATATGAGACGATTTTAAAGTCAACAATCAACATAGTCTGGCGCTTCACTATTTGAGTAGCATAAGTATATCAGCATCATGTATATAGTGGACTGATTGCTCATGTGTTGTGCTACCTGCTACTATTACAAGAGCCGCTACTAGAACTACCACCGCTGCTTCTACTACTTCTATTTTTACGACTGGCTCTTCTCCTACGTCTTCTACTTCTACTACCTTCCGCCGCGTTTATCACAGCACCCACCACCAACACACATTCTACAACGAACCTTGGTTTGGCGTCACAAGACAGCTTCTCAGAAGGCCGATGTCATATACCATTAAGCACAACGAATATGGGCTTCTTTTACAGCCACGATCACAAGACACTTCCCCGGAACCATGACTATTGCTTGTGACGTCACGCTTCCTATACGAGAGATAACAGACACAATGCTAATAGCACCATTGGCTAGAATGGAATCGATTATGCAATAGGAGAATTGTAAAATATGCTAATAATGTCAATATGCATGGAAAGTCATTTTATCTCAGTCAGGTTTCAAATTGTATGATTCTGCAGACTACCTGTGTAATCAGTAATCTGGTGACTGACCTGTGTGAGATAAGGCTGAATGACATTTACATTCTCATAAACAGGAATAACTTCAGGCACCTTATCTTATCTCTACCATGGATAACTACACAGAAATAAACTACACAGAAATGTAATTCTTGGAAAAGCTTTCGAAGCAGCCGTGCTGTTAGTTTATTAATCAACTCATGGGGAGGAGTGTTTGCGGTAAATACAGCTCACGGACTGCCAGTAAGCCTATTGCAGCAGCAAACACAAAACAGCATACCGTTATTATGGCGTATTGTGAAAGATTGGGAGAGCATAAAGAAGTCATGATAAAAAATGAACGCATCACTATAAGTAATGAAACATTCGAAATAAAACGATGTCATCTTAATTGTACATTAGCTGTGTATGTTTCTCACTTATTGTTTCATTTTGCAGTTAAGCATATATCTATATATAAATATATATATATATATATATATATATATATATATATATATATATATATATATATATATATATATATATATATATGTATATATATATAAATATACATATATATATATCTATGTATATTTATATATATGTACATATATATATACATATACATACATATATACATATATATATATTTATATATGTACATTTATATATATATATGCATATATATATATATATATATATCTGTATATTTATATATATACATAAATATATATATATAAATATATATATATATATAAACATACATGTAAATATTGCTATATATATTTGCAATGCATACATGTGTTTATACATGCATATTTATATATATGCATATATATATATATGTGATATACATTCAAATAAATATATATATACAATACATTTTGCATATACATTTTATATGTAAATATATATATATATTTATATATATATATATGTCAATATATATATATTCATATATACACGTGTATATATATATATATTTTTTATATATATATATGTATATATATATATGTATATATATATATATATAAATATGTAAATACTATATATATATATATATATATATATATATATATATATATATATATATATATATATATGTATATATATTTTCATATTTATATATATAAATATATATATATTTATGTTAATGTGTGTGGCAGGGTGTGGTTGTGTTATGTGTGTGTATTATTTAAGGCAAATTACTCATTACTTTTGTCCCTGAAAACACGTTGAGTAGGGTTGTTAAAGAATTGAATGCACTTATAACAGCTAACTTGGCTGGGGTGACAACACATTGGGAGTTTTCATATCTTCTTAGTTAATTGAAGCCCTATGCTATTTAACCTAATCCGTTGAAAACTTGGTATTTCTTCTAGAGATCTCAAAGAATGTTGCTTGATTAAAGTTATATCTGTCAAAACAGGTGAAACTTAAATGAGACACATCGGCGGCGAGATATGTAGCTTGCAGCATGATCCTTTCTGATTTGTCTGTTTCTCGTTGAAGGCATGGTGACCACGTCGGAATTCCATATTCCAGATGCGGCCAAGCAGGTACCTTGGCAGTTGTATTAAGACTCAGTTGGACCCACTATCAAACGTCAGTTTTATCATTCTGTTACCAGTAACAGAATATAGCCGAAACTTCTTCTCACGATAAGCACTTTACAAGTCGGTAATCCATTTATATTTTCAACAAATGATCACTTGCATTTTTACATAACAACCTACATTACAAAAGGACACCAAACGTAATGTATTTTAATGAGATTATCACCTAATGGACGGCGGATATAGTGTTGTCCATCATGCGCCACACCCTAAATGTCACCTCCAATTGTCAGCGCAGCACAATAACCGTTATTCATGTCAAGTAGCGACGCCATTATGGTGATCACATAAAAGCTCCTGGGTCAAGATCCAATATGCCTATTGAACAAAGAAATACTGGGAATGTTGGGCAGGATGCATAGTTGTATGTTAGTGGATTATACGAGTGTAGGGAATCACCAGTGCAATTGAAATTATGGAGATAATCTAACGCCTTGCCCTAGCTCACCATAACAATGGGCCATGGGATCACAATTTGGTCGTTGTTGCCTCTTACAGATAACGTGAAAACATATTATTTTCAATTACTAAATACAGGCACATTATTTGCTTATTACTTTTACTGGTCTTTTACATCGCTAAATTTAGTGGATATAGCTATGGAAATACACTTTCCTAGCCAAGTCTGTGTGTGCGTGCGTGTGTGAGTGTTTGTGTGTGTATGTAAGTGTTCAAGGTTGTGTGTTTGTGTTTGTGCTTGTTTGTGTGTGCTTGTGTGTGCGTAAGCAAATCTTTAGGGCGGATTATTGATCTAAGCCAGTGTTAAAGGTATCTAGTGAAGCCGTCATTGTTAGCTGACAATACACTCTGCGTGCAAATTACTCTTCTGCACTGACCCCGGGTATTCTGAATAATTCTCCAACGGTTATTCTGAAAACTACATAATGTGATTTTGTGTTGGCAGTGTTCAGAATCGATACATATGGTGCTTAATTGTTCTCCAGTGAATAAGATTTTGCTCGTTAGTTTTTTGCATACTTCTGCAAATATGAAGTTAAGATAAATGGGGCACTCAGCATTCATGATTACTCGGAGATTAGGATTTGAAAACGTTACTAGATACACTGATAAAAACAATCGGGGAAAACTAATGCCTTGAGGAAATTTTTAGCAAGGCGTTATCTTTGACAGTGCAACGAAATATATTGGAAGACAAATCACAATCTGTGGTTTTGCATCATTGAGAACCAAGAGTTTTAAAACAATCAAATGGTGACGTCATTCCTGTCGGCGGAAGAACAATGTGTGACGTGACATTTGTCAACACCTCACCCTTCCCCTCCTGTCGCCTTTCATTCCTTATCAACAATCGGCGAGGACCCGGATGCCTGTCTTTTTACAAATGCATATGCAAACTTCGACTTTCCCTCATATTGTTCGGTAACAGCAAAGATAGTGTTGATATCCTGATATGTAATCATCCATTTCGTTAAACTTAATGACATGAACCTTCAAAAGAGCATTTCGCATTAAACCAGTAATGTTTTAATACCGCATATCTTGTTGTGCCCAACATAGTTTGTATGGTCAATTCTTCTGGGTGGTCAACTATTATGCAGAAAGAAACAAGTAGCATCGAAATCATGCAATTCAACATTCCACATTAACCAGAGAGCGAAGTAATGACCATATATTGTAACTCGAGGGTTGTGCTGTCAGAAACAGTAGGCTTACGAGACTTTGTGGATTCCCTCACTATTACGGTAATGGTATTGATACCTAAATTTCCAATCATTCGTGTGAAAATCACAATAAAACGGAATGAAATATATAATACGTACTTCGTCTAAAGTCGACAGCAAAACGCAAAAACTTACCATAACCAAACAATCTTATTGCTTATCATTTACATTACACTCATCGCGTAATCAAGGCTTATTGTGGAAGTCACGTTATCACATGATGTGCGAATACGTCGTTTTGGGTTTCAGGAACAATACGTGGTAATTTGTCGCGCTGATTAATACAGCTTCATGCTGGCTTTTGCAAACCTTTAATTGATCAAATTATTTCAGTGCGCAAAATCAACTTAAATTTCCATTCCAACGTAGGAGGTCACTATGAGGCGGTGATGAGTAATGATATCACGCATTTTGGGAGACGAACCACGCAATTCTTACTCCAATGCCCACCCCCACCCCCTTGATTTCCATCCCACTACACCCTATTGTGTCACTCGTCGCAGGTATATATAACATCGACTAGGATACAGACAATCATTGTTCCCCATCTCTGTGAGTGAATCGCCGAAATAAATAGGCTTGTAAACAGTACCTAACGTATGCTGTTTCACGAAATTGATTTTGGTCTCACACCGGTGCATGCTGTAACTTCACCGCTTCAAAGTGATGCGCCTGTTAAATAAGATGTTGCGCTTAGCAGGTTTCCGTGTAGCAAGTAAGTACGCGTCCTTGGAGTAAACTAAACTGACAAGCAATTTCTCAAATTGAACGTGCTCTTTGATTCAAGGTATATTTCATTTTTGGTGATGAGAGTCGGTAAGCAAATCACAGGGGTGAGTTGCAGGCGTGATATCAACAGGAGCAACATTCTGTTTATCGTTACTTATCATTATTGCCCTACTTATTTGGTTTCCTTAGATACTGCAAACTAAGCGTCGAATCACGTTTAACAACAATATGAGCCATGTAGCAGCATTAATAAGACGGTTGGGCAGTATGTTACCCATTCACCGTATCTGCAGATGATGAGGCACTGACTGATTCATTATTGTTTCCCTGCGTTAACGCCTGTGGTACATTATGACTATTGATATGATATGATACTTTCCACAAAGGTTTATGCAACTGAATTCGCATTCCACATGGATTATGCATTGGATTGTAACATTTCAATTGTACTATGTAAACCCTATGTATGAACGTTGATACATAAGGATGTTGAAGACCTTGTTACCTCACTACTAACAATACAGTGGTAAGCTTCACGTCAACACAAGAGTTGATACATTGTTATTTATTGGCGCATTAATATTACATAATACCCCAACCGCGCCATGTAGATGTCCATTTTATTTGGCGGTTTTAACCTCGATAATGTATTTACAATGGCATGTTATCAAGAGCAGCTATCAATATCATGCTCGACATCTATTCATAATGTTAGACACCCCTTTAGCTAACAATGTTGTACCCAATATTAGATTACAATATTATTCAGTTGTAGATGTGAGCCTCTACGAGAATTCTCTTGAAAACTATTGTATATTAAGATGATGTATTTCATATTCGAGAATGATTAATAAGAGCTTAGCACATGTTACATGTGTATATATAGCTGTCGCCATTACAAAACCAAAACCTAAAGGGTTAAGCTTAGGAACTCTTCAAGTGAAACCTTCAATACGTGTTTGACCCATAACAATATATATTATCGTGTTTATGGGTATACTGGCGATCTAAATGGATGGCATTCTAAATAGAAGTGCTTACCAAGCATGTGCGTCAGTATATTACAGTAAAAACAGAATTATCTGAAAGCGATCAGAGCTGTTAAAACTATATGATTTACTTCCTTGGTCAGCTTCTGTATTCCTTTCTATCTCCAGTTTTCCTACAAAGGAATGAACGGGCCTGTCTAGCCAGGGTCAATTGAAGAGATTCGTGACGTTAGGTTATTCGATACTATTGTATAACATTCGACAATTCAGGCGCCAAAGACAATCTATAGCGTAAAATAAAACCCTTTGTAAGTGCCAAAACGAAATGCACGATACATGCGCCAATATAACTTTATTCTTATTTTCACGCGATCAAGACCTGAAAGCTTTTCCGTAATCACCTCGACACTTTCACAATGGTTAATGATTATTTCGGATTATGCTGACAATCAAATTTGACATATTGCGTGGGGTACATCTTAAACGGTGCCATTACCGCCGTCCATTAGGTAATGACGTCTGGTGATGTACTTAGCAAGGTAAAAGGCTTCGGTTGTATGTAATTATTGACAGATGTAATATAACAGTGTACATTGGTGTTTACATACTGTGCGAGGCCCAGCTGAAATATTCATCGGGTAACGTCAATTTGACTTATAAATCATGTTATTAGTTAGCATTCGTTGAAGAGATACCATCATTGAGCATGACGCTATGTCCATCGTTGATTAACAGTTTCACCTTTATAATAGTTGGTTTACTATTGGAACACTCTGTTGTGGGTTATTTTCCTGTAATATCAATTGGTTTTCAAAGTATAATGACTTATGCAACCATGCGTGTATCAGCTGTAGGATAAAGTCAAATAATTTATCGATAGCAAACAAGTTTCTGCATCTTAAAAGTGGACTGTCTCAGAAAGTTTATGTCTAGAGTATATATCATTATTACATGCTGTTCATTGGACAGTAATTGATCTCGGATTTCTTCTATACCAGCGTTGTCTTCCATGCATGGTATATAGCCCTGTCTGTATTTGTTGCATTGGTGGAGATTCAATGGATATATTTCGTCAAAAGTGGGTCAAGGAGAACAGCTATGTTTCATACATCTTATCGTCTTCCGTGAGTTTATAAGCTGCGGAAATGTCCATAGTCCAGCATTATAACCAGAACTACAGTTATGACGTGTTCTGATGATTTAATTGGTCGCTTGTTGTTTCTGATAAGCAGCCGCGAATACCCTTCTCCGATTCCAGTACGTAAGGGAAGTAATGTGCGCCCTTGAGATACCACACGCATGTGCTTAATACCGTGTATGCTTCCTTGAAATGTATCAAATGAATACTGAACCTAGTGTTTGGCATTAATCATTTGGTGCACAGTAAGTTATGTAACAAGTGCTGCGAGTGTACCATTTGGACAATGATACATAATGAAGTGAGCAAGATCAATTTCATGCAACCGGCGACGTAATGCTGAGCGACAGCTAATGTACGACATACATCTACTATATATGCTCACAACACGTTTCACATTTTTGAAGCATGACTAGCACGATCCAAATTTAACGATCAAATGTTTCCGATACGGCCAACTGTCTTTTAGTTTATGCGGTTAACATTGATAAATATGCGTACACATGCACTGTCGAGATGGAAATGTTTCGATCATATTTCATCACAAAAGGTTGGTGCTTGTCAATAGCGACTCCTGTAGACAATTGTTAGCGACATATGATAATAGCAGGAGTAGCAGTTGCTATGATATCAATAGTAGTAATTTTTGTTCCGGTAACAATTTCGCAATGCCTATCCAGATATTGAGCATTAAGTGACACTTTGTCATAATATCAATTCGTTTGCCCCATCATAAGAGATGTCATTCATTATATCATCCCTGATAAGGCTTCTTCCTAACTTCGAAGGTCTTATCAGCCCAACTGTGTCATCATGACGCCTCAACAAGCATTCCTTTGAGATTCATGGACAGTGATGGAAACAAACGATAACAGGTCTTGACAGGTTGTCTCTGAATTATATTTGTTTATATAGTTCAACACAAATATGGCAGTGAATACTGCTGAAGCCACTCAACTGCCCTATGCACGTTCTCAATGGTTGTATTTAATAAGCTGGCACGTTATTGCGTTGTTTTAAACGCAGCGAACATAAGCCACTTTAATGGTGTCCATGGTAGGTTCTCAGATTATACGATCACGTCGATATATTCTGATTGATTAAGCGGAAGTAAAATCACGAATGCTGATGCCGTTCTACAATGCATACAAGCATTCATGCGAATCAGTAATCAAACGCTAATTTCTACAAATATACTTGCCTCAATGCGCCAGAGCTGTTAGTAATTAGAATATCAAGGCCAATCCTGATCGTGGCGTTGACGAAACCACTTAGGACTGGACAACTTTAGGATGTTCACTGAATTAGATATACGCGGGCCACAGGACAATGAATTTAATCTACACTCACTAATGGACGAGTCACAATCTAGACTTTTACCTCCCCCATTTTCGTGATGCTATCATTTCTGTCAGCTTCAAATGGCGGTCTGCCTACCCTTCACCTCAACCCCGAATCCCCGACCCCAATGCTCACCTCCAGTCTACGAGTATCAACTAACAACCCCTTCTTTAAATTGACATTCATTGCACCATTCATTGGATTTGGTCTTATAATAATTAGGACGTTTCCTGTGCTATTCCCAGGTCGCATAGAAATGCTAGGGCGTACATCTTGTATAGCATTATTATTAAAGTGGCTCTTACAACAGACAATGCTCTATTCATACACTCTGTGTGCTGAAATTATAATCTTATCTTGAAGAACTGAATACATTCCTCGGGAAATGACCTTTACTTCGATATGTGGAAATATCTGCTCAACAAAGAAAAAACTCGATGATGTCATTTTACATAAATTGCAGACCCCCCCCCCCCCCCTCTACCGCGCTCCCCACCTACAAATATGCATTACCACGAACATACATATTTTACAATTTGCATACATGCCTATGTATATCCATACATACATACATACATACATACATACATACATACATACATACATACATACATACATACATACATACATACATACATACATACATACATACAGACACATACATACATACATACATACATACATACATACATACATACATACATACATACATACATACATACATACATACATACATACATACATACATACATACATACATACATACATACATACATACATACATACATACATACATACACGCATACATATACACATACAACACATACATTCATACATACATACATACATACATACATACATACATACATACATACATACATACATACATACATACATACATACATACATACACATACATACATACATACATACATACATACATACATACATACATACATACATACATACATACACATACATACATACATACATACATACATACATACATACATACATACATACATACATACATACATACATACATACATACATACATACATACATACATACATACATACATACCCACATACATGCGTACGTGATTGTTGTTCAAATGAACCTTTAATTCGTCAACTGGAGCTTACTCAACGCTGAAAGCTTGAAACTGTCAAACAAGATGCACACTGCAATGCGATACGTGTAAATCTACTGTCGTTAGCAGCACATGAACAGCTGGTTATATATTGCATTACTGTGACGGTTTTCGACCTTTGTCTTGTCTGACTTTTTAGTTACATGACGCAATCTGAAAACGCAGGGGCTGCCTAGATAAATGTAGACGTGAGGTCTGCATTCACAGAGAGCTCAACATCGGCAAAGATCAAATTACCAGGATCGTATTCATTTTCCAATAATGAACACCAAACCTTTTAAAATCATTCAATGAATGGACAAAGCATACTTCATCAGCAGCACAACTATCGGTTTACGCTAAATGTCACTTGCATGAAATCCCAGATATAAAACAATGGAGTAGTTAACATACGTGTGGTTATTATTACTTTCATAACAGGTATTTATTACTTTGTGACATTGCTTTATATTGAATTGTTTACAGGAATACGATTTGCGCATTTCAAAACCTCGAAACATATAATGACAATGTTACGTAATCATAATAACTCGATGAATGTTAACATTCTGCAACATGATACGATGCAGTACACAAACACAGCGACAAGCCGAAGTAAGCCTTATCAGTACCCAATGGATGGTGTTCAGAACAGTGTATTATGAACAATGATTGACATCATCTCAAATACCCAACAAACTGCATCCTCTGTGCCTACTTGTTATTTGTTGCACAGAAGCAGCTGTATTTTGCAAAATGCATACAAATGTATAGATATATAGTTGAATTATGTTTTTGACTATGTTATTCTGTCTTTTCTTTCAATGGCAACAGGGGAAATCATTCAAACAGTTACTTGCAAAAGCAACAACAGCCAAATACACAATTAATATCATCTAATATCCCGCCACTGTCTGAATTGTGTCCGATATTATTCGCATCAGTGGTGTCTCTCAAACGAAAGATCACTTCCCACTGACGAGCAGGTTGTGGTGTGGGTATAGTTTACACTAAGCATGATGCGCTGTAATCAAGCCAAACCAAATACTTGTAGCTGCATAGAACAATTGTCACCGAACCCGCGGCTCAGCAGAGCTTCACTTGCAATCGCCACCGCGTCTTCAGTTGTGGTTACCTTTGGGAGTTGCAGAAAGTGGATTAACTTACCCCAAGTGGAGTGGTAATTAATCATGACTATCACAACAAGACTCTTATGCGTTAGACTGGCAAGGGAAAATGGGAAAGCTTAGAAGCAAAACGGTGCTGCTAATTAAATCACTTTACAAATAAAGCTAAATACACAATATTGTATGCATGCATCAAAAAAACTTCCTTATATAAATAAATTAGGTAAAGCGGTATTGGACACCAGAAAGCACCCACATTGTGTTATTTTCAACTCCTTCGATCAATTACTGCTTACAATCGTGAACGGCCTCACATGAAACATTATAGAGTCTCGGAAGTGTAATTTGCATGCAGTTTGGGTTGCCAGCTGACAATGACGGCGTCAACATAGAGCCCCAAAGCGCCTGCTAAGACGTGACACCAACCCGGTGTTCCTAAATTATCCGGGAATAATGTACAATGGTCTTGGTAGCTCACCAAAGCGCTGCAATATCTTGGTGCATGCCGGTGTGTTGACAGGGCACCGAATATACGTTAAGAGATATGCGGTTGATATGATAAGTGTAGTGCATGTTGAATATACCCAAGAAAGAATTGCGCTGGAAAAATTTCGTGACACGACTTTCCCCTAATATGCAAACATGTGATAACATCACAGATTGCGCAAACTCGTCCGTGGTTTTGAGTATGACGCTTCATATTACGTAATAATAAGCGCAAATAAACGATTCACATGATACTTCTATTGCCAAACAAATCCAGTTTTCAGTAGCCGGCCACGTCATAAGGTACATGATTTTGATATGACGGATTCGTGGGAACCGCAGTACTGATTGCTCTACACGGGCAACATGCATTACTCATTACACTTGGTAGAGAGCGTATTGCAGGGGACATTAGGTGTGCATCTGTTTTTGACGATTGTATTCTTATGATCAAGTTTCTATCCGACAAACATCGCTTGCGGATGTTGATAACTATATCTTTCCCCCGATATCTATATAAATCACACACCAGCGCAAGACCCAAATGGGTATTTAAAAGGCAAATGAATGTAATTTGCATGCGGAATAGAGAATTCGGGAGAACGAAAGGAATCACGGTTTTTACGGAAGTGGGAGTGTAGGATTATTGATGCGAAAAATCATTGGGTTGTGTCTTGTAACAAATAAGAGCAAGAGCGCATTCGGAGAACTCAATCTTTTGTCTTAGAATAGATACTCCACCAGTAAGTAGAGTAGGGAAGAGTATAATCAGGTACATATAATTCGGTGTGAGTCGTATATGCGTCTGATTAAGAAACAATGGATATAGCTTTTGCGTTTTGTGTCACACGTTTGGGTTGCGGGCATCGAAAGTGGGTGGATGTTGACGGTGTGGATGTGTTATGATGATACATAAATTATCACAAAATCAAAACATTAGCATCCAAAGCCTCATGACTGAACTGATATATGCCAGTATTGTTCTTCATCGGTCGACGTTTTAAATCAGCATTCTGTTGCTGCTTCAGGTCATTAACTTACAGGAAAAAGTTCATGATTTAGCCAGACACTAATCTGGACCTAGCAAGAGCGAATGTACGCCATGCTTGACACCTATGATGCCCAAAGTGTGTATATTTAACGCATGCGTTCCCAATGACCATCCATATCATCACCGGTGTTATGCCTTCACACCAGCTGGGAGGTGTCAGAAAGGGTCGATTGTTTTGTAGCATGAATCCAAACAATGTAAACGAAGAGTTTTAAAAATGTGTGTAGAAACAGTAGCAGTTTTATAATTTTTTTCGTTTTATTCCTGCATTGCTCAAGATAATCGTTAATTGTTATTGCATTTATATTTCCATAACTGCATCTGTACGCCAATTGTGGTTGGTATGCTAGTAATGTAATATCATCTGGTTCCACTAAATAATTGACCATTGTCACCTCATATTACATGGTCGTGTGTAATCACACGAGAGTGTCTACGAGAATAGGTCGGCATCATGACAAAAGTCGTAAGATATTTGGTTTCTTCTTGGATGCCCATTTATTGTACCTAAAGAAGAAATTCACGAGCATTTTTAAATTTATTCTTTGCAGTCGTATACAATATGATATATATATATATATATATATATCATAAATGACAATAGCAAATACAGCGTCATATGTAATTATCAGCTTTATCAGCATGTCAATTGGATGTTTTGCAAACACATGGTGGTATGGAAACACCTGGTGGTGTGGTAAACACAAACGCTATGGGCAATGCACCTCTCCTCAAGAGACTGCCAGGCTAACGCCTAGTCAAGCAGAGCGAAATCCGAATCACAAGTGGTATTAACCTAAGACAGGTGGCACACCGATCCCACAGCTAAATTGTACCGCGTACGACCCACCCAGTGGATTCGTGGTAAGTGCCTGCTTGTGGCACTGGCCAAGCGTCGCAATCATCGCCTATGATTAGCAACTCAGTATAATCGCGTTGATGAAAGCAACATAAAATCTATTGCTGATGCAAACACCTGTTAAAAGGCATAAACAGAGCGTATGTTACATATACATTGTAGCATCACATAAAGCAGACGATCGATATAAACACAAAAGCCCTTTTGCTATAAGCCATTAGAGGTGTCCTTACCGTTATGGTAATCATTTTGATTTCCCCTGTTGCCATTGTGAGAGAATACAGAATAACATAGTCGAAATCATGATTCAAATTATTTAAAATATATCTAATCTGACGTTTGTATGCATTGCCAAAATTGTTTTACGCAACAGTTTTGGGGTTATTTGAGATAATGCTTCTCATCGATCATAATACACTGCCCTGAACAACATCCATGCGGTATTGCTTACTTCGCATTATCGTCTTGCCATTGTATTTGTGTACTAATATAACTGCTTCTTATCAAGATTTTGGGAGTCACCAATTTCATTTTTACCGTGTTTTACGCTATTAATTCTGAGTATTGCACTAAATCGTGTAATTATGATTACGTATTTATACGATGTTATCAAATGTATCGACGGTTTTGTGCAGGAATTGTTTTGCTTTAAATGGACAAATCATAATCCTGTAAATAATATAATATAAAGCAATGGAACAAAGGTAATAAATACCTGTTATAAAAGTGATGATAACCATACGTATTTGATTTAACGACTCCATTGTTATTCCTATCTGAGATTTCATAAAAGTGACAATTCGGATAAGCCGATAGTTAATGCTGCCGATGAAGCACGCTTTGGCCATTCATTGCATGATTTGATAAGCTTTGTGCTCATTATGGAACCATGGATACGCTCCAGGATATTCGGAATTTTGCCGATGCTGAGCTTTCAGTGAATGTAGACCTCACACCTACATTCATTCAGGCAGCCGCTGTGTTGTAACTAAAAAAAGAGCCAGAACAAAGGTCGAAAACCGCAAAAGAAATCCAATAACTAACCAGCTGTTCTGTGTGCATCTTGTTTGAAAGTTGCAAGATGTCAGTGTTTACGCAACTCCAGTTGAATCTTCATCAATGTTCATTAATATAAAATAGATCATCGTTTCGAACGAGCATTTTATTGTAAAGTTGACAATATAATAACAATGATAATAATAATAATGTACAAATGTCCCAAACAAAGACGGGGCAATATTCGGTAATATACATGCATAGCCTCAATGTACCCAAATAACGGATCTCAAAGGAAGAATTAAATTACTTTTGCAAGCTTATCTTGCTTGATTGAGGACATTTGAACACTCTCTTAAGCTTGCGTCATAACTTGGTTGTCATGAATGGTTTACAGCTGTTCCAGATGTTCAGATTATGTAGGTTTCATGACAATGAATGACAGTTATACACGTGTGTTGGAATATTCTGGCCTCATGTTACCTAAAGGCCAGTTTGTAAGCAGTCCTTAAGGCACGAGGCATGTGTGTACCATGCAGCAATTTGTATCAAGAACGTAATGGTGTCGAGCAATTATCTGTCAACCAGAAGCAATTGGAATGCAATAAGAACAACCAGGTACGGCTATAATATGCATGGATTCGTATATGTATATAACTAATTTATGGGTTGGGAAAATTTTGCGCTAAGACAGGTTTGACACCGCCACAGAAAGGACACAATTTAAACATGGTGAGGTAGTAATATTTTGCATCTGTGTGAGTGCCAAGCGAATTGACTAGAACCATAAATCAACACACTTCCGTGCTCAAAACTCGGTGATTGAGTCGATTTGATGCTTAGCGAAAGTATGCTATTTCACCACTATGTTTACATGCAAATGTTAGGCGTAAATTAATTATCAGATGCTTAAGGTGAATGATATATCTCATTCTACAGGCAGCTTACTTTCACAGCGACCACTGACAGATAACCGTTGCGCAATCGGGCGGACATATGCATGCCAATTAGTCTGCGTGTGGCAGCAAATGGCTATTCTTAGTCTTTTTGAATTGATAAATCACAGCCAAATTCAAATTCTACATAATAAGTTATACTTACTACCACAAATAGCCACATTCACCGTCTGTTGATAACAAACCTCATTTGGAATATATCACGTATGAACAAAGATATAACATCATTGAAAATATGTGATGATGAATTTGCGAAGAACTCATCTTTCACCATTGTTACATTGTAAGTTGGGATTCTGTCATACAATGTGGAACCTTCAATAGAAAATCAATGCGTATGTTTTCAATATTACAGGATTGCAATTGTCAAGGATTATAACGTGCATAAGTCTGTTGGATGCACTATAGCACAGATTGCAATGGAAACAGAATTATTCACCCATGGTACGTCGCGTCTTGTTGAATAAGCAACCGAAATTAGTTAATAACTAACTAATAAAAACTATTGAATTTGTAAAGGTCCTTGTTGGTCGGAAACGCATTTCTGACCATGTGCATTTTGTTGATGTAAATGCATATGTCAGTTATCATTGTAAAAGATTATCAGATGCCTTAATGACAATGCAAGTGCATCACTAATGCTAATTTGTTTATTGCTGCTGCATTGACATATTTTCCTTACATTCGTTGCGACTTGCATTTCACTTCTGCTTTGCTTGAATGATTACTTTGAACAACTGCTCCAAACATCGAACACATCTAGATGATCACCAAATGACTGCAACTAGCGATTGCTCCTTTGATTCTCGAGAGGATAGTGTTAATAGGTAGTTGGGCGATAATTCCCAGAGTTTGCTTTAGCTGGTCTCCTGCACATAAGTAAGTGACGTTAATAGGCTCGATTGATAATTGTGGCGAAATGAGCTTAAATGTTGCATGACATTTGATGCAATGAATGACGGAAGGTCACCCATCAATGAGCGAGAACGAGTTCGACCAGAGCGGTTCCTCAACCCATGACTTATTATACACATACACACACATGCACACACGATATTAAGCCTAATTGAGGAAGTTGATAGATCACATTAATATTTTGTCTACGAGGATTATAACCCTATTTGCTTCACTACACAACCATGTGATCAAACTGCCATTTTAATTTTCACTGCCTGTATCACCAGTGCCAAATATACCATAAGCTACTTCATGATTAGTTGGATATAACATTTAACATACTTTTATGGCAACAACATTATATAACATGAACGAAAACAAATCTTGACATTCATAACACGAGATAAAGCGATCCTCGAAATTCGCATGTTGTCATTAAATCAAACATTTGTATGAATAATGTCAGCTTATGCACAAATGACCACATCTGAAGGACTAGAAACCAAGTGAGATTATAAAATTGAAGCAAATAAGGTTATAAGTAAGAAAAATACATTATAATCATTCCTATGGTGTGACTGCTCACGCTTTGAAATTCTAGTATACAACATAAACGGTCTTTTACCGAGGATGAGGTCATCCGAATATACTATCGCAAAAGACACAAGCGTTAAGCGTGAAGGATCAGACAAAAGGGCAAGATTATATGAGTGGCATGCGCAAACCAGAGTACTTCGCCCATAATCTGTGACTGTAGAGATTTCCGGCATCACGTCATATGGGTTTAGTCTGAACAGACAATGACTTTTTGTCGACGCGTTTCCTGGCGAAAGAAGGGTCCACGGGTATTTATAACCGGAGGAAATAACGTTTGTGTTTTCAAATTGCGCTGAAGAATATGATCGCCAATGCCTGATTCGCTATATCTGGGGGATATTGATAACGTAATACGTCCAAATCAATTGATCGATATTATTTAATTGAGATTGCATACCCTTGGCGATTGTTCATTTAAATTCTGATATGACACGTGTTAGACAATAGACGAAATGACGGAGATTGGACAATAGGTGAACTGAACATTCGTATCACTAAGCCAGCTGCTTCTTGTTTCACGGTTATGATATCGATACGAAAACGGATCGATTCATCACGGCTTTTATTGGGTGATGGTGGCGATAATGTAATGGTCTTCTGCACGTAAATACTGCAGAATTAGCATTTGCATAACGTATTTGAAAATTTAATGGATATTTTGTAAAACAACGGGACACAGGTGCATGCAAAGGTACAATAGGTGGCAATGACAGGAGTCCAAACTGCTATTGTGCGACGTCCGAACTGCGTTATGCATAGAGGAGAAAACCATTTGATGTCCCACATGGCTTGTAAGAGGCTTACCGATCGCACAGACAGGAATGCATAACCAGGGAATCAGAACTCTCAAGCAACGTGGTACATTGTAATGAAAGATGTCTAATGTCTCTTGTATGCATATAACTAATGTATAGAAAGGGAAAAGTCGAAACCTGGATAATGGGTTAAGACCCATAAACTTCACATGAAATGACATAAACGAAATGGTGAAGTCACACTTATTGATCTGTGTAGCAGATGTGTAAGTGTATGGTGAATTGTCTGATACTGTTTGCTTGCAAATGCTTACAGTTAATCCATTCAAGGATGCTTTTGGATCAGTACATACCCATATTTCAAAGAAATGCTCTATTTCAGAGCGACTAAGGATTAGGCAGAGTTGTGTAGTCCAGAAGAATTTACCAAAATGTGGATTAATATTCTATAACCAAACGTTAATTTAATTCAATATTAATTCAGCAACATGTATATTCTTTCCGAACGAAAATGAAATGAAGAGAAATGCATTCAATTATCCGCGGTAAATGTATCATACACTAACTGGTTTTCTAATCGTGTCACCAACCTTGAATATCACCCACTTATTACATAGCTATTCAACAATGTATCCAAGATGAAATTTGGTTGTGTTTCGATAATCGTTCCTACGAAAATACCAAGTTTCTCTAACACAGGCGTTACATCCTATCACATAACAAATACTTATGTTGCTGGATTATCGATTGGGATATTTAAGATGCTGTCAATGCAATATATATCTTAAGATGTCCCTGATCATCACAAAAGATCGTGCATTGAAGTGAAGAAAGCAGACAATCGAACAAGCATTCATTGGTTGCCCATGTAACCAATTTGCATTCCCATCACTGTTGGAATGAACTGAATGAACCAAATAGTGAAATAACGATATGGGGTTGAACGCAAACTCTAAAGATGAACATAATATGCTTCTACTGATATCATGATTTATATTGACCTCACACACAGCGATTTGCTACCATGACAAATACAGTTTGCCAAGATTGCAGTATATTTCATTAAGGGATACAAACATGATTTTGACATTAGTATACCAAGAGCATATCCCAACAATGTCGATTTAGGTTAACTAGCTTGCAGTGCACTCAAATGACTGCATGGTCCAGCAGCGTCTATTCCTTTAATTATTACATGGTGTTGCGGAGGGATTATACATCAACAATCAAGGTTATCAGAAGGTATGCCAAGTACAGACTTGTACATCAGTTTACTTAGGTGCTACTTAACCGGGTCGATGTACCACTCTGATTACGCCGAGCCTCACATCTTTACATAGCAAACGAATTCCCATTTTCTACTTTGCATCCCTCGTGGGACAGAGCAACTCGCAGTTGGCTGTTCCAGATAGGTTAATACACATTCCGACGGTAAATGTCACATTTACGACCCCTGCACTTAGTGCTACATTTACGATAGGCATTGGGAGATTGGTGGCGTTGGCAGCATACATTCTGTGCCATATTCATTTTCTACCCTTCCTTTCTCTGTTTCTTTGTCCTAATCCATACTATACAGTCGTCTTGAATGCAAATGAGCTTCAAATGCAAATACACAATGGCGACACCATAATGGTTTGAACCAGTTTTATAACAAAATATCTTCATCATAGAAATGTAGATAGCATTCATATACATAATGCTGAACAGAAATCGATATGCAGTTGAAATATCCTTGAGCGATATTAAAAACTGCATCTTTGGGTTAAGTTGTGAAGGTATTTGCGTGTGCCATAATCTGTATTGTTTCATAAAGCACATATGTGTCGAATAGTCGGGCGATCTGTCATAAGTATTCATTTTGTAAGAGACGCCTGATATATGGAGTCTGTTGGACATAAAATGATAACTATAAATAAATGAATCGACTCTGGGCCATGCAATCATTTTATTGCTCTGTGAGCTAGTTTACTTATAACGACATAGTGGGCATTTTGGTCAAAATCATGTATGCATCCCTTGATTGAAATACACAACTAAATGTTCTCTTGAAGAATATGAACAAATCAGGGTGTCGATTTGAGGTATCAGGCAATACCCACACAGCTGCTTCACAGACCAATAATTTTGACTTCGACATTTCGTTTATGTCATTTCATGTGAAGTTTATGGTTTCGCAAACCTGTCTTGACCCATCATCCAGGATTTGACCTCTCCCCTGCTATACTTTAGATATACGCATACAAGAGACATTAGCCATCTGTTATTACACTCCACCGCGTTGCGTGGGAGTACTGATTCCCTGGTTATGCATTCCTGTCTGTGCGATCGGTAAGCCTCTTACGAGCCATATGGGACATCCAACGGTTTCCTCCCCTATGCATCACGCTGTTTGGACGTCGCACAATAGCAGTTTGGAATCCGATCATTGCCGCCTTTTGTACTTATGCATGCACCTGTGTCCCGTTGTTTGGAAAAATATATATATCATCCTGGTGTCCACAATTATTCAAAAGTGGCATGTGGCATGTCATTATTTAGCTGCTTGAATACGCTAATGTGCAACTGCTAATGCTGCAGGGTTTACCTATCACCATTCAATAAAAGCTGTGATACATCGATCGTTTGTGACAACTTCCAAATTTATCAAACATACACGTTTAACTAATTTGTATCTTTAACTAAAACAAAACATTAATGTCTCTGATGTCATTCACACGCACAGTGTGCACACTGTGTATGTATAAACAATTCAATGATCATAACGTCGATGCTCGTTACATGTCGCTTTCCCTCTGTCCCATGTTACACTATATTAACTTGTTACACATGTGCCAAACACTTTAGAATTGCCTGCAGGTTTTAGAAGCACGTTTTGGAAGCCTTCCCTTTTAATAGTTGCTAGTTGATAACGATGTTTCGGATTCCCTTTTTGACAATGCTAGGTTGACAATTAATATATGTGTGGGAGTAATTGCGGACATGAATTGTCAAGCAATAGAACGTTCATGTTGACATCTATAACGTAGCAATAAGATATGTCATATACGTATCAACACATTGGTGATCTTTGGCGTAGCACAGTGCCTGGCTGCAATCATACACTGGATAAAATTGATCGAAAGGTTGACACTATTTGACCTGCTTGAGGCTCGAATATCTGAAATATCATCATTAACGGGTCTCTGTTATGGCATCATTAACATATGATAACGTTCTGACATTTAATCGTAAGCAACGAACTTCAGATATATACTAGCAGGAGGACATAGCAAATATTCGATAAATTGTTCTGTCATTCTAGAAGGTACAATATAATGCAACAATTCGTGTTATAGCGGATGCCACATGGTCAAAACTAATACGATTTTCATATTGATATCACAGCCTTAAACCAGCCTTCGATCTTATTTACAAACAGATACAAACAAGAAGCAACTGGCCCAGTGATTCGAATGGTCAGTTAAGCTACTGTTCTATCTCCGTCATTTCGCGGGTCGACTAATAGTGTCCAACACGTTTGACATTAGAATTATCAAGAACAATTGCCAAGGATATGCAATCCCAACAAATGAAATCTTGATCAACTGAATAAGACATTTGGGTATGCTTCGACAAGCTGTTTTCATGCCACAGAAGGTCGTCATTCTCTGTTCAGACCGAACCCATATGTCGTGATGCGGGAAATCTCTACCGCCACGTAGCCCAGGCGAAGTATTCCGGTTTGTGCATGGCATGCTCATAACAAGAACCTGACAGAAAGCTTTCACGCCTTCAAGCCACTCCATCACGCACCGTGGCTGCTTCACAAAGAGTCATTTGGGTCCAATTACAGCGTATTATTGAATCAATGCATGCAATCTATGAATGCATGGACACATGGTGTGACTTGTGTTCTAGCTCTTTGTAGCCACCAGGGATACTTCCACTGTACTTGACAATAGCTGTAATAAATGTTGCGCTGAATTCTGGGATACTACTTCCGTGGTCGAATATCTTATATTGGGCAACGGCTCACAATTTATAAACCATGTAATATCAAACTTAGTTTAAGTAGGAGTGTGTTCATGCATCTAGCATGTGAGAATCGTGCTCACAAACTTAATCACCCCTTTCTTAACCCATGTACTTAGTTCAGACGCTACAATAATACGTATCTTGAGCATAAAGACATACCATGTAAATTAAACATTGGCTTAATAATACTTAGTTCCTTTCTATATGACAACATCCGATACACTTGATTTTCTGGGTAGTTCACCATACACTCTCGCATTGATTCGATTTATTGATCCTCGACACATGGATAAAGATCCAAATACAGATCCAGATCCAGATACATATATGATCAGACAAGTGATGGTAGTGAATTCAACATACACTATAACACCCACGCAGTCCTTCCCAAGCTTGTGGCATTGAAACAAGGTTTTATCTCTCGATTCACAGGTTTCGATTTTTCTTCTCTTATCCGTTAATGCTATGCAAACGGGAAAGCATTCATCATATTTCAGAGCAATGCGCTGCGTCTTGCACTGGCACTGAAGCCCTGGTTATGCATTCTTCCCTGTGATTCCGGCTGGCCGATTATTAACCATTTGGGACATCTAATGGTTTTCTCCTCTATGCATCCAGCCGTTTGGATGTCGCATAGAATCAGTTTGGAATCCTATTATAACGACTTATGCAGCCTATGCATGCACGTTGGCACCTGTGCCCCATGAATTGCCAAATGTAGTCAGAATATTTTGTTCGTGAATCCCATAGATGTGGAGGAGTTTATGTATCAAATCAAATATCCTAATGAATTGCTAAACAACACTCTCATCATTGCCCATTATTCTCTGCTGAATCAGCAAAAGACTGGGAAATATAGAATAACTGATATTTATTTTACTATATTCAGCTAGTATGCAAGAGTAGATTTTATCGACATATCTAAGAAGAAGCGCACTTGGATGGCAAACCATTCAAATTTATTCATTGACAACTAATAGTAGAATGAAGAGTTTAAAATATCCTTGTTAGGTCAGTAGCACATTTGCGATTTTCAGGTATAAACCCAATATTTCTTGTACCTGCCGACCACAATACTTCATTCATGTGAATTGAGAACATATATGAGGTGTGTGTTCGTTGTAAGCATGGCAGTCAATCACAGAGGAAGTGCGCTGCACTTTGCATGATTTTGTGTTCAATCGCGAATCTCAGTCATCAATAAATATTATCAATAGTGTATGGCTCCGCTAAGCGGGTTCACTCCTCGTGGTTCTGTGGTGATCGCTTCCCTAATTATAATACATGGCCATAGTTAGGTGGCGCTAAGCACAACGGAATACGGGGCTGACATACTGCGATTGATGAGTGTCGTTTCGCAAAGCCTTGCAGCTGCCAAAAATACACGTCGCACAATAGGCTTGACAATAGCACAAATAACAAGTATAACATGAAATAAACGTCATCTTGATGAATTGCCCAGTTTGAGGTAGTGGACCAATTGAAAACGGTTCGCATCGCCCAGGGCTTTGATCTTTCATGTCCGCGCTCATTGACAATAACCGTCTGAGCGAGGGAACTGGCCTGGGGTAGACATTCACATTTGATGGCATGTCAATGACATGTTAAGGTCTCGAGCAAAGAGTTTATAGTTACGATAAGCTGTGTGGTGATTATGAAATGACATGACATACATCCCCGTCATCAGGCGATGATACCGTGAAATCAACGTGGGATTGTTGATCCAACGTCTCGGATCTTGGCGTCTGTTAAAGATACCGAGTCATCTGATTGGTCGAGGCGACAGCGGCTCCGAATTAATAACATAGTTCCTCGTGGTTTTAAGAGACGCTATGAGCTATGACAAAGCAACACGCGGCGGCTCACAGGTGGATCTGTTCACATATGTTCTCAGGCGTATGCTTGAGTGAGCACTCTTAGCGACGCCATAAACTCTCAGGTATAATGACGCTGTCATTCTTGACGCAGAGGACACAGAGCTGACTAGTAGCATGCTAAGGGGTAAATCACGATAACGCAAAGCCATTTTGATAAAAAAACATATGCATAAGCGTACAAAATGCTTGCGGTGTCTACTCATGTGTTGCGTATCAGGTTGCCCGTAGAAATCAGATCGCATGAAGCGCGCAAAACAGTCCTATTCATTACTATTATTTTATTGTGTTTATGGATTTGAACATTATGATTTGCCAAGGTAAGCCTAGCTCCTGGGCGTCATAACGCATGCATTTAAATGAACCCATTTTAATAAACACTAAGCCAAACGGATCATAATCAACCTAACAGCGTGAGTCAGGACGATAGAATGCTCCAAATATTGAAGAAAAGTGTACCTATAGTCCTTTCTTCTAATTGAGAGAGATACGTGGTGTGAAACAACAGAAATGGGTGTAATTAGCACGGTGTTTATTAGCACGAAATGAGCCAACAAAAAGGTTCTATCATTTAGAATATAACTTTAAATTACCGTACACTTGCATTAGGAGATATCACTATCAATCACTCCGCCCGTTGTACATACAATTACATGTGAGTAAACGTGAATCGTGTCAATATATACCATCCGGATTATCATCATGTACAACAAATCACTGAAAAAACTACTGTTTCGTTCGATTCACTCATCCATACCCAATTAACGTTGACATTTGTTGCCGTACGTTGGGACCCCAAACCAATGATCATACGTCATTATTTGTAACCTGACAGAGTAATTCAGTTGATTTGATCGTTTGCAGTTCTGATGATATTACAATAAAATACGAGAAGTATTTCTATCCTGCCATTAGACCCAGACAAACTAGTTTGTTATTCATTTAGACTAGCTCGCTATTCATTGGGCGCCTGAAAGAAATTGAAGACAGCGATTATACGGTGCTGGGTAAAAGACATGCTGTAGCAATGTTTACCAGTGGCTCTAGAAATAACATATATTTCTGGCTAGCACAGAGTTGTGAGAGTTCGATTGAGTTCATTTTAATGAGGCTGCCTTCTGTAGGCCCATTTTGACTTAGATAATGTCAAATCACCCAAGTCCGCTCAGATGCAGCACATTCGGATGATATCATTACCTACACCAAGCTTGTAGCGTCTGCAAATTAAGATACAGACCTACGTTTATATTCGGTTCCCTAGCAGTATTCTACACGACCAACTACATGTCTCCTGTCAACTACGCCATATGATCGAAATACCAGACTGAAGTCTATGCCATTACCACACCACTTAAGTTCAGAACAACATACAGGCATTTTGCAAATACTACAATTTACGTTTTATTTCCAAATGGAGATTATACATTGACATTGCTGAAGGACAAATAATGGGCATTCTTGACACCATAACAAATCTTCCGAACCTTTTTGATGCACTCTTCTGTGATAAATGACACCGCAGGGCCATGTAATACCATGATCGAATTCGTTCATGAAGACCGCATTCCAAATCATACACATCCGTGTATTGGTAATGATGTCGATTCATTACGAGTAGCTGCTACAGAGCATTAATCCAATACCAGCAAAATGTCAGGTAGCAACGCAAAGCGGAGGCGACTAGCAGGTAGATTAATGTTACCTATAAGCAAACAGGCACAGATAATAAGCCATTTGCACTACTTGTATCAGGGTCAATATATTTATATAAGTAGTTAGCAAACACGAATGGTCATATTGAGTCATTCCTAGCTCTGCTGAAAGCACGAGTAGGATAACAGAACCTGGAAAGATATACTGACAGAACGCATTGATTACGGACCATCATCAGGAGTTACAGTCAAACTTATCAACGATCACGGAACAAAGGGGGTGGGGGTGTAATGCGGAAAGGGTCATTTTCTAATTAGACGACTGGATTAGCCAGTATCACTGAGTATGCAATCCACTGGTCATATGTACATCAGTCCATGCAGCAGACTCTTCATTTACTCGGCCCGTGCCAAAGTATCCCGTTAACTGGGCAGCAACAGCATTCGTAAAGGGTTTTAATGGTGGGGTAGGCAATCTTATGACCCGTCAATTTTTCCGAATATATTCGTTTTCGTATTACCTCCAATAATTCAGTTTTCTGCTTACATTATTCTTTAATACTTGTAAGATAATTGAAGCCGCTGTTCTGTATACATTATTCAATACATTTACTGCTGTATCGTGACCTGTTTTCAACCTACTTTTGACCTACCTACCAGCGCGCGAAATCCATTAAGATAGTTGGCGACCAATAGAAGCCGACCTCAGTCTGTGATATTCAGATAAAATCCTTAAAATACAAAGCCAATGGCGTACATCTCTTATGTAATGCACGCTATTCTCGAGCGTATGGAGAAGTGAAGGTGAGAGGGTAATTATTCAGATAATAGGTGAAATAGCGAGAGCAGAGATGACCGTTAGAAAAACACCCCACCACTCTCTCGTCCCACACCCTCAGCCTAACCATCAAATATCCCATCATGCGATTAAATATCGCATATCAAGTACGCTGTTTTTGATCATACGTTATTGGATAAGTATGACACGAACATTTGTTCTGTGTTTGAGTATGGTGTCTGGTATATACTTTTACCGAAGATAATATATGGCAGGACATCAACCAAATATACTGCTGTGTATGATGTCTAGACTATCCATAAACATTACCACTTCATAAGCGGCACCAGACAACCCATATATTCAAATGAGCCCGGGGTACAAAAGCACACTTGATGGGCATCATCATGCAAACTTGAAGCGAGTATAAGCTCCACATGTCCTTGATAAAAAAACTACCCCCTCACAGATCACCAGTAACCGACGAGTCGTTTAAGTGCCAATGGTTTTACGAATACAACACAATGTTATGGGCAAAGTCAACAGAATAACAAAACAGCTTTATGACATTGCGCTCGTCATATGGAAACAATTATGGGCGGCGCGTCGTAAACTGACACGCGATGGCGTCGCCTTCGTTATTTGAAGCACCAATCAGCCACTAGATCTGTGAGTTATCTACTGCCTGAGACGAACATGGACGAAAGCTGTGGCGCGACATAAAGTATATTCACTGTGGATAGCTTAAATTGTAAGCACAATGGCATTGAACACGGCCAGACGATTCGAGTCACATATAAGTATCGCACCGACTGGTACTGATGTATTTTTGTTATCTAAAAAATCGTGGTTCCCTGTTTGACCGACTTAAACGCCATTATCATACAACTGTTGCAGCATCGCGGGTAACGCTAGTTGCAAGTCACGAAAATGATCCAGCAATTTATTATGTTTTCAACAGCGACAGATTACTGCGAATACGCCATCGTTTGGCACTTCTGTGAATACAGAGGCTTGGTAATCTTGCCAATGCTGTAATCGAAATACACCGAACCTATGGGTAAATAATTATATAATATCACGTCACTACAGAGATGTTCGACTATTTAGATTATTCACCTTAATTATACGCTGTTTAATAAAACATTTGGCACTGCTTATACATCTACATTGCTAAATACACCTTTAATTATATTCTGCTAACATATTTGAAAAAAAAAATCATGACCCCGTCGTCTGTCAAATGATTGTACATTAGGTAATAAATAATGAATAACCAGTGGCTGCCATTCTGCAACACTAGATATCGGACTCTCAAGTAAATCACCTAAATCAACTCTGTTGAGGGCCGTAACTTGACATAACGACTAGGCTTATCCATCACACTGCCGTTACTTACAGCTTTACCTCCATTTAACTGCGAACATGGTCAGATTCAATTTTTGCTTCAAGCTTAAATAAATCCCTCATCGGCGTTATGTTGATATGTGATTCATGGTGTATATGTGATACCTTTGCATAAGATGAAACGGTATAAACATTTACAATGCTGTGATAAAGACAACCCACGCATAACGCAGTCGATGTTGACATGGATATGCATTGCACATAGCGTATCCATATTGAACGACGTCATGCCAGTTTGATTTAATTTATATAGCCGCGAGATCACAACCTGGAAGCTTTTACGTGATCACCTCGATTGCATCGCTACTTGGCAATGAATGACGGTTATTTTTTGAGGTGATATCTTGTGGGGTAGGGACAGTACGTGAAAAACAATGCCATTACCGCCGTCCATTAGGTAATAACCCCTTTTTAAATATATCATGTTAGCATACATTTGTGTTGGGGCTTGATATGATGAGATACTGGTGGTCATTCTTATATAAATAATGTACCTGTAATGTGTCTATAATGGGAAATATAACATCATTGAACTACATTATTGGGATTTGTCATTTGATACTAAAGATCATATGACTGGGAATGATCCTATATTTTGGAAGTTTGAGGGTTATTCTGAATTTTGTCTCAAGGTGGCCATGTTGAACAACAACACACGATGTTGATAACTAGTTCGTATCATCGATGGCATAAAACATCAAGGGCATTGATTTGTTATGAACAAGAGCTATTTAGGTTTAAACGCGCGATCTATACTCTATGCAACGGGTGTGCGACTTAAGTGATAGAACATTTGGTAGACGAATGACTCATTAGCGACAATAGACTAACTATGCTATTAAAAGTGAATTTCGCAATATAGGCAGAAATGTAATATTAAATACTTTTTCAACTGAGGATGGACGCTGTTTACTCATACTAGAGGCAGCAAGTTTCCTCTTGTGACTTTACGTGCCTTAGTACGGTCACTGTACGGGTTACGATTCATTCGCCTACGGATCTGCCCTTACCCCGTAATCGACGACGTTAGGGACAGTCAAAAATCAGTCACTGAGGTTATGTCTCGGGGCCTTTTGGATAGCCTCCATTCTAAGTACCCACGTGGAGGCCAATGAGGCTACAAGATAAATCAATTTGTAGTCCAATACGCTCTGAAAATAATATAAAACCAGACAATCCAAACTTTAATGTTACGCTTCAACCCTAAAAGTAGAATGAGTTTGGTGACACCATTGACTATTTAGTATGCGGAGCTAAGGGTCGTTCTTTAACATTAGCTGGCACTACTCCATCTTGATACAAGCGTATCCTTGGGGTCAGCTACAGCGAACTATCAACGTAGGGCTTTTATAATAAATGCTTAGGTCTTCAATTCAGAATATGTTGATTGGGACGAGAATGAGTGATTTTTGTTGGTTTCCAGCCACATTTAGATCCTTGGCTGTAGTGCGATGAATGCATCCCCAATAACTGTATGAAATCCAGCCTCAAACAGGATAACTTCTACACAGCTGCAGAAACAACTGCAAAGAGAAGGTTATTCGTGCATGTACTCTTATTTATAAGAAACAAGACACGCATTGTTGTTGAGGGACGACCCAGGTACCTGAATGCATTCCTTGCCAAAGCACGCACAATGTTCAGCACTGTCTCATAGATATTTTCGTTTCCACAATTGCTAATGAGTGCTGAACTAACCATTTACAAGCAACCTAGATAATCTTTTATGAATTTTATGTACATCAAATAATTGTTATAAAGCTTAATTATCAATTCTTTATTACTGCACCTTTGTAGGCACCATACAACACACTCGTGTTGCTGTGCCATTCAACCTTTAACTTACCCCAAAATACCTTTAACTTGAAGGTGATGTTTAAGGCTACGCTTGGTCAAATAGCCAGACAAAAGGTTGTCAGGCTCAGTAGAGCACTGTGACGTAATATTGTTGAAATCACAACAGCAATTGGTAACGTGTTGACCGGAAATCTTGATCATCTGTAAGGATATGTTAGTTAAGGCAAATAGGTTTTATAATTTGTCCTGTGCAATGGATTCCCCAGTACGCGGCGCATGTTTGCCGAGCAGTCCGTGCCGTGTATCCCGGACCAAATGCTCACAGTCCTGCAGTAATTCCTGCTGCTATGATGGGGCTTACTCCTCTCCATGTTCACCTAACGACATTCTACAACGAGATAAACGGAATGGTCACAAAAGTTCTTTCAAGCGCGATCTGTTACGGAAATGCGCCAATTTCTGAATCTTCTACAGGTTCAAAAAATTCCTTGCCATCAGCCGCTCGTATGTCAGCCTCTTTGTTGCGCGCATCAAAGGGGATCATTACTCACCTCGACCACTATTTAGGGGCTCTGGTTGGTGTCATAGTGACCTATAGCGAGTGCTTTGTGTTGTTGCGTGCTGATGGAGGATGACTCGCTCAATATATTCACATAAGTCCCCTGTTACCCAACCCGCCCGTTCACGGGTTGCAGAAGGAAGAAACTTGAACATCTATTTTGAATAACATATGGCTTACGGCTCTCCATGCACACACAAAGGTACATAGTTTCAGATGCTGACAGTACAATACCGTACTTGACATATTAGCTATTTCATTTCAATTGTATTGATTCGCAGATACGTCGTTGCCCATTGCTCTACACTAGCAACACCAATTGCTAATTACACTCGGCGGAGAGCTCATTCCACGAGACACACACTGTGCATCGGTTTATGGCTATTTGTATACTCATGATCAGGCTACTATCCGGAAAACATCACCTGCTGAGTTTGATAGTCATCTCTGTCCCCCGTTATGTATATGAAATCATGCACCAGTTCGGGACCTGAAGGGGGCGTATTAATGGGATGGCAGATAAATATGTGTCTAAAAGGGAAATTTATGTGATTTGGACGAAGAATGGCAGTATTTGGTCGGATGAACAAATTATATCACGAATTTAAAGAAGTTGGAAGTGCGGGGTAATGGATGTGATACAACAAAGAGTCACCCTGTATGAAGCAATTTAACCATGAGCACATTCGTTGAACGATATTTGATGTCTTGGTGAAGCTTCTTTCAGAACAGATGCAGATAGCCAAATAAATTGCCGAACTAAGGCTGTGGGAAATGAATTCAGCAGCATCATGCATGAATTCAACGTGAATATTGTATGCCCAGTAGGATCATATAAAGCGTTTAAACTACATAAACGTCAATGTAATATACCTGATTCAAACTGTTATTGTTACTTATTGGGCATCTAATACACAAATTATTGTTCTTTAGGGATTTGCTATATTACACAGAGCTCCTTGGCGCAGAGAGGGGTATCGGAATACTAAGGATATCATTTGCAGCAAATAGCGAGGGTGGAATGCTATTGACGATAAAAAAATGTGATCAAGCATTACGATCAGAAAAGATTTTTTGTCATTACTCGTGCGACGCCAAATGACGAATCTACACCATAATAATTATAGGATATCATTCCAAATCAAGACAAAGCTCTTGTGGGATTAGTAGAGTATGCAATGCACAAAAGTGCCCCATGAATAATATATATTTCACCAATGTTCATTACGTAGGATTTAGTTGGGATTAGTTTGTTTATTCCTGTCATGCACAAGAGGTTCATGTGATATTATTGTGGTCCATGAAAAGCTGTGTTGTTGCAATTTTCAATACTAAAACTAAACGATCAATATTTTAGGTTGAAGTACGAGTGAGATAAACCATTTTAATGTGTCATAAACATCAATTTTTGCTGGCTAGCCAAATTCAAATTAAGTTTTTTTTTCAGCGCTGATATCATAGTTAACCTTATACCGCACACCAAATGTCCAAATCGCTGATTATCAACTTCTTAGTTCTTGATATTCAGCTTTGTATTGCAGATTACCAAGTTCTCATCTGAAAGCAAGACAAGGTGTGCCCCATACAGCATTGCAATATATTGCCACCATTTTGATGTGATCCACAAAGGCTAAAGTATTTACATAAGGTTAACCATATAATTCTATGGTCGGAAATCTAAAATAGAATGAATTGACACAAAACCAAATATCACCTTTGAAGTTAGGAATACATGTAAAGCATGTATAGTCATCGAATTATCATTTGCTGGAGCTGCTTGCTTTACATGCCTTAAGAGTAGCTAGTAAATGGCTGATATCGAAATACAATCCATGATTTCAAAAAATAATACAAAAGCAGCGACAAAAAACCGCGCTAAGTAGCATCAAATTCAAAGTCCTTATATGTGTTTACGCTTCTAAAGTATCATATTTAGGACAATAACGATCCTGGTAAAAAGCTTTCTCCAATAGATTGTGAAGAGTTGTTGCGAGGCTCACACTCGAACCAGCAGTGCAAAAAATGTAAAGAGGCAATCCTGACTTGGATTTGTGAGCGTGTGCGCTCCTGGGTTTGTGAGCGTCTCAAAGACATTCATGATCTATTATACTAGCTATGTCATTACTAAAGGAGTAACGAATGTGATGAGGACATTCTGCTATATTGTCGCTACACACACTGACTGGCCATAGTTAATAGATTCGGTGACTTTCGTTGCCAATCTTCATTGAGTTGTTTCTCAATCACTGTATGGTGATGTTGGCTAACATAGGCATCGGTTCAAAAAAATCATATAGTGAATCAAGATAAATTGTACCGTGCATTGCCCCTGACATCGTTTGGTAGAATCGTGCTAATCAGTAAACTGCCAAAAAGGATTTTGGTACTGCAATCGGACGTTTAGTCTGGTTCTGATAACTCGAGAAACAGAGAAAGTGATAAATACAAGTACAGATTACTATTTCTACATCTATATCTTAAATGACAGCAGAACATACTCATATGGAATAATCGATTACAGTACTTGATCATGTCTCTGCTGTAGACATTTGAATCGGTCCCGAAAGAAAGCAAAATATATGTTGATGCGCTGCACTATTGCAAATGACAAGACGGACAGATGTTCTTTTGGCATATCACTAGTATTGTGCAGTCGTCTTAAGGGGATGAGTCGTTATGCGTATATAACCCCATCCAAACAGTGTGAAGCCCAAAAGTAGATTTGCGCTGCGTGGCCATAGGTTTTGCCAATGGCAATTTATGATGACGTGTCTTCTCTTATGACGTACGTCACCGCTGTGGTCCCAGGACTTACGTAACGGTGCCATCTGATTTCAGGATGCCGTCTCCCCTAACCACCCTGGTCTTTTAGGCGGCTACGAGGAATCGACCCCTTAATGCCTAGCCGCCTAGCGGAGAGGATACGTTTAGGCAGAGGAGATCTAAATAAACCAGAAGCACATCGCACTGCTGATTTAAAAAGGTCTCAGGGCTCGGAGTCTATTCAAGACCGCAAATTAATCAGAGAATTCCATGTGGTTTTAAGATAGGCCACGACAAAGCACTACGATTCTCACAGATGGCGTGTACACCTGTCTCGAGCGACAGCGCATGTGGATCTCTTTGCATGGCTATAAGCTGTTTGGCGGTGAGAAGATGCTAACACTATGGATACTGAACCTGCCAAGTACCGCAATAACAGGGTTTATATTAAACATTCAAAAACATCGCGTGATACTTTAGTGGTGTCGGCCCCATTCACTACCATATTGATGATGCACTGTAGAAAATATTTAAATTTATAGACATCCTGTCGACACATTAATTCGTTCGCTAGGCATATCACCATAGCACTCGGATTGTCTAGGAACATTAAACCGTTATGATGCCTCATCTGAGGTTTGAACCAGCCGCAACCCAAATCAGTACTACTGCTATCATAACAACAACTACTACTGCTACTATTGCTATTATTATTATAATTATTACTACTACTTTCCAACGATTCAACCAACCACCGATAACTCTCTAACAACAAACATTGAAATCAGCGTCTTCTCACCTAGCCTGTCAAAAGGCTTACGTACTATGTCATCCAGCTCGACGACTAATTAGTGCCCTGTGAAAGTAATGTCAGGGAAGCTTTGGCCATTTAACTGGTTTTAAAATCTTCGTACGCAAATGATATCTGATGTAATTTCCCAATGTATCAAATGGTAGCATGGGGTAGCTTGGAGCGTTTGAATATTCCACAGATGTAAATATCCGACTTTTATCGCTCTTCTATAAGGATTTTAATCAAAACTTGCTCCAGTCTATATGTGCGCTGGTGTAAATACCATCTTCCGTTGTCTTGCATTGCACTAGGCATAATAAGACGATATATATTAAGGATGGTGTGTGATGTACAGACTTAAACGCTGAAAGAGGTGATTTGAATGCGAGTCTGTGTGAGGCGAGGAATGTAAAGCGACCGAGGAAAGCTTGATATTTGTGGCATTTACTGGCCCATAGAGAGATGCTTATTTTTCCATCTCTTCCATTGATAACAATGCACCGCAAAGATATATAATATTCGGGGGTAATTAACCTGACGGCCAAACTTTGGTGTATAAATTCCCACACCGTGGGAGTGTTAGCCTAGTCTGTAAGATTTTTGCTGCACAAGAAGTTCACAGTATACCGGTTTGTCAAATGGAGCAGCAATCAAAAAATACGATACCACCGGCTTTAATCTGTTGGCTCCTACGTCCCCCGGTCCTGAATAACGCATGGCAAGTGGCAGTGGCTACATCATGGGGTCATCTGGGACTTCGGGTAAGTATTAGAATGCGTACTTATATTTAAAACAAACAATAATCGCATGTTGTGCATTGTCTGATGCGCAACTTGTGAAATGATATTCAACATTGCGTTGTTATAACACAAGGCAATACTTACATTCTACTCTTCTGCGTCGGACATTAAGATGCCGTGTGTACTGTTAATACTTGCACTTTCTGAAGTGATACATGTTTTGCTTAACACGTGTATCTGGTTGGATCAGCTTAAAAAAATATTACACGTACATATTACACAGAAATCGAGATGAACGGCATTGTAAACTGAACTATACATCTGTTAATAATTGTAATGAGGGAAACAGCATGTGCGAGCAATACAGCGAATGTAGGTTTTGGCAAGTTCAACAGTCGCTGTCATTTCGATTATGTCTACCATTTAAGTTTGTTTATTCAGCATAAATTATGTAACATGGTAGCACGAGTCGCATGGTATGTGTTCTTTGTGCTGCCATAAAGTACGGTTGATACGCCTTAGACCTAGATGATAAGTCCATCACTACAGGCATGGTTGCTAGGTCACTTAGTAAGTTATGTGGTATATTGCAATTAGGATGATGTCTTAGTTGAATAATGGAATAATGATGCGAATATAATCAATATTAGGTGGGCGCATTGATATATTTAAGGTAAAGTGGTATCATTTGACCATCAGCGTCATAAGAAGTGAATAACTGATTGCACATTGCCCTTATTCTGTAAAGCTGCAGTGAACACAATGCTTAGAATAGGTAATAAAATAATTTTGTGCTGTCAATAAGAGATGGCAAATGCTTTGCCTTATTGTAATGGAGACATATGTAATTACATGATAATCTATGGAGATAAACGATAACGGCCTAGTCCAATCGATAGACATGCTAAGTATAACATATATCATGTTAAATACAAGTGTGTGGTATATTAGTGGACGTTTATTATGTCCCTTGCGTACTGGATATGGAGAAGGGTATTTGCGTCTGTTAACTAGAATCACAGCGCGATCAATCATATCACCTGCGCACGTCATTATCACGATTTCACTTTAAAGTAAATACGATACCTTTCAAATCATCATGTATTGATGATATCAGGTTACCATTAGAGCCATGCGCACTTAAGATGATAGATCATTTTGCGATTCGTCTGGGAGTTTGTGTCAAGCCATTTTCTCAAATAGCAGATATTTGGATTCCCTGCAAAATATGTAGCTGATTGTTGCTCGCAAAGATGAAGACTACTCCATCTATATTCAGCTTTACTGTACGTGATGAGTGTTATATGAGTAAAATGCTTTGCGTCCCGCTTTGTCGCTCGTTCCATCTGATGCATCTCCAGGCCTACATCAGCTGCGGTCGGTCTTAAGCAATTCATAAGCGCTCATACGACCTATTTGCTGTTGACAATATGCAACGGAAAAATCGTTTGCGGCTATATGAATGCGAATCTCACATTTCCGCTCAAATCACGGTAGCCTGTACCATGGGCCTCTACGACTGTATGGCTGTCTGGTGACACATTATGACGTCCACGAATAGTTGCATGTATGTTGCAAGGATAGCAAACATTACAGAAGATATAGATAATCAGCTCATTGTTTTCTTATTGTAAGGCTTTCATCTGGCAGATATCGCAGTCTAAAGTTGATAGCTATTTGTTTCGCGAAATATCTTTACAAACTACGTGCGCTGGTAGGAACCAAATACAATGGATAATTGGGGACATTACAGCAGTACATTACCTCGATTGTGTATACAGAATGAGTGCATTAGCAGATAATTAAGGATAATGTTAGCAACAAAATATTGATAGTAGTAATATAAAAAGGAGCCTTTCTTGACAAATTTGGCGGGTATAAGACTGACTACAATATAATTTAAGACACATTATAAATGCTGATGTTATTTGTTCTTTATAAACCCTATGGTATATAACAAGTAGAATATATCGTGTTACATAGAATTATGATACTGAAATAATTAACCATGCTTTATGGCTATCCCTAAATACACAACCCTTTAATACCTTTTCTGTGACATGAAATGGCACACTCGCCTACATCATTAATTTTACAATGCTTTTTAACAGCTTCAACCCAGATGCCAATATCCGATCCAACCCATAAGGTAACTCCGCGATCTGAATTGTCCGCACTGTGACCTTACGATGAGTATTTGCCTCCAATCGATGGTCAGATCTCGTAACTACCGTTGCGTATCGAACTGCGTGCCTGACCCATCGACTTGTAACGCATTGGCATCGCGTTGGTTTTGTAACCTAACTAATCGTCGCTATCATTCGCCTGGACGGCATCATCTGGATAATGAAAACGCCCTTAAACCAATTTCGCATTTAGACAACTGGTATGGGACTGGGGAGGGGTTACACGTAATTGTGCATAACATATACACTAGATAGGGACGGATAATGTTACATTCCTTTCATTGATGGGTTGAATGAACAAAATGGGACCATAACGATGGATGATATAATGCAAACTCTAATGATGAATAGTATGTTGCTACTCTTCATATCATGACTAAACAAATACAGCTCACCCCTGTTCTTCTAACTCACTCGCAATTCGCAACCACAACACAGAAAATGAAATATAGCATAAATCCAGAGCACTTGCAACTCATGTAATTGCTTATCAGTTTATTGTACTCGGGGGATTAACTTATACATATTACATGGAAGTCCCAAATGCATAGTAGCTCATTGAACAGGCACATTCTCACAAAGGTTGTTAAGCGTAAATTGGCCTTCGTAGCAGTATGATTACCGCATACTTCCACGAATTTTCCCTTAAGAAGAGCCATTCATCAATGTCAATGAGAGACCATACATTGAGTGTTATTGTCATGGC
>CM067358.1:27349777-27389777 GCA_034190875.2 Urechis unicinctus | reverse complement strand
TTATATATATATATACTTATATATATGCATATATACATATATATATATTTTATATATATATACTTATATATATATATGTGTATATATATTATATATATACATATATATATATATCTATATATATATCTATATCTATATCTATATATATATATATATATATATATATATATATATATATATGTATATCTATATATATATATATATATATATATATGTACAATTACATATACATTGGTCTGGTGTAGAGACTCTTATGTGCTTGATACCCACTACGTGATGGATAGTATGTACTTGCCTCTAGTCACATCATGTATACATAAAACTGTATAAATGAAATGCAATGAGAAACATTGAATCAGTTTTTATTGCTGTGGGTGTTTTATCCGTTGAACGAAACATTCCGCACAACGGGATAATTGAGAATGCAACGTAGACCTGGGCGCTCTATCAAGCGCATTGCAAGGATGCTGAATGCTATTTCAAATGAATACTATCCTCAGTGACTTATGTTACCACATTAACGGTAAGATAAAATAGATTGGTAGGAATTCGCAATGAATGCCACTAACAGTGAAACATAGCTTATGAACATAATGCATATTTAAATCTTCCCTCAATATAGCCGTTCATATTATGTTAAATATGGAGTTGCGGTTTTCAATAGCCGCCAACTTCCTGACTACTTTTGGAAAAAGATATGTGAATTCAATTCAAATATGTGAGCCTGCCCAATTTACGACGTTTTTGAAGCGAAGAGGCGTACACCCAAAATATGGCACGTGACGCAACAGATTCGAAAATTCAATTTAAACTGTATCCTAGGTCGACTGCAAGGCCCTGAGGTCGATGAATTATCGATGATTTGATGTTTGAAATACAAAGACAGCAGTAACATAGATGCAGCTTAGCAACTAGACAAAAACTACAGCGAAGTATAAATTGCACAAAATCTGCAAGCAATTGGGATTACTTTGCATTAAATACCCATTATCAGTTCGAATTAATTATTACACATCTCGAAGAATCGTATCAATAATAGTTACCTTATATACAACAAGTTTGATAGGTAGCATGTTAGCTGCTCAAATGTTTGCTCGGTACATACAGCTCGAATGTCTCAGTCAGTTGTCAAGTACTTAATATAGCTTGATACTTATAAGAATATAAGATATCCACGTAATACGATCTATAGTTAATGCACACTTATGTCATTGCCGAGAATAAGAGGCCTACATCTGCATTGCTGCTCCTTTAGTTACGCCATTTTTTTTCAGACAGCTCTTTGATCAAACTAAATAGTGACCTAGACACACGTTGTTTATTTCTGAAAAGATGTTTGCAAATATTGCTGCTGTATTCGTCAGAATCTATGTTCCGAAATCAAACAGATGTAGTCGTTCGTAGATGATGAGATTCAGAGATTTTTACAAAAAATGCTTATAACAATTCATATCGCGCGCTTGATCATCAAAGATATATTTCTTGCGTATTTTCTAGGCATCATTAAGACTTAAACGTTTAGTATTCTCAGCAAAAGTGCTCCCGGAGTCATTGCACTTGCATTGTTGCTGTTGTTCTATGAAGTCTTTATAAAAGGTTAACAGAAACGAGCGTGGTCGGATAAGCATACGGTGCACTATATATCTAATTAAATTCATGGGAAAGCTTTTGTTTTTCTTCAATTGCAACAGCCATAACTTGACAATTTACTGAAATCGGTATATGATACAAGATAGATCATAAAAGCCGAGAATAGCCCGATATTTAGCATCTTGTGTTCCAATGATATGACACCATTGGAAAATATTAAATATTTGAAGCTGCAACGGATCCTTATGGGTTTTATTTTGTTTTACCAAGACAGGTATGTGGACATTTTATACGATGGCAATATCCAACAATCATGATCAATCTCATTGATGTCCCAGGAAACATATAACATAAAGTCGGAACATATATGACCTAATCAAACTCGGTCGCAAACCCAACGTATAAGGAGGGATATCAATTAGTACACCAGTCACACGACAATTCTCATGATGTTTTGTATTCACGCTACTACGTGCGTTGTGCACATGAAACAAATCATATATTTAGGCATAACATGGATGCGATACTAATTAATTTCTTCGACCTTACCTGCTGTAATAAAACTTAAAGTGAGTTATGCAAGACTGGTCAAAATATTTTGTCGTTCAAAATGTCATAACAGCATTCAACGTGACGAATAGAGGCATCCTCTTTTTTGATTATGAAATTAAATCAACGTATGTAAAATACACATTGTTGACATTGCGTGGGTGATTCAAAAGGTCGACTCTCCGTGAGACCTTTCAGCGGCACTTATATTATCATGAAGTTTTATTAATATTGCCGGCATATAAAGAAGATAGCCATAGCCTACAACGCTTTGCGTAATACATAATGTAACGCTCTGCTGAGTTCCATCAAAGACACCCCAGGTTTGTGTAGATTTGAGTCACATCCTTCGTAAAGAGGAAACACCGAAGCCTGTGAAATCCCTCACAGTACGTGGTTATAATGAGGCTCGTTGGAATCTAGGGATAGCACGCCTTAGGGGAAAGTCGTCCATTGACCTGACCAATTTCGGATGATCAATATATATGATAACATATTCTTTATTGCATTTTGTGGATACTATATCATCAAAAGATTGACACCCAGAATACCTCCTAGCTTCATCATTCTTGAATTGCGTGCTACCGGTGATTATATGGATAGGTAAATCATACATTACATTCACGCGCCAAGTTCATTATCGGTGTCAACCATTGCCAACGTTCGCATTTGTCCTGACGAGCGTCTTGATACATCATAGACTTTTTACCGTAAGCTAATGACCAAATGCAACTGGCGGGTGTTAATCACATACGACGGGTATTACAATACATGGAATGCGAACATTTCGGTGACGCCGCTTTGTAAGCTCATGTTATTTCAGTCATTTAGCAATCATTGCTGTACACAGGACACAATGTGTGATACAAAATGTGATAAACACTGCATAACACACGCATTAGATGCATTTAAGGAACACATCGTATTGCTAAATTAACCAACATTAGGTTCGCTTTCGTTGGTATATCTATTCCGTGATTGGTTTCTCTAAGACATTAAAAATTGGTCCCCGAAGGTGCTCTTGCATTTATTGCTACAGATTGCATAAATATTGCAGCACATCCAACAACCCTACACCTCCAAGTTTCATTAGGTTGCGACAGCATTCATTCCCCCTGGCGAATTGTTCCATTCTTCGCGCGAATAAGACGCGCTTGCCCTTAAAACATCCATTTCTCTGCCACCCCATTTAAACACCCCGTTGTCATTTACTGGTGCTGTAAACGGTAAACCAGATACCTACCAACATTAACAGGCGATGTTTGCCAGGTATTAACCTGATGATGAGTATACAAATAGCCAATTACTCATGCTCTGTCAGTGTCTTCTGCAATGTGCACTCAGCCACGTGTAATGGGTAATGTATGTTGTTCGTGTGGAGCAATGGGCAACTAAGTAGCCGCAAATCAGAACAATCCAAACCATACAACCATAAATGAAAGAAGGGCTGTAAGCCTTATGGTATCAGCTTACTGTCGTTAAGGCTTTATGAAATGGACTGTGATTACCACAGATACTGCTGAATCTGAGCCATCCTTGGTGTCATCAATGCAAATGCAAATACGAATAGAGAATGCGTTCGAGGAAGGTCGTCCACGGACCTAGCGTATTTCTTGTGATGCGTATTTCAACACACGCCACTAATACTCTAAGTGGACATTGTGTGGTTACTTGTCGTCAAAAGATACCCTTCAATCATGCTGTTCTTATACGGTGAATTGTGTGCTGCTGTGCTTAATACGCAATATGCATTACGAGCGTCAAGCATGGCGCGTGAGTCTTAATATATCATGGACTTCTTAGCGCACGCTAATCGCCTAACGCAAAAGCTGACTGCTAATCAGAGACGATAGTGTGATGAATACATAATATTTGATCGAGGTCGAGCACTTTTGTACGCTCATGTTATTTCAGATATTAAAGATCATTGAAATACACCAGAATATATTATCGCTTGATACAAATGCATGCCTATTTTCTGCAAAATCCTTTCAACGGCACAGCGGGTTTGATCGATGCCTATAAGAGAGGAACCAGCAATCCCGCTGGATCGATGAAGGTAATTTAAGGCGAGTCAGAGCCTTCACGACTGGCAATTGTCGCAGAACAAAGTGGGTCGAATGGCGATGCGCGAGTAGGTGACGATTTGACCCCGTAAATCCAACGGACATGAACTTACATGCCCTCCGTCAACCGTAACAACACAGTGTGTTTGCTTGCAAGCAGTGACACTCTCCGTCAATTTTTATATGGAATGCAGTATCATAGCAGCATATATTGCAACGGGAAGTGTATGAAAATTGTACTGGTTCTATGCAATAACTTCAACTAATACAATCCAAAAGCACACCATGATTGTTATATAACCATGTCTCAATGTTTGATATATTATAATACCTTCAGGAGTTAACTGATAAACAGCATAATCAACCCTTTCAGAATAATTTGCAAAACAAATAGCCACTGACACATTTGCTCTCCCGCATGTGAATGACTCGATGTTGAATCGCATCCTTGGCCCCCGTCGTTTGAAGCGGTGTATTTAATACGCAACAACAAAACTGTATATCGAATGTTCTTGTTATGTTTCTGTTCTGCCTTGCTTTCAGAAAATCGCATTGCCTTGTGCCACATTCTTGTTAAAAGGGACAAATGCATCAAGATACTAGTCAGATTGCATCTTCGTTAAATGCTTGGCATGATAGTGCCTGGTCATCAGCAGGAAATTCAAACATTTTATATCTGTGAATTTCATCAATAGTAATAATACTTTTAATTGTGCTTAAATCATGTGTCATTGTGTATCATCACGGATATGCTATCTGAATCACTCAATACCTCGTGACATCTTTATGTCAAATGGGATATATTGTTTGACCAGTATACTGTATGTGCAGCAACTCTCACTCCGACTAAGCTGACACCCCCCGCAGGGTGCTGTCGGGTAATTTCCTGTTATGTGGTTTCTTATTATTGACGGAAGGAACGGTTAAATGGTCATTTCTCTTTATCAGCAAGTACATGTCGGTTATATCAGATCAGTAGATTTACTTTCCTTTTGTCACATACTCTCGCACACAAGTCGCCTATTTCAATGTTTACTGTTTTGTGTCATGCACCATCCTCAATATTGACTTCCTATGCTGCGTTTTATGTGTAACAACTGACGTTGTCATATATACCAGCACACATATAGCCTGGAACATGATTTGATTATAGTCTTTATACAACAGCTATCAACGTATCAAAGGCAGTTGAGCCATATTGAAAAGCCCCATCGAACTGGAGCATCATGTCTGATAACTGTCGTGCAATTAGCTTAACGTGACAAGCAAAATACCTAATCCAGTGAAATGATCCGGGCTCGTCTGGCAATACTTTTACTGTGTATCTGCTATTTGTCATACTAATTGATATGGTTCTGGTTCTAATATTTGGTGTTGGAGGCTTTTCGGTTGAATTCGTTGTGTAGCAGCAGAAATAGAAGTTGTTTAATACATCGTTTTATTTTTGTTTATGTTGTTCTGCTAATTGAGGGTACACAATGTACACTGCATATGATTGTGCATACCCATATATTATCACACGTATTTAGCATTTATTATACAAGTACTAGCTAAGCAGTATGAAATGGGACACACTTTCCCATCTGGCCTTGATCTATTACCAGCTTTGCACCGGGCTGTTATACTGCGGACCTTCATGGCTCACATGAGTCAATAGCCTAGCAAATATTAGAGATGTCCTAATGTTCGTTATCTGACACTTATTGATGATATATTTGTATTGACTGGCGATCATGAGCGATAGTTATATATATTGAATATATCAAACTCAAAAATAGGTATGAAACAAACACAATTCTTCATAAGTATTAGCCATTTATTTACTACTGAGACAGAAGGTTTGGAGACGTCGAATAAAGAAGGAGAGGCATGGCATATGGAGATATATATATATATATAAAGATAGGAGATATAGCATATATAGATATATATATATATATATATATATATATATATATATATATATACTATATATATATATATATATATATATATATATATATATATCTATCTCTCTCTATATATATCTCTCTCTATATATCTCTATATATATATATATATATATATCTCTATATATATATATATATATATATATATATATATATATATATATGGGCTTCCATAGTTTCCCATTTGACTGTTGACCTTACTCATGGCTTTATCTGTTTTCTATCTGTCGCAAGTATCCACGAGGACAGACGCTTCAGTATTTTAGTATTTCACTTGGTTATATCGTGTTTGATGAACGTATGCTTTTGGAAAGAAATATGCAAATAGCTCGAGCCGGCGAATAATTCAGTAGCCCTCAAACCAGAGTTATACAATTGGATTGCATTTCAGAAAACATGCGTACTGCATTTGTTGAGGCAGCACCAGAGTAAATTTATGCAAATAGCCACTATTTTGTGATTTGGTGGATGTGTGCTTGGAAAATATTGACCGTCAGACTGACATCTGTGCAATGGAAATATTGCATGCTTGTCTTGATGTGGTATGTTGACAGGGATGCTGATAGAGATCGTTACAGCTATATCAACATATTACAATCTACATAATTAAGCAACCAGTACATATATAGAAATAATCATGAACACTTTAGAGTCAACAAATAAAGATCCATGATTAAATACAAAATGTGACCAGGACGCAGAACCGTAATATAACGTATTTTCTTACTACAATAAAGAACACAATAATGCAATACTAGCATCATATTGTTTGTAAATCACGGCAAGTCAAATAGTTGATTTTTCTCAATCCAATAACCTATTGTAAATCATTGTGAAATGTTTTATGTCAATAAAAAGTTCTAGCCTAAGTAATCTGATCTCGCTCATTGATGGGTTCCATTCTCCTTAGCAAATATTTTTTGCGTTATTTGTAAGAGTGATGGAAAGTTTAACCCAGTATTTCATTTCAACCGACTTCCCAAAGAAGTACACAAAGAAAAGCCTGCTTCACAAATAAGGCGAAACAATGTCCCACCTATTTTGCAACTCCAGGTATCTACAGCCCTTCTGTGTGTTCTCCCTTCCAGAGAAACCTAACGCATTGCCAAATAGTAGTTGGCGAAGAAAAGTGTTTGGTTATGGAATATTAAACAATTGCACGACGGTTATTGTGCGCACCTGTGGGGCATTCGGTCAATCAAACATCTATAATCTCAACATATTAACAAATACTTTCACTTCTGGACTGATGGCGGTCCAAATACACTGACGCTGATTACCTAGCATATAATGAGGCTGACTGACAGATGGGCGTGGCTGCAGCTGTTGTTTTACATCAGCAGACAGATTAAGGCAGCTGCTGTTGTTGTTGTTGTTGTTGTTAGAATTACAGTACACTGTTCAAGGCTAATGTGGATTTGTTTCGTCAGAGGATTGGATAAGCAGCTGAGATTGTTGTTACCCTTTCAATCGATTGATTAGGGCATATGGTGTTGTTGTTGTTATTGTTAATAGAATTCCAGTACACTGCTCAAGGCTAATGCTGATTTTTTACGTCAGATTAAGGCAGCTGGTGTTGGTGTTTCACTTCCAGTAGACTAAGGCAGCTAGCGTTATTTTTACAATTCATGTGGATTAATTGGCGATTAGTGTTAATGTTTTACCTTCAATAGCTACTGGTGTTGACGTTATAACTCCAGTATACCGGTTAAGGCGGCTGCTATTCTCGATAGACTTGGTGTACTACCAGAATTTTATATCACATTCGTTTGCAGGTAGCTGCTATAAGATGGAGGGGTGTAACTTGATCGCTTATCACATATACGCAATTATGAAACCTGAGCCCGAACATTTGTTGTATCACACGAAGCAGTCGGCCTATGTTAACACCAAAGCAATATCGCTATTTTTGGCTTTTAGTTTTGAATCTGGCATGATTATGGCAATTTCAAATGTAAGCATTCATGCATCGCGTTTTATATACTGTATCCATGCAAATGTGGAATTTAAGGATCACATGCATATTTTGAGGATCACCATGTCTCATATTATGGATGCCTGCATGTGTTATCAATTATTTTGTAAACTGATGTTGTTATAAAAGTACGATAAAATTATCTTATATTGGAAAGTTTTTGACGGGGATTATAATTGCCATCTGGAAAGGGAGACAGACCAAACGAAATTTAACCTCTCTATGCGAACATTCTAGTCAAAAGTGTATCAAATTAGACTAGCTATCACATTCGTATGCAGGTAGCTGATATAAGATGGAGGGGTGCAACTTGATAGTTGTCCTTGAACAATACATAGATAAGCATACGTATAATGATAAAACCATATGCTCAAAAGAGCCCATAGTTCAAAAAGACTATCGTGATGAGAATTATGAGTAGAACGGATCACCGGTGTGATATTCGCATTTCCAGGGTTGCAAGCAATTGTTCTGGGCAGATTACCCACGCCAATTACGTCGTGTGAGTTCCGCTGAATTATTAATGAAAAGCCCATCTAAGATAGACCAGGTGATGCATCACGGATGAAGAACGAAAAGGTGAGATGGGAAGCATTTACAGATGTAACAAATGGTTACAAAGCACAAAGTGCGTACAATACAGCTGATTCATGATGGCACATTATAATGTTATGTTCAATGGCAGCGATCTCATGTTTTGTATTCATTCACAACCAACACCATAGTGCCGTGTGTTAGGGGATTATATTATATATATATATATATATATATATATATATATATATATATATATATATATATATATATATATATATATATATATATAGAGATATATATAGAGATATATATAGATATATATATATATATATATAGAGATATAGATATATATATCTATATATAGAGATATATATATATCTATATATAGATATATATATATATCTCTCTATATATAATATATATAGAGAGAGATATCTCTCGCTATCTATCTATCTATCTATATCTATCTCTATATCTCTATATATCTATATATCTCTATAGATATATATATATATATATATATATCTCTATATCTCTATATATATATATATATATATATATATATCTCTATATATCTCTCTGTCTCTCTCTATCGAATACGATATCTATATCCATACCGCAGATTAGGCCACAACGCGCCTTCTCTGTGTCATCGCTCATGCTTTCGACTCAATACAATATGAGGTTAATTGGTATCATATAATTACAACATATATATTGTCATATAAAGCATGTAAGTTTAAATGCAGCTTATTTATATCAACGCCCCATTTGTAGTTGTTACACACTCTTAGACTTGCTTAGATGAATATGCATCCATGTGCATGGTATAATCGAAGCGCAGTAAACTTGTATTTACAGCAACGCAGGAGTGCTGTCAAATAGTGTTGCCTCGTATTGACAAAACAGGGGAATGATGGGTATTTAATTATGCGTTACTTTACCAGCCAGTGTTCTAAAGGTGCAGGCAATATTACTTGCTGTAAATATACAAAAACTCAGCCCATAAATTGCGAATTACCTGTCACTGCACATACTTTATTCATGACTGGGGAATGTAAGTGCCCGTTGCTACAAATTTGCACAAATGTATCTACCTGTATATACTTGTCTTTACATGTAAGGTGTTTGAAAAAATATAATATAGATAAACATAAGTCACTTGTGATTATGAGTGTTCTTGTGATGTTTATATTCTGCTGTGATGCCTCAGAATCTGGTTGCCTTTGGAAACACATTTTTGTTAAAGGAGACGTATTCAAAAACGGCAAATACATCGAGATCCTAGCAAACGGCTTATAGCTCACTGTGAATAGCTATGCGGTGAATATGTTAATGAGTGAACCACATGCACATCGTCAGGTGGCGCCACTATAGAATCAAGAAAAGCACAGGGGAATGTTCTTCAAACGTCTCAAGGATTGGCGCCTTGCAGCTTGTGAGTTTTCACATTTTCTAGCTGTACGTTTGCTCTAAAGTACCATTACTTGTAATAATGCTTAAATTTCACGGGTCTTTTATTTTCATTGTGAGGCTGTCGCCTATAACCATTTCTGTTATATTGTACTGTTATATTGTCTTGTGATATATTTGTGCACAGAGAAAATTGTATTAACATGGTGGCCCATGTTTAAAGAGCATCGTAAAAGCTTAGCAAAGCACTTTGGTTCCTATACATGTCAAATGAAGTATGGTATCAGGATGACACAATTCTCTTCATGAATTTGCACGCCGTGCCTAATAGACTCATTTTCTCTATATTGATGCAGTCTACTTGATGTAATTCGACGACATCATAACGCTTTTATGCAGTAAAGGAACATCATCAATGATGACCTCAAAGTAACTGACTTTTCAAACTTAGGCTGCATCACGCAGCCACACATCTAATTTTCCTCTAAGACGCCTGCGCATTTGCACAATGAACAAGTCAATTAATCATTCGCATCAATGGTGTTCAACATAATCCCTTCAGCAACCAATGGGTTAGCGGGTTGAGTGAGAAGACGAATATGTGAGTTACTGGAGCGGCCGTCCTCTTTCAGAACGCAGCAACACAAATCAGAGTTTATAAATAGTGCTTCAGTAGATAAACGAGCCCCTTTGATGGCAAGGTGATTGGTGCGCCAATAGGAGATTTACATATTGTCTTTTTTGCTTAGCAGATCATTCAAGGTACAATGCATCTCCTTCTAGATTCAACATCGTCACGCCTTCCGCCCTGATTTACAATCTTTAAGAGATAAGCAGCGATTTATGCGGAAAAAGCTACAATACCGAGATAGTTCCAATATATGTAGCTATATCGGACTGGCACATGTTCTACATTCAATACAAATATGTAATTCAGTGGTCACGACAGGAGTGTGACGACACAGTGGCCGGGTTAGTAGTAGTATGTTCACGTCATACGTTTGGCGACACAGTGGTCGATGCAAGGGATTGACGACACAGTGGTCACTGCAAAGGTGTGACGACACAGTGGTCACAGCAGGAGTGTGACGACGCAGTGGTCAATGCAAGGGTGTGACGACGAAGTGTTCATGGCAGGTGTATGACGACACAGTGACCGGGTAAGTAGTAGTATAACGACCCCGTGTTCACGCCAGACGTTTAGCGACACAGTGGTCACTGCAAGGGTGTGACGACACAGTGGTCACTGCAAGGGTGTGACGACACAGTGGTCAATGCAAGGGTGTGACTACGAAGTGTTCATGGCAGGTGTATGACGACACAGTGACCGGGTAAGTAGTAGTATAACGACCCCGTGTTCACGCCAGACGTTTGGCGACACAGTGGTCACGTCAGACGTTTGACGACTCAGTGATCACGTCAGACGTTTGACGACAAAGTGGTCAGGGCAAGAATGTGTAGACACAGTGGTTACGACAGGAGTGTGACGACACAGTGGCCGGGTAAGTAGTAGTATGTTCACGTCATACGTTTGACGACACAGTGGTCACTGCAAAGGTGTGATGACACAGTGGTCACAGCAGGAGTGTGACGACACAGTGGTCACGGCAAGAGTTTGACGACACAGTGGTCACGGCAGGAGTGTGACAACACAGTGGTCACGAAAAGAATGTGTCTTCGTGTGGTATTTCGACAGGGCTGCCTTTAGAGTTTATCACCTGGTTTATCAACATATTATGTCAATAATAAATCATAGCTTGAGGCATCAGCTCGATGGAACTCCTTCTCACTTGGGATGTGCATCTGTCAAACAATTGCATTAAACAAATAAGCATCAGTGATTCACTTGCGTGATTGGTCAACTTTTACAACGAATACGGACAGTATTGGTTGTCCATATGCATTTACACAGCAGAACTGTTACATCCATGCATAGAGTCAGAACTGTGTTGCTGACTGACAAGGACCCGTGCAACACTTGATCATATACATTAATTATAAATGAACTAATTAGGGTTATTTGCCAAACAAGAGGCAATGCATCATGGGAAAATATTACTTATATCATTGCCATCTGTGCCTTAGTGCTGCCGTCCAGGAGACCACTTCATGTCATTATCCTTGACAATTGCAATTGTGTTATATGGGACTATTTGTAATGACTGGTTGGTCTCGGTATGACAGAATTCTTCACGTTACAATGATACAAGATGAGGATTTCGGCATTTCATCATCACAAATTTTCCATTAGCATTATATCTTTGTTCATACGTAACATTTTCCAAATGTTTTGGGTTTTTATATCAACATAAGGCTAATGTTGCTGTTTATGGTATTAAGTATAATTTGTTCTTAATATTTAGCTGTGATTTATAGTTTCAAAAAAGCAGTGTTGCTTCGTGTAAGATGAGACATTTGCGGCCACACGCGGTCGAATAGGGATGCAATTATTGCACTGTAATTGAACGTCCTTGGACAAGGATATCCAAGCCCCTATCATTTCAGAGGTGCTATACTAGCCTAAGCAATTGTTGACTCAGATGTTGATTGTGCAGGGTGAACCACCATGATAATATGTTTACCGTGCGCGCATTGTTGATTAAACAGGTCACAGTGAATTAACCATTGAGATGGTTACTGAGGATAATTGTAAAACGATGAAGTTAACTGACTTTCTTTCTCTTCATTGAATTAATTCCTCTTAAGAATTTGCCTTGCTGAAGAGTAGTTGATGCAGAATAATGTATGGTAATGGAATATTTATCAACATTAGATCACGTCCGCCTTATTGCACGACAGTTATCTCTCATTGGTCGTCGTGAAAGGAAGACCTTCGCGGTATGTTATGCATTGATCAAATCTATTCTATTGATATGACCAGTTGAGTGCGTCGACTTAAGGTTCTAGCCAATTTGCCAGACAATCACACAAATGGTAAACCGGTCAATAATAACTACTTTAAAATATTTAGGTTGCGTCATTTGTCGTGAAGCTTGTGGCGGTGTAAACCTGTCTTGGCACAAAATTTGGCGCATCCTGAGTTCGCATTCTCCCAACCCATTAATTAGTTATTTGCATAAACGAAGCAATTCACCATCGTATATCGCAATGCATCGAGTCTTGTGAGGATACTTAAGTCCCTAATGCAGCTGGTAGTGATGTTTCACTTCTCCCGGTACACTGATTGATGCAGCTGGTGGTGATGTGTCACTTCTCCCGATACACTGATTAATGCAGCTGGTGGTGATGTTTCACTTTAGCCGATAGACTGATTAATGTAGCTGGTGGTGATGCTGTTGTTGTTCTAAAAATTCTCGTTCACCGATTTAGAAGAGGAATGAATTAGGCAGCGGGGTTGTAGATACCCTTCCAGGTAAATGATTAAGGCGACTTGTGTTGATGAGTTCCTTTCAGAAGATTGAGTTTTTAAGGGGACTGGTCTTCTCTACAAGACTCGTTAGACTTGTTGAATTACCAGCATGTTATATCCCTGTCAGTTAGTTGTTTTAATTCCAATCGTTTCTGGTTGACAAATAATTTATCGACACAAATTAGTTCTCCAAACAATTTGCGGCATGGTCATAACTCACGCGAACTAATACACACATCCTTTAATCCGCCCGTTCTCAATCAGATGTATGTGTCCAATAATGTCCATCATGTTCCATATTTGGTTTTTTAATTCCCGTCACGTCAAAAATATGAAATATGTGTTGACAAACTTGCTCACAATTAGTCGTTGTTACAGATCAGACACTAGTACCAGCAACAAGGGATGATAAGCAGTTTAAATGGCATTGACACGTTACAAGATGTGGTTGTCGGATGATCCATATTGAATCGTGTGACTTGTATAATCAGCGTAAGCATTTTATATAGTACACATTATACCATCATGAGCTTCGAAAATGAAATTAATGAACGTATATCAACTGTAAGTAAAGGTGTATGCGATAGCATCATTCTTGGTAACTAATATTCAATCGCAAGAATGCTTCCCCTATAGTCTTAATAATGCGTACACATTATACAATCCTTCTCTCAACATTCGTTAAAGTTTTAACGTCACGCCTAACGTTCGTGACATCAGTGACTGTGGTAAAAGATTTCCAGTCACACTATGGGTATCATAATAATGCATAGAAACGTTGTCAAGTGGCTGTGAATGGTACAGCATGTCTTGCCTATCAAACAAGGGTGGGCACTTCGCAATCCGTGTGGGATTAGAATCAGTTTTTCATCCACACACATTGTAGATGACAAAAATGTAGATTAGGTATCTATCTACACCCTGGGATGTATATGCTTTTGTAAAGGATACACTCGGGTTATTTTGCCTTCAATAGAACAGACAAACAACATTCACTTCTCTAAACAAATATTGCAGTGTTTGTTGCCAAATTGTATCGCGTTAGATTAACTGTCGCATTCGTGTGCAGGCAGCTGTGATATAAGATGGAGTGGTTAAAATCGTAACCTGAGCCAGTACTTAACCGTTAGTAGCATCACATGAAGCAGCCGGCCCATGTAAACACCCAAGCAATATTGCTATCGGTTGCTTATAGTTTCGAATTTGACATGGTTATGATATCTCCCAATGCATGCATTCGTGCATCTCAGTTTTATATACTCTTTCCATGCGAATGTGGGAATAAAGGTTTACATGCATATTTTTAGGATCACTGTCTTATTTAATGAATGCGTGGATGTATTGTCAATCGTGTTATATGCTGTTGATATTGTTGTAAAGGTATGGTAAAAATTACTTTCTGCTTGTCAGAAAGAAAGTGTTTGAAGAGGCCTGGAATTGCCCTTTGGAAAGAGAGCAGATAAAGATAGTTGTACTTGAACAATACACATATATCCATATGCTCCATTAGAAAACCATGTGCACGCAGAACCCATAGTCCTAAGACTAACGTGACAGGAATTATGGGTGGAACTGGACGGCAGTGTGATATTCGCATTCCCAGGGTTACAAACATCTTTTCTGTGCGGATTCCAGACGCAAATTAAGTCGTGAGTTCCGCTGAGTTATATGAATGAAGACCTCATCTGAGGTAGACCAGGTGATGCATCACGGATGAAAAATGACAAGGAGAGATGGGTAGCATTATACAGATGTAGCAAACGGTTAAAAACCACCAAACGCCGATAATAAATCTGATTCCGGATGACACATTACAATATTATGTCCAATGGCAGCCATCTCATATTTTGTAGTTATTCCTTATACCTTCTATTTGAGACCGCTGGGTATTCAAATTGCTGGAAACGATCGGGCCGTGTGTTGGTAATGTTACTGTTTTAAAACTCTAGCCCATAGTGACGAGTACCTCCATGCCCAGTGCGCAACGAATTTAATGTACCTCCCAATTGAACGCATTAATATGCACTTTTCATTAATCCTCACTGAAACATATTTATGTATATATGGCTATCGAATTAAAACCACCAGTTCACTTGATAAGTAATAAGGTATTAATTCAGCGCAAAGCAGGTTTAACATATAGCTAGTCTGAGGACGGTTATCGATTGTTATAAGTTAATCCATTGATTCTCAAGTAATTTCGCATCCCGACAAAGCGGAAAATTCACCCAGGCCATGTTTACTGTACAATATAATTTTGTTGTCTCTTCCGAGCTTTGTGTTTTCTGATGACTACAGCAAAACACTACAGCAAAACACATGAAAATGATGTGCTTTCACCATCAATTTTAATGTTCACAAATCAATTTTCACAATCACAACTTACAAATGCTTGTAAGGGAAGACTCGTCATGTCTATGGACTACCAAACGTGCTTGCATACCAAATGCCAGGGATATACATACCCTGTGACTCATGCTACCCAATGTGTTTGTAGAAACATCCAAATATATGCGAGGAATATCTGGCGACCACAGATCATGACACAACTTGCCTTCTCTGAATCATCGGTTCGTTTTGACGATGTGAAGGTAGAAACATTATTTGGGTGTCAATACACCAACACTACCCCTAAATATAAATGGATCCATTTATATTTTGACCTAGGATGGGAATATATGGCGCATTAGCACTCACTTCTTTACTACGTTATTGGTGAGTGGGTAATGTAAGAGCCCATTGCTACAAATTTGTAAACTTGTATCATCCATACTTGCCTTAAAATGTATGCTACAAATATAATGTGTTTGAACTTAGAAAAAGCTACTAAAATAAACATAAGTCGATTCTGATTACGGGTGTCCATGTTATGTTTCTGTTCTGCTGTGCTGCCTGACAATCGTATTGTCTTTGGACACGTCTATATAAAAAGGGATGGATTCATATAGCGCAAATATATCAAGATCCTAGCAAAGAGCTTATACCTACGACCAGAGAACTCACTCCGACTAGCGATGCAGTGTGTATGTTAATGTGTGAACCTCACGCCCATCGTCAGGTGGCGCTTCCATAAAATCAAGATAAGCACACGAGACTGTTCATCATCAAACGTCTCCCATTGCATTGCAGCTTATGTTGAGAAGAAAACTGGAGTTTTCACATTTTCTAGCTGTACATTTGCTCAATAATAATAATTTGTAATAATGCTTAAATTATTTAGGTCTGTCGCCTATAGCCATTTCTGTAATGTTGTCAGAATATTGCGCTGACTCATTACATGTTTATGTAAAAAAGGAGCAGAGAGAACCTTGCACTATGCACCATTCTTGTCATGTTTAAAGAGCATCTTAAAAGCTCAACAAAACAGTTTGGTACATGAAAACTGCAAAGCAAATATGGAAATAGGATGATGACACAATCCAGTAAATGAATTTTTAGGGTCTTACCCATTAGACTCATTTCTTCTTTTTATGCAGTCTAAGTAATGAAACACGACATCATAATGCTGTTATATAGTGCTTTGATGGTAGTTGCTAATTTGTTAACCAGTATGCTTTCAATTGTGTGCAGTAAACATTTGTTAAGCTACGCTGACAATTCCGCACTTGACAATAAGTAAACATCAACATAGTGGCAATAGGATAATTTTCCCCGATTTGATGTACTATATTGTTATTAATGGTTGGGGTGGGGAATAAAGTATTCTAGACTATGAGCCATTATATGCCAGTCATATCAGGTTTTCTTCGGTCGCTTTACATTCCTCATCTCACATAGGCATGCATTCAGATCTCAGATTTCTGTGTTTTACTCATGTGCGTAATGCCCCATTCTCAAAATTAACTTCCAATGCTGCACTTAATATATTACACAGATATTGTCATATATTCCAGCATATATATATATATGATATATATATATATATATATATATATATATATATATATATATATATATATATATATATATATATATATATATATATATATATATATATATATATATATATATATATATATAGCCTTCAGCACGAGTTGATTGTAATCCTTATGAAACAGCTATAAACGTTGGACTCGTACATGAAAGTCATCTGTAGCTGATTCAAACACCCCAGAAGCAGTATCGAGAGCAGCCGAATAGGTGTCGTTAAAGATGCTTAACGTGACAAACAATATAACTAATCCAGTGAAATGAACCGGGCTCGTCTGGCAATATCCTTACTGAGCACATGTTATTCGTCAGGGATATCATGACAGCGCTGCTTCTAATGTTTGTTGTAAGAGGATTTTTCTGTTGTGGTGTTTGTGGAGCAATAGAAGCTATAGCAGTAGATGAAAGAATTGTAGTTGTAGCATTATAAGCAGTAACAGAAGTTGTAGTCACAGGTGTAGTATTACCAGTTATTGTTGTTATAGTTGCATTATTAGTGATATTGTGTAACAAGTGAGGAAAGCTTTACTCAATATTGAATAAATAGGGACAATAATTTACAATAGTATGTTTGTAGCTCCTTATAAGACAATTAACAACATCCATAGAGGCATGTTACATTCTTAATAGCATTGGTCAGCCAAGTTTTGTTATAATGACGCTTCAACAACGTTCCTCTGCTCTCTGTGTGTTGTGGTGAAATGCCTCATCAAGGTCAGGTGTTGACAGGTTTCTTTGCAATCATGGGTTTTATGGCTCTTTATCAAAAGGGAAATGAATGCTGTCGGTTCAACTCAAGCGCGTTGACATTGGTAACATCATAATCGAGAGATGACGCGTGTTGCGTTATTTCTAATGAAAGGAAGGCAAGCCCCTTTAATTGTGAACATGGCAGGTTTGATGTCGCTACGGTCGACATCGTCTAATTTAGTGCCATCAACAAGTAAGCGAGTGTTGTTTTATTATGTGGCGATAAATCCACCTCTTATATCCATTCCTTGGCCCCGTTTTCAAATGCCATGGTCACGCGATCACTCAATCCGCATAAGAGCCCCTACATACAGCATAATTGATGATCATTTCTGACAACCCAGAGCTTAGGTATGAATTAAGTCTTACGACTGCATGAATAACTATATGCAGAGGCATAAAGTAAATCATGCAGTAAGAAAATATCTGTCCGTGTTGTCAGTCGCATTGATGACCTCAACGTAACTGTCTCTTGGGTTCTTTCCTCTAGGGCGGGGTTTTTGAGTGACAATCAGAGATTCACATATTGTCACATTCTTGTAACAGATCGCGGTCGAATGACATTTCCGTTTATCTCGAGATTGGATACAAAGATGTAATATGAACAGGGGACTTTATTCAAATAAACAAAATAACACGTATCATATCCGTATCTTCAGTGTCCCAAAATATATTTCATGCGCAGTGTAATATAGTTTCTGAGTATCCACAACCGGGAAGCCAAGATCAGTTCGGCTCACTCAGATAATTTTGCCTTTTCATCTGATCCTTCACGCTTAACGCTTATTACTTTTGCAGTTATATGTTCAGATGACCCATCCGAGGTAAAATATCATTTATGCTATCCATTGGAATTTCAAAGAGTGAGAAGTCACACCATAAGAATGATTATAGTTGAATTGATATCAGCGTAAACTTTTCATGTCGCGCACATTATACCACTATCTGCTTTGAAAATGAAATTTAATGAACTACAGCAACAGTCGGTAAACGTATATGCGATAGCATCATTCATGATAACCAATATTTAGTCACATGATGGGATATCATGCGGAGGTGTTCGTACCCGTACAGTGCATCACTCATCATATAAACCTTTCCCTTTTCATCTGATCCTTCACGCTTAACGCTAGTGACTATTGTGATAGTATATTTGGATGACCCATCCGAGTTGGAAGATTATTTATACTGTACACTAGAATTTCACAGAGTGAGCTGTCCCGTTATTAGAATGATTGCAATGTATAAGAGCGGAAAATATGGTTATCAAACAGCAAATTTTTCAGTTTTTCTTGCTTATAAGCTTTAAAATAAAAGGCGTACACTTCGCAAGACATTGTACGCTTAGGATTGAAACATTAATATTTTGTCGACATTTTGATAATTGTCATTTTCTTCATGTTATCCCCTAGGATACATAAGTACAACATTCATTTCTTGATACACACATCGCATTAGATATAGGTTCTTTGTAGACAAATGGTATCATGTTGAACTATATGTGGCATTCTTATGAAGGCGGCGGTTAAAACATGGAGGAGTACCGACATAATCTGAGCAAGTATGCCATAGTTTGTAGCATTACATGTACCAGTCGGTCTGTATAATCACAACAGCAATATCGCTATTGTTTTGTTTGTTTCTGGTCCTACCTGGTTACTAGTTCTTCAGATGTGGACATTTGTGCATATCGTTTAGCTGAAATTACTCATACAAATGCTTGCTTTAATGATAAACTGCGTATTTCGAGGATCGCTATATCTCGTATTATGAATGCCAAAATTTGTTCTCATTCATTTCATATTCTGTTGCCATAAAAGTATGTTAAACGTTATTTTCAACTTATCATGAAGCTACTTATTATATATTGGGCACTGGTGATACAGGTATTGGAAGTCACAATGGCAGCATGACCACATGGTTGTGTAGTGAAGCAAATTGAGTTATCATCCTCCTAGACAATACAGTAATATGAAATGCCAATCAGTGAAAGATGGAATCTACACTTTTGGTGATCTGTCAAGTTCCTCAATTAGGCTTATTTTCGCGTAAAGGATAGCGATTTGGAACACCTTGTCCTGTTGTGTCGAATAACATAACTGCCATTACAGGTACACAAATCAAAATCTACTTAGCAAAGAAAAAGTACTGTCTTTAACGTAACTAATGCTGGCCAGGAAGTGCCTTAGCAGCCGAATAACTGCTGACGCGGACTTAACCGTGCTATATTAAATCGCAATGCTTGCTTTGTCCATCGACGCTTATCAACGACATTGATATGGCTCAGGAAAGAAGTCAACCCGATTACTCGTCCATGGCTATGTGATGGACAATGATAAATATTTATCGGACTGCCGGGGAAGATACTGAATTTATGGTGCATAACTAACACCTGAGTCAGCCAATATGCTTAAATACGTCTTCTTAGATTATTATCGCGCCTCTACGCGGCTTATTCTTAATGGTAAGTGATGTTTATGGTCGTTTTATCTCATATAGAAACATGGTCACAAAAATAATAAGCTTTTCCATTTTACTTCTGCTTGATGTATGGTCGGATTATATATATATATATATATATATATATATATATATATATATATATATATATATATATATATATATATATATATATATATATATATATATATATATATATATATATATATATATATATATATATATATATATATATATATATATATATATATATATCATACTTTAAAAATGTACTAAGCATCCGTTCTCTTGGCAACCCATAGTACAATATCAATAGGATATTAACTTATACTTATTGTCAAGACTCTCCAAGTTACTCGTTTTCATTTGTCTTTTGTCTTTATTCGTTTTTTTTATCTGACACAATCTGACACAAGTATCCACAAGGCCAGACGCCTCAGTATTAAAGTTGCACACTGTTTCAATAATCTATTTTTAGCTGGCTATATTTATATTCGGGTTTGATATATGTGACCGAGTGCATTATGAGACACGATATCATCTACTTGAACGGATATAAATAGGAAGTTTATCTTTCAAATGATTTTAGACAACAATATGAAATAAACTACATTGGGCGACTAAATCGTTTGTCTTCAAATCATTTGCATTTCAGAAACACGATATGTGTTGTATCGGAAAACTGATCTTTAGTGCGTGGGTACTGCATTATGATCAGCAGTCTCTGAGAAAATATGTGTAAAATAGCTACAATGTTGTGATTTGGCGGATATGTGCTTTGGTGCATATCTGCACAACGGAAACATTGCATGGTAGTCTTCACGTGTTATTTCGACAGGGATGCTGACAAAGATCGTCAACAGCTTCATCAACATATCACAGTCCATATAATAGATAATTAAGCAACCATTACATACAGCTTAATAATCATGAACACTATAAAGGCAACAAATAAAGTTCCGTGATGAAATACAAAGTGTGTCTTTTCTTGTTACCTCTATCCTGGTCATTTATTCACAATAAAGAACACAATACTGCAATACCGGCATCATATTGTTATGAATAACAACAAGTTAAACAGTGCATTTTCCTCAAACCAACTATGTATTGTAAATAATTATTTCCTTCATGAATTGCATCAAATGCCATGCAACATTTACGCACATGTCTCCACAATTGTCATTAGAGTCCATCAAAGTCACCTACCTATGTACAGTAGCCCCGCTAAAGCAAACTATGGCAGTTAACGTCTGACAGTCTATTTAGACTATCCTCTCGAGAATCAAAAGAGCAATCGATAGTTTCCTTACATGGTGGTCATCTAGATTTGTTTGATGTTAGGAGCAAGAGTTCAAAGTAATCGTTCAGCCAAACATGATTTAAAATCTAATATAATATATGTCGCAACGAATACAACTGCATTGAACAATTCAACATTGGTGACCCGTTTGCGTCATATCTTTGATCATTATCATTATTCAATGTGTTGGGCTTTTATGTCAACAGAAGGCTATTGTTTCTGTTTGTGGTATCAAGTATAACTTGCGTCGTGTAAGAACAGACGTTTGTGGGCACACGCGATCTAATTGCCATTTAAAAATTGCTATGTGATTGTACGTCCTTGGACAAGGATAAACAAGTACCCATCATTCCAGAAGCTCTGTGCTGGCTATAAATAAGTTGACTCAGATGCTGCTTTCACAGGGTAAGCCACCATGATAATAACCTGGTGGTTATCCGTGCGGGCATTGTTGAATAAATAGGTAATATGTGGTAATCAAGGATTGCAACTGCATAACAAACATGGTGACTCGATTACCATACCAGTTATTATACGCTATTACACATTAATGTTGTCACTATGGATTAATGTAAAACGATTACGTTAACTGGGCGTCTTTCGTTTCATTCAATTCACTTTATTCTCCTTAAAAAATGATGTTTGTATTGCTGACGATCATTTGATGCAGAATAGTGTGTGGTTTTACAATTTTTATCCACATAAGATGATGTCCGCCCTATTGTACGATGGTTTTCTGTCATTGGTCAAAGTGAATGTAAGTTTCCCCGCGGTAAAAAAATGATATTAACCTTAATAATCATGCAACATATTGTACTAGCGGGGCATCATACATTCATAAATGCATTGATCGATTCGATGAAAATTCGATTATGATCAGATAAGGGGGTATATTTAAGGTGCTAATCAAATTGAGAGACACTCACACAAATGCTACACAGGACATGAATTGCTACCATATTTAGGTTATGTCATTTCATTTGAAGTTTGTGCCGGTGTCAACCTCTCTTAGCACAAGTTTTCATACATCCGGAGCGCGCCTTTCCCCAACCTTTGAATCAGTTCTTTGCATATAAGAAGACATTTATCATCTTTTTTCTCAATGCATTCAGTCTACTTAAGCCCTGGTTATACATTCCTGCCTGTGCAATCTGCAGGCCTGTTATGAACCATTTGGGACATGAAATAATTTCCTCCCCTATACATCACGCTGTTTGGCCGTGGCGCAACGTCAGTTTGGATTCCTGCCATTGCAGCTCATTGTCCATATGCACACAACATAGGTGCATTCTTTCAATCACACATCTATATCATCAGCATAATAACAAATACTATCACTTCTTGATGGTCCTAATCCCCTGAAGCTGATGTCCTCTAATACAAGGTGATGTTGTTGAGGCTGATGTGTCACATCAGTATACTAGATAAGGCAGCTGGTGTTGATATTTTACTTAAAGTTGACTGATTAAGGCAGCTGGTGTTGATGCTATAACTCAGGTTGATTGATTACCGCAGCGAATGTTGACGTCTTAATTTCCTTGATCGTTGACGCACAATCCCTCCGCAGCACCATTTAATGAAGGTCGGCCTGATGTATCCCATACATTGTCACCCAGGTCGATGCTGCCGCTTATGATGCGCGAGTATCCGCCGTACAATGAATTGATAGTGAAATATGATTTGTACGCCCTTTCACTGTTCTAATCTGAATAGTTTTCATCCACTACAATGTGATTTTGATATCAACACGGCAAATTCCACACTGGTACGTGGGTGAAGTGGTATCAAATTTGTGAATAAAAAATACATAATTTGTTATCAGTGGGTTTGAAAGGGAAATTTTGAGAACTAAAATGACATCTGTGCATAGTTATATTGATTGACAGTTCGCAAATTATGCCTTCAAAAGCGAATGAACAATCCTCACCCTGGCTATCCTTATTATAACCTGAAATAAGTCTTTAACTATTATTTCATATAATATATATGGGGTGGGGACTAGCCAGATAAATCACACGAGTCCAAATATAAGAGTCTTTGTAGTTTATTGAGGTTCTGACAACGTCGCTTTACTGGGATCTCGGCCAAAATAATCATTGTCAGGATCGTCTCTCGACTAGGATTGTCTCCACTTCAGCAACAAGAAGCAGCAAAATAAACCATAACGAAGGAGCACCGTACAAATTCACAGTAAATATATTATTTTTCTATTTGTGTTGAACTTAATCGTGGCATTGATTGTCTTCCACCAGACACAAGTATTTACATAATCCGTTGCTTTAGTATTGGAGTAGAAATTGGTTTCCGGAATTCTGTTCCCGGAATTTGATTTACAGGTATATATATACCGGATGATTGTTACATGTTAATCAGTGATTTTAATGTTAGTTTGCGTTGTGTGTGCATACTGATGTGCTATTATCTTTTCGTTACCTTACAATTTTTTGGTTAATTCATCACAGCATCCATTGCGTGATAGTGATTGTCATGAAATATAGCTTCATCACATAAAGCCAGCAGCATTAGCGTATTCTAAGAGTATGTCCGACAATTTAAACATGGAGGACACCAAGATGACCTAATTGTATTCGTCAAGTCATGGGGCACATATGCCAACTTGCATGCATAGGCTCCTTAAGCTGTTATAATAGGCCTCTTAACTGCCATTATGTGACATCCAAACGGCCTGGTGTATAAAGGATAAAACCATTAGATGTTCCAAATGGTTAATAATCGGCCAGCCGGAATCACTGGGACGAATGCATAACCAGGGCTTCAGTATTGGCGCAAGAAGAATTGAGTGGGTGTGATGGTGTAAGGTGCATTCGCTTCCATCACTGGTCTGATCATATCTGGTTTCATGTCTAGAGGATCATTGCATCGAATCAAAGTAAGGGTATAAGGTGAGGTACCACTATGTTTCATGAAAACACCTAGCAGTTACACATTATAAACCAGAATTTGAATGAGAAAGTCAATTAGTAGTAAAGTTTCAGAATTCCTGCTAGTGATCGCATGAAACATTATTATCAGCCTTCTAACAACCCATAGCAGCTGACTCGCTGATCGTGCTATCATGCATGTAATGCCGCTGCAAACCTAGAAACGATTCCCGTCTTGCTTTGCATGCATTGTAGTTAAGCCATTGCGTGTGACCGGCAAAAGCAGCAGGAATAAACAGAAGTCGACATCTTTAGCTGATGTTGGATGTTGTTTTACTTTGGATTTAGAAAATGATCGGATGTTATCATATAGTAAGGAATTTAGTATCATTAAACCAATGTACAATGTATATTGTTTTTATGCTCTAGATACGTATTATCGTAGCGTCTGGACTAAGAACATGGGTTCAGATTAAGTTTGTGAGCACGATTCCCACATGCTAGATGCATGAGGACACTCATACGTATATTTAGCACACTTTGCGTTTGATATTACATGGTTTATAAATTATGAGCCGTTGCCTGGTATCTCGGGAGTAGATCCTCACACACGATGTGCTATATTGTATTCCTCAATTCAGCGCAACATTTATTTTAGCTATTGTCAAGTACAGTAGAAGTACCCCTTGTGGCTACAAATAACTAGAACACACGTCACACTATGTGTCTATGCATACATAGATTGCATGCAAAGATTTGATAATATGCTGTAAATGGGCAACTGATTCTTTGTGATGTAGCAACGGCGCGTGATGGAGTGGCTTGAAGGCGCGAAAGCTTTCTGTCAGGTCCTCGTGATGAGCATGCCATGCGCAAACCAGAGTACTTCGCCCATAATATGTGACTGTAGAGATTTCCGGCATCACGTCATATGGGTTTAGTCTGAACAGACAATGCCTGTGGTCAACGCGTTTCCTGGCGAAAGGAGGGTCCACGGGTATTTATAACCGGAGGAAATAACGTTTGTGTTTTCAAATTGCGCTAAAGAATATGATCGCCAATGCCTGATTCGCTATATCTGGGGGATATTGATAACGTAATACGTCCAAATCAATTGATCGATATTATTTAATTGAGATTGCATACCCTTGGCGATTGTTCTTTAAAATTCTGATATGACACGTGTTAGCCAATAGACGAAATGACGGAGATTGGACAATAGGTGAACTGAACATTCGTATCACTAAGCCAGCTGCTTCTTGTTTCACGGCTATGATATCGATACGAAAACGGATCGATTCATCACGGCTTTTATTGAGTGATGGTGGCGATAATGTAATGATCTTCTGCACGTAAATACTGCAGAATTAGCATTTGCATAACGTATTTGAAAATTTAATCGATGTTTTGTAAAACAACGGGACACAGGTGCATGCAAAGGTACAATAGGTGACAATGACAGGAGTCCAAACTGTTATTGTGCGACGTTCGAACCGCGTTATGCATAGGGGAGGAAACCATTTGATGTCCCACATGGCTTGTAAGAGGCTTACCGATCGCACAGACAGGAATGCATAACCAGGGAATCATAAGTCTCACGCAACGTGGTACATTGTAATGAACGATGTCTAATGTCTCTTGCATGCATGTAACTAATGTTTAGAAAGGGAAAAGTCGAAACCTTGATAATGGGTTAAGACCCATAAACTTCACATGAAATGACATAAACGAAATGGTGAAGTCACACTTATTAATCTGTGTAGCAGCTGTGTAAGTGTATGGTGAATTGCCTGATACTGTTTGCATGCCAATGCTTACAGTTAATCCATTCAGGGATGCTTTTGGATCAGTACATAGCCATATTTCAAAGAAATGTACTATTTCAGAGCGACTAAGGATTGGGCAGAGTTGTGTAGACCAGAAGAATTTGCCAAAATGTGGATTAATATTCTATAACCAAACGTTAATTTAATTCAATATAAATTCAGCAACACTCAATTATCCGCGGTAAATGTATCATACACTAGCTGGTTTTCTAATCGTGCCACCAGCCTTGAATATCACCCACTTATTACATATCTATTCAACAATGTATCCAAGATGAAATTTGGTTGTGGTTCGATAATCGTTCCTACGAAAATACCAAGTTTCTCTAACACAGGCGTTACATCCTATCACATAACAAATACTTATGTTGCTGGATTATCGAGTGGGATATTTAAGATGCTGTCAATGCAATATATATCTTAAGATGTCCCTGATCATCACAAAAGATCGTGCATTGAAGTGAAGAAAGCAGACAAGATATGGAGTTGAACGCAAACTCTAAAGATGAACATAATATGCTTCTACTGATATCATGATTTATATTGACCGCACACACAGCGATTTGCTACCATGACAAATACAGTATGCCAAGATTGCAGTATATTTCATCAAGGGATACAAACATTATTTTAACATTAGTATACCAAAAGCATATCCCCACAATGTCGATTTAGGTAAACTAGTTTGCAGTGCACTAAAATGACTGCATGGTCCAGCAGCGTCTATTCCTTTAATTATTACATGGTGTTGCGAAGGGATTATACATCAACGATCAAGGTTATCGGAAGGTATGCAAAGTACAGACTTGTACATCAGTTTTATTAGGTGTTACTTAACCGGGTCGGTGTACCACTCCAATTACGCCGAGCCACACATCCTAACATAGCAAACGAATTCCCCTTTTCTACTTTGCATTCCACGTTTGACAGAACAACTCGCAGTTGGCTGTACCATATAGGTTAACACACATTCCGACGGTAAATGTCACATTTACGACCCCTGCACTTAGTGCTACATTTACGATAGGGATTGGGAGATTGATGGCGTTGGCAGCATATATTCTGTGCCATATTCATCTTCTTCCTCCTTTCTCTGTTTCTTCGTCCTAATCCATACTATACAGTCGTCCTGAATGCGAATGAGCTTCAAATGCAAATACACAATGGCCACACCATAATGGTTTGAATCAGTTTTATAACAAAATATCTTCATCATAAAAATGTAGATAGCATTCATATACTTAATGTTGAACGGAGATCCATATGCAGTTGAAATATCTTTGAGCGATATAACAAACTGCATCTTTGGGTTAAGTTGTGAAGGTATTTGCGTGAGCCATAATCTGTATTGTTTCATAAAGCACATATGTGTCGAATAGTCGGGCGATATGTCATAAATATTCATTTTATAAGAGACGCCTGATATATGAGTGTATGTTGGACATTAAATGATAACCGTTATAAAATGAATACACGCTGGACCATGCATTCATTGTATTGCTCTGCGAGCTAATTTACCTATAACGACATAGTGGGGATATGTCTGTCAAATGAGTAACCACGCTTTAGGTCAAAATCATGTATGCATCCCTTGATTGAAATACACATCTAAATATTCTCTTGAACTCATCTCCCATTTATCATTTCTGGAGAGCAATATTGCAATATAAAAATAAACCTTTGCGGCTACATACGCTCCAACTTGCATGCATTAATTACATTGCCTCATCATACGACCTTGAACAAGGATATCCAAACATCAGTGCAAAAAAAGCTTTTGACCGTCCTCTATGCTAGTTGACTCAGATGTTGCTTTCGCATGGTACGTCACCATTGTATCAACTTGAAGATTTACCGTGCGGGCATTGTAAATAGGTAATATGTGGTTAATATTCAAGTTTTGTTTCTACATTATAAGCATGGTGGTACGATTGGAAAAGCAGTTAGTCAATGATAATCAGTATGATTGAAAAACGTTAAAGAAAGTTGAATGCTGTCTCCTCATTTAAAATTCTCGTCCGGAAATAATATATGCATTGCTGAAATAATGTTGACGTAGATAAAAATTTTGTTATAGAATATTATTCCAGATGTTGTGAATTTCACACGATTGCACGATGCTTGTCTGATCTAAGTCGCAATAACCTCATAGCTGCTACACAAACCAATAAGTTTGACTTCACCATTTCGGTTATATCATTTCATTTGAAGTTGATGGATTCACAAACCTGTCTTAACCCACTATCCAGGATTCGACTTCTCCCCTCCTATACATTAGTTATACGCATACAAGAGACATTAGCCATCTTTTATTACACTACATCGCGTTGTGTAAGAGTACTGAATCCCTGGTTATGCATTCCTGTCTGTGCGATCGGTAAGCCTCTTACGAGCCATGTGGGAATCAAACGGTTTCCTCCCCTATGCATCACGCTGTTAGGACGTCGCACAATTGCAGTTTGGAATCCGATCATTGCCGCCTTTTGTACTTATGCATGCACCTGTGTCCCGTTGTTTGAAAAAATATATATATCATTCTGGTGTCTATCTTCTTCAAAAGTGGCATGTGGCATTTCATTATATAGCTGCTTGAATACGCAGTGATACTGCTAATGCTGCAGGGTTAGCGTGCAGAAGACCATTATACCATGCCTATTACCATTCAATTAAAGATGTGATAGATTCAACCGTTTTTGACAACTTCCAAATTTATCAAGCATACACGTTTAACAAAGTTGTATCTTAAACTAAAACATAATATTAATGTCCCTGATGTCATTCACACACACAATATGCACACAGTTTATGTATGAACACTTCAATGATCATAACGTCGATGTACGTTGCATGTCGCATGTAACACTATATCAACTTATTACATATGTACCAAACACTTAAGAATTGCCCGTGGGTGTTAGAAGCACGTTTTGGAAACCTCCCGATTTAATAGGTGATGGTTGATAACGATGTTTCGGATTTCTTTTTTGACAATGCTTGGTTGACAATTAATATATGCGTGGGAGTACTGGCGGGCACGAATTGTCAAGCATTAGAACGTTCATGGTGACATATATAACGTAGCAATTACATATGTAATATACGTATCAACAAATTAGTGCTCTTTAGCGTAGCACAATGCCTGGCTGCAATCATACACTGGATAAAATTGATCGAAAGGTTAACACTATTGGACCTGCTTGAGGCTCGAATATCTGAAATATCATTATTAACGGTTCTCTGCTATGGCATCATTGACATATGATAACGTTTTGACATTTAATCGTAAGCAACGAACATTAGATATATACTAGCAGGAGGACATGACAAATATTCGATACATTGTTCCGTCATTCCGGAAGTTACAATATAATGCAACAATTCGTGTTATAGCGGATGCCACATGGTCAAAACTTATACAATCTTCATATTGATATCACAGCCTTAGATCTTATTTACAAACAGAGACAAACAAGAAGCAACTGGCTAAGTGATTCGAATGTTCAGTTTAGCTATAGTTCAATCTCCGTCATTTCGCGGGTAGTGTTCTAATAGTGTTCAACACGTTTGACATTAGAATTTCAAAGAACAATTGCCAAGGATATGCAATCCCAGCAAATTAAATAATGATCAACTGATAAAGACATTTTGGTACACTTCGACAAGCTGTTTTCAGGCCACATAAAGTCAGTATTTTCTGGTCATCTCGTACCCATATGTCGTGATGCCGGAAATCTCTACCGCCACGTAGCCCAGGCCAAGTATTCCGGCTTGCGCATGGCATGCTCATAAGGAGGATCTGACAGAAAGCTTTCACGCCTTCAAGCCACTCCATCACGCACCGTAGCTGCATCACAAAGTGTCATTTGGGTCCAATTACAGCGTATTATTGAATCAATGCATGCAATCTTTGAATGCATGGACACATGGTGTGACTTGTGTTCTAGCTCTTTGTAGCCACCAGGGATACTTCCACTGTGCTTGACAAAAGCTGAAATAAATGTTGCGCTGAATTCTGGGATACTACTTCCGTGGTCAAATGCCTTATATTAGGCAACAACTCACAACGTATAAACCATGAAATATCAAACGCAAAGTGAGCCTGGTTTAAGTATGAGTGTATTCATGCATCTAGCATGTGAGAATCGTGCTCACAAACTTAATCACCCATTTCTGAACCCATGTACTTAGTCCAGACGTTACAATAATACGTATCTAGAGCATAAAGACAATATCCTGTAAATTAAACATTGACTTAATAATACTAAGTTCCCTTCTCTATGACAACATCCGATACACATGATTATGTGAGTAGTTCACCATACACTCTCGCATTGATCCGATTTAATGATCCTCGACACATGGATCCAGATCCAGATACAGATCAAGATCCAGATATGACCAGACAAGTGATGGTAGTGAATTCTCCATACACTATAACACCCACTCAGTCATTCCCAAGTTTGTGGCATTGAAAAAAGGTTTTATCTCTCGATTCACAGGTTTCGATTTTTCTTCTTTTATCCGTTAATGCTGTGCAAACGGGAAAGCATTCATCATCTTTCAGAGCAATGGGCTGCGTCTTGCGCTGACACTGAAGCACTGGTTATGCATTCTTCCCTGTGATTCCGGCTAGCCGATTATTAACCATTTGGGACATCTAATGGTTTTATCCTTTATACACCAGGCCGTTTGGATGTCGCATAGAATCAATTTGGAATCCTATTATAACGACTTATGCACCCTATGCATGCACGTTGGCACCTGTGCCCCATGACTTGCCAAATGTAGTCAGAATATTATGTTCGTGAATCCCATAAAGGTGCATGAGTTTATGTATCAAATCAAATATCCTAATGAATTGCTAAACAACCCTATCATCATTGCCCATTATTCCCTGCTGAATCAGCAAAAGACTGGGAAATATAGAATAACTGATATTTATTTTGCTATATACAACAGTTTAAAATATCCCTGTTAGGTCATTAGCACATTTGCGATTTTCAGGTATAAACCCAATATTTCTTGTACCTGCCGACCACAATACTTCATTCATGTGAATTGAGAACATATATGAGGTTAGCTCCGGTCATAACGGTAACATGAATTTATACCGTTACGATACGACGGTATGAGCGCTTCATTAAAGAAAAGTTGGTGGCCTTACGCACTTGTGTGCTCAATTACGCATCCAAAAAATAACATATATCAAGAGCCTGTACTACAAACAGTCCCTACGCGCAAAAATATTTACCCCAACTCAACGCTATTCTTCAAGGAATGCCATCGATACATCATTTCCGAAAAGGCAAGATACCATGATCGCCATTTTGGAAAAATATTGGGTCGCGTGATTTCCCGTGATTTCCCGCCGCCTCATGCGCATTGCCTTAGCATTCCTGGGGGGGGCACTTGACCCTAACTCGGATAGGGGTGTGCCGCGGGACCTCGAAAACCCGTACCTGTTGTACAAGTTGAGAATGGCAAAAAGTATACCCCGTCATACAAGGTATTATGCGAATGTATAAACCGTCGTACAAAACGAGAGGCCGAAAAAACATACCCGGTCGCGCGGCACATGTATACTACCTCTATACACTTAAGTGCCCCCCCCCCACCGGGTTTAGCTTTAGTCGTCATTCTGAGCATGCGCGATGTACGTGGTCTTGAACTTGAAAACAAACATGTTGCTGTGTTTACCGCTTCCCAAATTAATCGAACTATATATAATTACCATGAATGAAATCCCCCGCCGAAACGGGATAAAATGGTTCGTAAAACATTATTGCATTCTATAACTCATCACTTGGGTATGTTTGGTGTTCGGTAGTTGTCTGAATCAATCTCAATTATTTTTCATTGCGTCGTTTTCTGAGAAAGTAAGACGTCTACTGACGTCTGGTAGGGCTAATATGAGGTGTGTGTTCGTTGTAAGCATGGCAGTCAATCACAGAGGAAGTGCGCTGCACTTTGCATGATTTTGTGTTCAATCGCGAATCTCAGTCATCAATAAATATTATCAATAGTGTATGGCTCCGCTAAGCGGGTTCACTCCTCGTGGTTCTGTGGTGATCGCTTCCCTAATTATAATACATGGCCAAAGTTAGGTGGCGCTAAGCACAACGGAATACGGGGCTGACGTACTGCGATTGATGAGTGTCGTTTCGCAGAGCCTTGCAGCTGCAAACACGTCGCACAATAGGCTTGACAATAGCACAAATAACAAGTATAACATGAAATAAACGTCATCTTGATGAATTGCCCAGTTTGAGGTAGTGGACCAATTGAAAACGGTTCGCATCGCACAGGGTCTTCGATCTTTCATGTCCGCGCTGTTGATGATGATATTAGATTGTCAATAATCGTCAGGGCGAGGGAACCGGCATGGGGTAGACATTCACATTTGCTGGCATGTCAGTGACATGTGAAGGTCTCGAGCAAAGAGTTTATAGTTACGATAAGCTGTGCGGTGATTATGAAATGACATGAAATACATCCCCGTCATCAGGCGACGATAACGTGAAATCAACGTGGGATTGTTGATCCAACGTGTCGGGGCTTGGCGTCTGTTAAGGATACCGAGTCATCTGATTGGTCGAGGCGACCTCGGCTCCGAATTAATAACATAATTCCTCGTGGTTTTTAGAGACGCTATGACAAAGCGGCGGCTCACAGGTGGATCTGTTCACATATGTTCTCAGGAGGATGCTTGAGTGAGCACTCTTAGCGACGCTATAAACTCTCAGGTATAATGACGCTGTCATTCTTGACGCAGAGGACACAGAGCCGCCTAGTAGCATGCTAAGGGGTAAATCACGATAACGCAAAGCCATTTTGATAAAAAAAACATATGCATAAGCGTACAAAATGCTTGCGGCGTCTACTCATGTGTTGCGTATCAGGTTGCCCGTAGAAATCAGGTCGCATGAAGCGCGAAAAACAGTCCAATTTATTACTTTTATTTCATTGTCTTTATGGATTTGAACATTATGATTCGTCCAGGTAAGCCTAGCTCCTGGGCGTCATAATGCATGCATTTAAACGAACCAGTTTTAATCAACGCAAAGCCAAACGGATCGAAATCAACCTAACAGCGTGAGTTAGGACGACAGAAAGCTCCAAATATTGAAGAAAAGTGTTACTATGGCCCTTTCTTCTAACTGAGAGAGATACGTGGTGTGAAACAACACAAATGGGTGTAATTAGCACGGTGTTTATTAGCACGAAATGAGCCAACAAAAAGGTTCCATCATTTAGAATATAACTTAAAATTACCGTACACTCGCATTACGTGATATCACTATTAATCACTGTGCCCGATGTACATACAAATACTTGTGAGTAAACGTGAATCGTGTGAATATATACCATCCTGATTATTATCATGTACAACAAATCACTGAAAAAACTACTGTTTCTTTAGCTGCACTCATCCATACCCAATAAGCGTTGATATTACAATAAAATACGAGAAGTATTTCTATCCGCTATTAAACCCCGACAAACTAGCTCGCTATTCATTGAGAATAGCCCGCTATTCAATGGGACTAGCACGCTATTCATTTGGACTAGCGCGCTATTCATTAAGGGCCTGAATTAAATTGATGACAGCCATTATATGGTGCTGGGTGAAAGACATGCGGTAGCTATGTTTACAAGTGGCTCTAGAAATAACATATATCTCTGGCTCGCACAGATTTGTGTGAGTTCGATTGAATTCATTTTAATGAGGCTGCCTTCTGTAGATTTTGTTAAAATCACTCGAGTGGCGATGGAGTAGTGGTCCTACTGCTGATGACTATTCATTAAGGCCCATTTTGACTTGTATAATGTCACATCACCCAAGTCTGCTAAGATACAACACATTCGGATGATATCATTACCTACACCAAGCTTGTTGCGTCTGCAAATTAAGATACAGACCCTACGTTTATGTTTGGTTCCCTAGCAGTATTCTACACGACCACTAAATCCACAACAAATAATGTGTTAAGAAATCAAGCACACCGAATACAATTTGTCCTTTTCACTGTATTCTAACTATTCTAAGACTGCAAACAAGTCTTTGTAGCTTGGGATAATCTCAAAGATGGCATTGATGAGGTCGCCGACGGGAGAGGGCGGATCGACTCCGCCCATCACATCCGGGTTGTACATGAGCCCTGACAGACAAGCAACACAAGAAGGTCACTCTCAGCAGGCAGGTCATTAAATACTGCATTGCTTTATCAAACTGGTATCATTATACAATGCAACTGTCGTTTCAGTGAAATAGGGTAAAATATAATATTGAAGATATTAAAAAAAATCGATCTCCACAGTTCATGAGTTGCAAAACATCTAATAAGAAAACCTACTGACGTTTCCAGAAATAATTAACCCACAGGAGCATGAGAGATGGTGATGACAGTGTTAATTATGAATCATGGACAGTGAGATATGGTGATGACGGTGTTAATCATCAATCAAAGATAGTGCGATATGGTGATGACGTTGTTAATTATCAATCATGAATTATGTATTATGGTGATGACGGTGTTAATCATCAATCATGGATAATGAGATGTGGTGATGACGGTGTTAATTATCAATCATGGATAATGTGATATGATGAAGACGGTGTTAAACATCAATCATGGATAATGAGATATGGTGATGACGGTGTTAATTATCAATCATGGAAGAGGAGACGATACTGACAATGATGTTTAACAATCATGGGAGGTGTTTTGTTAGTGATGCCAATTAGCAATCATGGATGATGGGAGATAGGAGTGAGAGTGCCAATAATAATTAGCTGTCAAGGATAATCAGATGCCAACAACTATAATTAACTTTAAAGGCAAATGAGACTACAGAGATGCCAACATAAATAATTAGCTTTAAAGGCGAATGAGATAATGACAATAGCAATTATATGTCAAGGAGAATGAGAGATGCTGACAATAGCGATTATATGTCAAAGAGAATGGGAGATGCTGACAATAGCAATTATATGTCAAGGAGAATGGGAGATGCTGACAATAGCAATTATATATCAAGGAGAATGGGAGATGCTGACAATAGCAATTATATGTCAAGGAGAATGGGAGATGCTGACAATAGCAATTACATATCAAGGTGAATGAGAGATGCTGACAATGCTTATCACAGAGATTGGGTTTTAAAACACGGACATAAACCAACAAGATTAAGTCTTCTGCCCTGATTAGGATGGCATCCACCAGTGCTTACCGGCGACACAGGCGGTCAGGAAGCAGGAAATGTTAGCATTGATGATAGCTCGCCACATCTGTTGTGTCATATCGTGTAGTTTAGCAGGGCAGATGCTGTTCCATACACCCACAGCAATAGCCAGAGTTGACAGTCCAGAGAAACCACATAAGGCGTACGTGGCTATTGTAATCGAACGAGGCTGCAAACCACGAGAACAGGAGTATGTCAAATTCTAGACCATGTTGTATGTCAAATTCTAGACCATGTTGTATGTCAAATTCCAGACCATGTTATATGTCAAATTCCAGACCATGTTGTATGTCAAATTTTAGACCATGTTATATGTCAAATTCAAAACCATGTTGCATGTCAAATTCAAAACCATGTTGTATGTCAATTCAAAGCCATGTTGTACGTCAAATTCCAAACCATGTCTATGTCTATTCAAAGCCATGTTGTACGTCAAATTCCAAACCATGTTGTATGTCTATTCAAAGTCATGTTGTCTGTCAAATTCAAAACCATGTTGTATGTCTATTCAAAACCATGTTGTACGTCAAATTCAAAACCATGTTGTATGTTAAATTCAAAACCATGCTGTAGGTCAAATTCAAAACCATCTTGTATGCCAAGTTCAAAAGGATGTGCGACCTGCAAGGTATGTGTGTGTGTGTGTGATTCACCAAAATAACACGGAATATCTTTCTATATGTTTACATTGTCAATCTAACGTTGGGTCATATAAAATACATGTCGCTCTCTGTTGATGCAACGAGAGACGTACCGAGTCAGCCAGAGGTCCCTTGATCGATTCACCCAGCTCCTGGTACGCGATCACCTCACTCGTGAATATTTTAATCCCAAGCAGCTTTGCCACTTCCCGGCAGTATGGTACCTCTACGCCAATGACAAGCGCCAGCGGCCAGAACAGGTAAGAGCAGATTACCTTCACACAGGTGAGCAATTGCAGGTAACGACATTACTCATAGCCTATGGTGACATCAATCACAGGTGAGGGTAAACACCTTCACAATTAACTGTCTGCAGTTGTCAGTTACCATTTCATGAACTTATCCCAACCTCTGTTCACCTTGTCCATCAGATCGATCAAACTACATTATGCGTTGACTATCTTTACCTCAAAGCTGAGTTGGGGGAAGCCAACGCGGCCACCGAGCCAGGATAGCGTGCTGTTGACGAAGGCCAGCATGGCGAGAAATCCGATAAAGTTCACCACCACAGCGAACACGGTTTGTCCGGCTACGGCCGCGCCGTTTGCACCCGCCTCGATCGCGTTTGTGTCCTCCCTGCAGCACAATACAACGCGCATTTTCAACTATTCTATAGTTCTATTCATCACATAGTCAAGGGGAAGCTCCTACATTTGTATCGGAATGTTACAAAAATACTTCTTAAACGCTAGTTTTAGGAGAAGCTTACCCAGAATCAAGTACAATTTTACTGGCATCATTCGTCTGGGATTCTTCTGTTTCCGGGTAGTTTAGTTTGGCGATAGCAATGGTTGCTGGAGCTGACATGACAGCAGCTGATAGGAGATGCTGAGGAGGTGCCTGAATCATCATCATCATCATCATCATCATCATCATCATCATCATCATCATCAACTCCATAATAATCACCGACAACATGATTATCGATTTCGTCATCATCATTGTCGTTATTACCGTAATCATAGTTATCAACCAATCATCGCCGTGATCTGCTTAATGCCATAATTATAATCATCATTATCACTACCAACAACATCAGCGTCGTCGTCTTTATCATTGTCATCATCGCCATCGCCATAGTCATTGTAAACATCAGCAACTTAATAGTTATCATGCAATCATCAACATGAACTGCATAATGCCATTATCATCATCATAATCATCATCTAGTGGGTCGTCATTTTCTCCATCATCATCATTCATCATCATCATCATCATCATCATCATCATCATCATCATCATCATTGTCATCACCAACATTTTAATCATCATCTAGTGGGTCGTCATTTCTTCATTATCATCATCATCATCATCATAATCAACATCTAGTGGGTAATCATTTCTTCCATCATCATCACCATCATTATTTGCATTAAAGCTTGTCTTACCCCAAACATCACAAAAATGGCGAAGGCGAAGCCAGCGACAGTAGCGTGATTTCCCACGAGGAAGCAATGAAACTCGGACTTCGTCAATTTATGGAGGTATTGCCGCAGCATCAACATCGTATCCATCTCAATAATAGAACAAAACACATGGGATGCAACGGTTGCCAATGGAATAATCGACACAACATAACCTCAGATGCAGTCAATCATTACTGAACCTACCCCGTTGAGGAAGATATTTGAGGCAACTCCCAGAGTTTCGATGGCAGTGGTTCCCATGGTGGCCTGCATACACCAGCCAACCTTGACGGCGACCACTTGGATGACCCCCATGTAGTAGAGAATGCCCATGACGGCGCCGATATAGATGAGCAGAGGCATAGCCTGTGGTGCAGGGTGAACATTCGTTAAGAAGCTGGATTAATGGGGGCGGCGCAAAATCGTATAGGTTGATAAGACATCGAAATATGTGCCATTGTGTGGTAATAGAGGAGGGTTTGAGTGACATACATACAAAGCAATACCACATTGAATCGACATGGTTAGCAACTCATAACTTGCATACACTGGATTCTTTAAGATCGCACAAATGTTTCAAAGGCCCCTAAAAATGTGACTGCAATTCAAACTCAAAGAAACATTTGTAGGTTCATAGTATCATAGTTGGGGTCGACGTCGTCAGATCATGCGGACTAGTGACGCACCATAAAGACGAAGGGATGGAATATCATGAAGGGGTCGCCAAACACAGCGGCAGCACCCTCGTAGCCGTACTCAATGAAGGTGGTGATCTGATCAGAGAGCCACTTGATACCATTGTAACCATCCTGCCAGCGTAGCACGATGATGGCCAGAACGAACTGGATCGCGAAACCCCACAAGACGGGTCGCCAGTTCACCTGAAACAGAGCAGGCATCTGTCGTCACCATGCAGGACTAAGTGCATGGGTTTGATGAACAAAAGCCGTATGTTTATAAGGTTGCTAATTCTATCCATGATTCTAATACATGTAGTATATAAAGACTAGATACATCATTACAAATGCCCATAAACAATGTTTGATTTGTTGCAGCATGGTTTTTATGGATTGAAGATGACTTTGGGTAACTAACTATTTTTACGTCAGTCCCTTATCTTATCGAGCACATAAGAGACGTGTCTTTTCAAGTCTATCTGTTACATTGGGATGTATTGCGTTAGAGTGGGCGACGAGGCGAAGTTGGCTTACCCTATCCGGATGTTTGGAGAAGATGTACTCGAGGAAGACGAAGAGGACGATGCCGGAGAGGGACTGGAGCTGCCTGGCCTCCCTGATGACGTCGAGGACGAGATAGAGGACGACGGCGATGATGATAGCGGGGTAGACGAACCTGTTATGCACATGTGATACGGGGTGGGTTGGACCACAAGTAAGGCTGTGTTAGATGCTGCTGCTGCTACTACACGATTACTACTCCTCCTCCAACTACTACTTCTACTACTACTACTTCTACTACTACTACTTCAACTACTACTACTTCAACTACTACTTCTACTCCTACTTATTCTTCTTCTTCCTCCTTATTCTTCTCCTTCTTCTCTTCTTCTCCTTCTTCTTCTTCTTCTTCTTCTCCTTCTTCTCCTTCTTCTTCTCCTTCTTTTCTTTTCTTCTTCTTCTTCTCCTTCTTCCTCCTTCTTCTCTTCTTCTCTTCTTCTTCTCTTCTTCTTCTTCTTCTTCTTCTTCTTCTTCTTCTTCTCTCTTCTTCTCTTCTTCTTCTCTTCTTCTTCTTCTTCTTCTTCTCTTCTTCTTCTTCTCTCCTTCTTCTTCTTCTTCTTCTTCTTCTTCTTCTTCTTCTTCTCTTCTTCTTCTTCTCCTTCTTCTTCTTCTTCTTCTTCTCCTTCTTCTTCTTCTTCTTCTTCTTCTTCTTCTTCTTCTTCTTCCTCTCCTTCTCCTTCTTCTTCTTCTTCTTCATCGTCATCTCCCTCTACTACTGCTACTGCTACTTAACTAATTTTTCTTCTTCTACTATTACTACTGTTACTACTACTACTACTACTACTACAACTACGACTATTGCATACTACTACAAC
>CM067358.1:27332277-27344777 GCA_034190875.2 Urechis unicinctus | reverse complement strand
TGCTATCGTTCAGTCATAACGTAACCGGAGCAAGGGTGATAGGGTAGTCATAGCGTGCGCGGAAGTGGCGCTGCAGCATTCTCCGAGCAGAGGATGTGTGCAACTCATTTTGTACCTTGGGCACAAGCTGCTGCTGGCGACGGATATTGGCGCTGTACCAATATCAGATCGATCGATTCCCGCACTTCTACCTCTGCCAAAGAGTGGTGAAATCTTTTCCGTCCTAAAATATTAACAACTTCTCTGCAGGGTAATTCATTTTGCAGGTGAAAAGCGTTTGGCACGTGTGTTTCACCCCTATTTATAAACTTCTTACACAATCATAATGAGAAATTGTTACTTTTATGGATAAATATTCTTAAAGCACGTTTGCGTCAGTGTTAGTGGCACTGTCTTTCGTGAGCGCTTTGGTTCAACTGCTCAAAACACCGGTAAAGCATTGCAAGTCGTCTCAGGTTGACGTCTTTCTCGTGACGTATTTCCTTATTCAACATACTAAGGCGGCTCCGGTCCGGATGCTACACAAGACACCAGCAGATTTTGTCATGTGCTCAATTACCAACTACTGTCATCGGAGCGAGGCTATCCATCCCCATCCCTATTTAGCTTGTGACGATGTAAGTACTGGTTACAATGTCGGCTCGTGATTTGCGCTGCACGGTGGTCATCATATTTATCAGCGAAAGTGGCTGGTACGTTAGGTGGTGGAAAACATCTTAATGGAGCAAAAGTGATCAATTCTTCCTCAATTTATTGAACAATCAAACATTCAATTTACGTTTTCACATAAAAATATAATTATAGATGTTCTTTATTCGAAACTGAAAATCGTACAACGTCATTCGCTTTTATGAAGATATCTGAATAATTCATTGTTGACAAATGGCTAACGCGTTTCTCATATTCTCACCTGAATTATACATCTCGTTCGTTTATTATCAGACAAACCACATTGAAAAACGAAATAAAAATATTTTGGTAGAAATCGTAAAGTGAAAACATTGCTCAAACTTGCTTAGAACATTTTCAACTCTTTCGCCAAAAGAGTATGATTTAGAAGCCTGTGATTTGTTTTACTGCCATAATGCAGCTTCGAGCAAACAACGCCTCGCCGGCTGTCAACAAATCCACTTCAATTGACGACGGTTGCAAATGTCGATCCACACATTTGTGAGATTCTAAGAGCCTACATCTTAAGTAAGGCATGTTGTGATTTGTGCGAAATCGCTGTTCCCAAATAATCACTTACAACGTCTTAATAAAAAGGTTTGATTGTTTGCAATGTTAGTTACAAACAATCAGTACAGTAGGAAATCGATGAATGGACTGAAGATAGTTGTATCCAATACCCCTGTCCCGTTGTTATTAACATACTTGGCGTAAGTCACGTGCAAGAATAATGTCGAATGATGAAGTCAAGCAGAGTGTGATCACACACATGAAGGATATTATGCAATACTTTCGGTGAATGTTAAGTTTGAGGATGAATCGTGTATCCAGCACTCGTCAGTAGTAGGACGTGGGCAGTATCATCGCTTTGAGACAGTATCGGGATGTTAGCAGTACCATCTCACAAGACAGCATCACTATCCAGAAGAAAGCAGTACCAGCTCTACCAGACAGTATCAGTATCGGAACGTGAGCAGTACCAGCTCTATCAGACAGTATCAGCATCGGAAAGCGAGCAGTACCAGCTCTACCAGACAGTATCACCAGAGTAAAATAAACACGGTGACAGCCATGAGGATCGGCAGGAGAGTGAATATGATGCCAGACAGCAGAGAACCCCTGGCCATACTCTGTCAACACAAACACACACAAACGGTTTATTCTTCTGAGAAATCCGAGTGTTACAGTAGACAATGTAAAGCAGAGAAAGAGATAATTGATTTTGAGGAGAGGGTGGCAAGTGTTGGGGCGAAGGGTGCCACTGAGGGTGGGGGGGGGGGGGGGGTTGGGGGAGGTGAACGGAGTGAGATCGCGAGAGATGTGACCAGAGCGAAAATGAATTAATGAATTATTGTTAGGATAGGAATAGTGAGAACGCACATATAAGGAGAATGAGAAGGGGTCGCGAAAGGTAGGATATAAAGAGGGTACCTTTAATTAGTATCATTCCAATGGCGCTCTTACCAAGCTATTCCGTTCGTTTGACGAATCTAAACCTTGTCGCCCAAGAATGCGTCTTGTTTGTACACAATCCAATGAACATCAGAAACTAACGTGGTTGAACGCACGTTGTCACAGGCTGCTGCAGCTGCACATGACAACGCTGGTATCATAACAACCGTAAATCATCCTTGTAATCCTGGTTGATGCGTTGACAGGCTATGAATGACAATGGTTAATCTTCCCTCACTTGAATATTTACAGTGCAAATCAATCAAAGTATATACCGTTAATTCGTTTTTCCATTTCACAAATATAAATGGAAAATGGGTGAACAACCCATTTTCAATATTAGCATTTTGCGAACACATATGGAAAATGGGTAAGCAACCCATTTTCTATTTTGTTATTTTGCATATACATAGAAAATAGGTATACATTCCATTTTCGTTTCCCGATATTCGATTTCATTAACCGAAAAACCAAAATGGAAAATGGGTTTAGTTTCGTTTTCCTATTTTCGATCGGATAACTCCTTTCCAGTTAAAGAAGGATCCCTGAGATCGCGCGCTTTGCGCTGATCCGAGCGGCGAAAATAATTTGAGTATTTTATCAGTCGTTCGACTCGCTCGAAGATGTCTGTATTTTATTCTGACAGCAAACGCATCACGCTTGATCTGACTGACGCGATAATACGAAATATTGCCAACATAAGTTGAGAGTTAATTTATATTCAGTTTGTGTCCAAAGTAAGCAGCATGCTATGGTATGCTGTTCTTGTTCCTAATGCGCTGCAAGCATATAATAATAAAATAATTTAAACTGCGGGTCATCTGTGTACTTACAGTGCGCATAATATAAAATTGGATGAAAATCATGTCAGTTGAAGCTTCATAACTATGAATACCATGCAGTTACATTCTATTATCCTCATGATTTCATTTGCATGAACACCTGTCGTCTCTATGGTAGGGCTGACTGGTCCTCTTGGGAGCCGAACCTACTCTGGCTTCAGCTACTTGCTAGTTAAAGAAACTTCGCCTCTGACACATCCGCGCTTATGAGGCGAAGTCAAAATGACAGATGAACTCGCTAAATACTTACAAAAGTCCTCCAGGCCACGAAATTTGTGACAAAATGAAAAATTATATCACGAAAAGACACGAGCACTGTTTCTATTACTACAGTATTGCATTGTTGTTCAGTTTCATTACGAAAGTGCGGCACGTCGAGAAACTTTGTTCAAAACCTCAACATGGCCGACTCCCACAATGCAACATAATTTGGTGGAGCTCGTGTTTTCTAACCGAAAGCCGAACCAATACAGGTCATTGTTATATTCAAAACTGCAGTATGAAACAGTATTATATCATCTCTGACCAATTTTCTTCGTACACCACTCGTCGACACGCGCCCAATTGAAAAGCGCGAGTTGCTTGCTGACTCCTTCACTCGACCTCGCCCCGCAGACACAACACTCTGCTACCTCTGTGATACCGGTAGCCATGTTGGACTACAATTCTTAATATTGTGTTCTATTTCGTTGATTCTGTTAATAAAGGAGTATGATTGTTGTTGTACTCATAGCAAGATTGATGCTAAAACATTTATGGATATGAAAATGTATGTTTTTAAACTGTCCCTTGTCTGCAATGCTGGAATGCGCCTATTTGCTTATATCCTTAACGATTCTGCCATGCGACCCCTCGCCCCTAAGGTGGCATCAGCTCATCAAAACACAAGGGGCGAGAGCCTTGCCTAGCAACTTGCATGCCCTGTGATGATAGGTAGAATGCCATCAGCAGTATTTACGGATCGTAGCTGCGGATGAGCCCCTCTGAACTCCGAGAGAAATCAAATGCTGAGAAATCACCGAATAAGAGTGTCCATCTTGTAACATTATCACGATAACATCGCCGAATTCATCTAGCGCAGACGCCATGCTTTTTCGCGACGCGCGCGTACTCTGTTTAAACCATCAGGGAGCGTTCCTTAATTGATGAACTTACAAAAATCGAAAATGGGAAAACGGAAGTAAACCCATTTTCCATTTTCGTCTTTAAGATTGTGAAATTCATGACAGGGAAACGAAAACGGAAGTAAACCCATTTTCCATTTGTGTTCGCCCAAATACAAAAATAGAAAATGGGTCGAATTGTAATTTTGCATATGCGTTTGTCAAAAACATAAATGGAAAATGAGTTGTTTACACATTTTCCATTTATATTTGTAAAATGGAAAAACGAATTAACGGTATATACCTTGATTCAAATCTGTGCGCACTGCATTTTTAAAACTACGCAATATGTTAACACCGAAAAACGACGATATTGACCACGGCGAATCTTATTGCTCATATGGCGATCGTTCTGTCTAAGACTCTATCATATTTTCTGTTTCGAAGCATATTTACAATCCGAGCACAGGTGTACGATTTTCGTTTTTTCCCTTGCAGAATATATTCAGTACCAGATTCAGTAATCTCGTTATATAGCTGTTCCCCTTTATGATACTCGCCGACCGTAAGCATCTCTTTCGATGATTATCCATATCAGAAAATGAAATATTCGGGATATAATCTAAAAGCGATGCAATTTTTGAAAGAGGCGCCGAAACACTTTAAGTGCGGGAGTATTAGTAGTAGCAGCATATCATAAAAATATACACGCATTAATTATTTTCTTGGTAACGATACTATTTAAAAACAAAGTGCACACACAAACACACACACTCACACACACACACACACAAACACACACACACATACATACACACACATACATACATACACATACACACACATATACTCACATACACACACACATACACACATACACATACACACATACACACACATACACACACATACACACACATACACACACATACACACACATACACACATACACACACATACACACACATACACACACATACACACACATACAGACACATACACACACATACACGCATACACACACATACACACACATACACACACACATACACACACACACACACACATATACACACACGTTTTTATAAACATATATATATACATATATATGTATTAACATATATATACATATATATATATACATAAATATATATATATATATGTATACATATATATATATACATATATATATATGTATAAATATATGTATATATAGGTATATGTATATGTATGTATATATAAATAGAGAAATATAAATATGTATTGTTATATATTATATGCATATATATATATATACATATATATATATATATGCATATATATATATGTATATATATAGGTATATGTATATGAATGTATGTATAAATAAAGAAAATAAATATGTATTGTTATATATTTATACGTGTATACATGCATAGAAATATATATAAATAAATATAAGTATATTTATATATCAATATACATTTATATACGCATATATATATATACATACATACATATAACTATACTTATGTATATGTATTTATGTATGTTTATATATATGCACACATAAAATATGTATATATATGTTCATATATATATGTATATATGTATGTATATATATATATAAATATATATATATATATATAAATATGTGTGTGTGAGTACATTCATATATATATATATATATATATATATTAAGCTGCATATCTATAGTATAAATATAAATATTAATGTATATATATGCATATATTCATATATATATGTACGTTTATATATATACATGTATATATAATATATATATAAATATATATGCATGCATATATATACGTATTTATATGTATACATATATATTTTATATATACACACACAAATATATATATATATACGTGCATAGATATTGATATATATATATATATGTATATATACATATATATATATATATAGTTTATACCTATACATATTATATAGATATATATTGATATAGATATATATAGATACATATATATATATATTTATACATATATATATAAAATATATATATATAAAAATATATATATATATATATATCTGTAGATATATATGTATATATATAGGTATGCATATATATATATCTATATATAAATATACACATATACATATATATATATGTATCTATATATATTTATATACATATATATAAACATATGTATATATGTATGTATATATATATATACATATACACACACACACACATTTTCCGTGTATGCTGCCATGATATATATATATATATATATATATATATATATATATATATATATGTTCTAAAGGTAATCGAGTTTTGTGATCAAGATTATATATTCATATATTTATATGTATATATATTTATAGTGCTTAATAGTTACGACGATAGTCTTGTAAATGCGATTTTCCGGGACACGTGCTAATATTTATCGCAGTGATATGTAACGTATGACAATATTACGTCGGTGGTATTCTATTGGTTTACAGTATATAATGAGGCCAATAGCTAATTTCTTCTCTCTGTTTCCAGCGCATTAAACCGTCCATAGTAACCTTGACAGGAGAAGCGCTCGCGTTTCTCACTTGCCTAGTTCATAGTGTCAGCCGATGTCATATTCCTTAATGTGCAAGGTATGTCGTGTACCGTTACGTGACGTCATTCTTGTCAGACACGTACAAGGCATCAGGCCGCTGTGATTGCTTTATTCATAGGAGTGACAACTATTCGATGGTGAATCAACAACTGCTAAAACCATTAATTCAATCGAATATTCCCCGAATATTGTCAGATTGAGGTCCTGGTAGAAGTGCTACCACCATTATAAAATAGCGACCACCCATATACAAAATTAAGCTGAACAATATTCTCATCTCTAACAATTTGCGCATATTCGAACAAAACGAAATATCGAAAGCATGTTGCGAGTACCGCGAAAGAGACGCATTGGTATATATTATTGATACATTCGGGGAAAATCCCCACCAGTATGTAATTTGTGATGCTGGAAACATCGTATGCATTCTAAATGTATCATCGTAATGCAATTAGAACGAGACACAACACAGTCATAATCAGCGTCCCGACTTTCTCATTCTTGAACGCATCACGGAGTAGCATTTATGGTCGGTATTCCATATCAGTCATTATCCAATCAGATGAACCAAAAACGAGTGGTGTTACTTTGCATCAGAATATCACGACGAGGCACACGGCCACAAGTAGAACCACGGGAAGGAGGCCAAAGAGCAGACTGCAGATACACGAGCACCAATTCATGTTCTGCTGACAGACACCACACATGTGCGTCATACAATCCACGACAATAAGTGACGTCAACAAATCCCTGCTCTAAGGCGAGAGGGTGACCGACTTACTTACCAGAATGGATAATGTCACTGCTGAATGACGAATGGACTTCTTTCGATTGCTTCGGATCACAGCTGAGTCTCTCTTCTGTCGGCGGACGTTCTGCTCATAGGGATGTCACCAATATGATATATACACTTGTGTACGACTGTCAAATATATATGACCAGCTGCTGGCTGTGCGCTGAGGTCGGATGATACATATGTGTGCTCTTATTGCAAGCTGCTGCAGTACCGTATAAACGGTCGACGATGCATCTGTCAACGAGCAGTCATATACCAACTCGTGGCCTCGCCTGCTAGAGAGCATACATATCCCACTACGCTAATTACAATCCCTTAGTTATAAAGTTTACATCGTCGTGCGGTTGGTCAATATCTGAGGTTGAGAAATCGACCACTGACGCACAATATTTATTGTCAAAATGCTATAACAATTCACAATGCTTATCAATATTTTCGAGTTAGAAAGTATTGCGGATGACCCCATAATCTACTACTGAGTTTCGCATCTCCCGTTTAACGTCCCATAAACGATACACTACCGCTGCAGTCATCTCAATCTGCAAGTACCACTCGTTATAAGTGTAGGGCAATCTGTCTTTAAGTACAGCTTGTCGATTAAATAGGATGTATTTACACAGAGAATTGCCTTACAGATGATCTCAAGCAAATTAATTTTTGGTAAACCGTGACTTGTCAAGACAGGGCTGTACAATATGACCTTAAGATGTCTGCTTCGACGGCTGGTCTGTTTTAGAATTGGAACTGCCATAAAGTCGAGCGCGAGGACCTATTTTGAAATCGTGAGATGTGGAGCGTAACGGATTCACCCGGGCCGTTATATCATTTAGACAGATCAGAATAAACAGTGAAACATAATACGACTGTCCTGAGATGTGATCGTCCGGATTGTGACAATCATCAGAGAGATGAAACTTGCAATCCCTCAAGATGAGTGAACTGCATTCTCTGTTTATCCCGCTGCTTCGTTTGCTCAATTTGATGACAGTTTTATACCACATTCCAGCGCCGAATGTCTGTGTTATTGGAATGTGTCTGTGTGGTGTTAGATGTCGCCAGCATGGCGCACAACTAATAACGGCATCGAACTATGGGGTCACGATCAGAATCTTTGATCAGAAATTTATTCGGCAAAGACAAGCAAAGATATTATATATCGATCGCCTGGCAGAAGACATGGTTCACAAGAAACCCTTAATGAGGTACGTCGGTCAAATTGAAGGCACCACCTATATCTCATTAGTCTATGCACCAGGAAATTGAATCAACACTATCAGAACTTGACAATTTCGTTTTACATGCATAATTAAATAGAAAAAAGTAAATCACATTCCTTTTACACTGTAGTACATTTACATTTTCTCGGTTTATTTGTGATATTGATTTTCTGTGAAACTCTTACAAGCTCTCTGTGAATTAATTGTCCATGATACTGACGTGCAATACACATGCTATATGGTTCACTACTTTAACCCAATGCGCTGACACCGACCATTATATGTTACTGCTAAAAGTTAATACAAGGGATGTGCAATGTAGTCATCATATATTTGCTCACCAAGAATCATCGACGTGGCACGGGATATTTTAACGAGGCTTGAACATAAGTTTGTGTGGTTTTGGGGAGCAAACAAACCCCATAACTGGCCTGAGGTCAAACGGCTGGTACTCTGGTGCCAGGGAGATGGTGAACTTCTGGAGGACTGAGGTCACAAAAAGAAATAACTCCATCTTGGCTAAACTCTCTCCAGGGCAGCTCCTTGGACCTGCGAAAATGGTGGATATATATTTAGCTGATGGCTCATAAGCAAACTGAGTGATCGAGTGGGTGAGCAAGTAAGTTGGTTTGTTAGATGGTAAGTTAATGAGCGAGTGAGTGAGTGTGTGAATCAGTGAATGAGTGAGTGTGAGTGAGTGAGTGAGTGAGCTAAAGAGTCAATTAGTGGATCAGTGAGGGGGCCAATGAGTGCAATATCGTTGCACTGCTCAAACAACAAGTACAATTCTTACCCACGCCAAAAGCAACCATTTTCTCCAGTTGACTTTTATCCATGCAAGTTCCTGTTGCATTTAAAAACCGCTCGGGTCGGAAGCTCTTCGCGTCATGCCAGCACCCCTCGTCCATCATGGCAGCTTGCAGGTAGGGGTATACGACAGTTCCCTTTGGGATGGTGTAGCCTCCCAGCTCCGTTTCATAAGCCGCTGCATGGGCAAGGCTTGTAGGGGCTACATAAGCCACAAAATGTCATATAATTGGCTGTGGTTTATGACGAATCTGGGTAAAGGAGGAATCACTCTTGGTGAAAACCATGTTTGAAGAGAATACTTACCAACATGACTGTGACGCATTACCTCATAGTAAATGGCTTCCATAATTGGAAGGCGATTTCGATCCTCGAGTACAGGGAGTCGCTGCTTATCTAATACCTCGAAAACAAGTACAGAAATTTCAACATTCATCCATCCAGACCCTCTGCCCCCACCCCTTGTGTATGCCGTAACCACACATGAAATATGCCTACTTTTTCTATCTCATCAAAGCATTTGATCTGAGTTTCCGGATAAATCGCCAAATAGAGCATAATCCATCGTATAGTGCAAGCAGTGACGTCACTTCCTGCAACCATTAGGTCGATGAGTACTTGGTGTAAATTTTCCCCTGCAACATTCAGGTTATTGAAAAGTTGGCGTGTGCGTGTGTTTTGAGACTGCATCATTTTTTCACAGTTTAAGTTCAGAAAATGTTAAGCTAGTGAGATCTTACTTGAATACACTTCTTCCGGGTCCTGCTGCATTTCTTTCTCGAGATAAAGGTCGACCAAATCCCTCACTTTGCCAATCTTGAACGACTTCCGGTGCCTCTCGATCTCGTCATTAAGGTGCTTCGCAATATCCTCACGCAGAGCCTGGTACCTACGCATCTAACACACATGGCGTAGTCTGTAGTTAGTTCTCCCCGTAACACCGTTAGTCTTGGAGAGCATGAGAAGCTAGCTTTTCCCAAATGTTACAGAAGCACCATTTACAGCGATTAGTTTTTCAGTTTATCCGCCAATTACTACCAATATATTCTATCCAACGATGTCATGTATCGGAAATACACGAAGTAAATATATGTTTCGTTGATAAAGATTTAATTTCAAGCGTCTGTGTCACTTACTGTTGGTGAGAGGGGTAGGTATTTAAAGACTGGGAAGAGGTTGTCCATCGAAAAGAAGCTGCTCTGGTGCGATAAAGCGCTGGTCGATTGATTCATATGAACAAACCACGGGTCGTCATACTCATACCTGTGTGACTCAGACATTGATAATGGGCTACAAGGTGAGCCAAGTGACTTCAGCACACTCAGCAAGTCCGAATGATATTATGTGGCTCAATAATGTTTAGGCTTGTCAAATACTTAAATAGCATAGGTTTTTTTTAACATTTAAGTGCACATTAATTATTGCAAGTGATCATTAGAATTGTGTACAATAATTCAATATAATTGAGCTAATAAGAGCAATTGAATGGATGCCAAGGTGAAAAATAATTGTAGAATTGATGAGCTTGACTCGACCTGCTGCCAAATGAAATGGAGGAAGTAACATTGAACACCGCCATTCCCAGCGAGGCCTGTGGGTCAGTGGGCTGTGCCATGGTGTCCTGCAGATTGTCAATGAACCGTTGACATTCCTGGCGGCATGTTTCCTCAAGGGATTTCTTCCCTACTCCCATATCTCTCAGGGTGACTGCCACGAAACGCCTAGTCTTTTTCCACAGCGCACCTTGTCCTCCGGTGATTCCTATAAAAGCCAGGTGCAAGTAAATATACAAAGAAGATGACCGTTGGGGAAGGAGTTAGAACTTTTGATACAATACAGGTGATAATCGTTTTAAGTCAATCCTGTATCCAACGACAATAAACCGAAACGAATCGTTCGTCTACGAAAGAGAAAAGAGTAGATCATTGTTTATTCAGGACAGCGGATCCAGAACAAATGTATTCAACACCCCATGTATGTTTGAATGCCACTCACCATGGCCTTTTGGGGTTGTGTAGATTGATAATGTAACATTGTCGTCGAACCTCGCATTGAAACACTCGGCTTGTTTGACAAATGCTTCCTTCATCAGTTGCCTGTCTGCGATGAACACTGATTGGTAACCTCCGACCTTGAAGGAGAAGATTCCGCCATACTTTGTTACGAGACTAGCATAGTAGGCGAATAGATCGGAGCTGTTGAGCATCAGCTGGGGCAGACATCCCACTATGGGCCACTGGAAAGGTCCTGGTGGTAACCTGGTGAGATGTCGGCAGTACCAGGCAACCAGAGTTAGAATGGCTACCAGGAAAATGAGGAAGGGGCTGGCGAGGAGAGATGACGACTCCATGTTGTCTCTGATACCATGGGACATATACAGGCGAGATATAGATGAGTGGATGATCAGGGACAGCTCAACGCTCAGAAGGTGGGGGAGCACAGACTCGATGGAAGGCACTCAGAAGGTGGGGGAGCACAGACTAGATAAGTAGGCGCTCAGAAGGTGGGGGAGCACAGACTCGATGGAAGGCGCTCAGAAGGTGGGGGAGCACAGACTAGATTAGTAGGCGCTCAGAGAGTGGGGGAGCACAGACTCGATGTTAGGCGCTCAGAAGGTGGCGGAGCACAGACTCGATTGTAGGCGCTCAGAAGGTGGCGGAGCACAGACTAGATTGTAGGCGCTCAGAAGGTGGGGGACCACAGACTCGATGGAAGGCGCTCAGAAGGTGGGGGAGCACAGACTAGATAAGTAGGCGCTCAGAAGGTGGGGGAGCACAGACTCGATGGAAGGCACTCAGAAGGTGGGGGAGCACAGACTAGATTAGTAGGCGCTCAGAGGGTGGCGGAGCACACGATTGTACTCGATGTTAGGCGCTCAGACTCGATTGTAAGGTGGGGGGAGCACAGAGCACAGATTGTAGGCGCTCAGAAGGTGGGGGCGGAGCACAGGAGCACAGACTAGATTGTAGGTGCTCAGAAGGTGGGGGAGCACAGACTCGATTGTAGGCGCTCAGAAGGTGGGGGAGCACAGACTAGAT
>CM067358.1:27214777-27327277 GCA_034190875.2 Urechis unicinctus | reverse complement strand
TAAATCCTATGCTGGCGGAGAGTTTGCACATTGGCCAAAAAAAACACGTTAATAAATCTACATGCAATATTCCATGAATATCATGTATCATACATAAGCTTGCAGGGCAAAAAAACGTTGTTCAGACAAAGACAATCAGCTCAGTTAATATCTCCCGTATCTCTATTGTGGTGCAAGTCAAAAACCACTCTACGAGGTTGAGGAGCTTGCATACTGGGCACGGGTGCTCGGTTCGTACCATAAGCTTCATTATCATAAGCATTACCATCGCCATATGCCCCATTACCATTCATCATCTGTCTCTCAGAAGGGTGATTGGCTGACTTCGGGGGGTGACGTGAATGGTATCGCTGCTCTGTCGATTGGGCACGCGATTTCGGCCCTTTTTTGTTCTTTTGCGGCATCTGATTCTTCTGACCTTTCATTTGGTGTTTTATGTGCGCACTAAACTCGGCCGTGAGCGCTTCTGTGGATTCTATGGGTGTTCTTACATCCACTGGATGGCCCCGTAGGCTCATTTCCTGGAGTTCATGATCCTCGCTCCAAGTGGTGTCCGCCTCTCGGATTTCTGTTGGGCGCATCTGGTTCCGGTCGCGGTGGACGTTTGGTCGTGGGCTACTGGACGATGTTGCGCTGGGGTCGACGTCAAGATGGTGCCACAATAGTTTAGAGACATGCTTCATATTTCTCTGGTAGTAGCTGGCCAAAGAGAAGGATATTGGTATGATGAATATCATGAAGAATAGAATCCACCCAAGGCTGAACCAAAAACCATTAAAGGGATAGAGAAACTGGATACAGACGGAGTTCGTACTGTCAGTGACTGCGTCATACACCGCAACACAGTGACCAATGTCTTCTCGCATTATACTCTCCGTTGCATCCCGCAACAGTGCCATCTTTCCATCGATATGCTCACTGGTGTACCGTACTGATTCTTGAAGAACTCTTGGTTCAATCTGTGTCTGAGCGATGTTGAGGTGTGAAATGAAAGCAGTGATCTCAATGGGGGCAAGATTTTCCGCAACTCTTTCTGTGTTGGAAGCTATCTTTAACTTCAGATTATTGATTGGATCTATGTAATCCCTCGATGCGTTTGTAAGCTTCTCGTAGAATCCGTTCAGAACTAGAGCCAGATCAGGATCATTTGTATTATCGCTTGCTCTCCGAAAGAAACCAGCGACGTCTGCTATATTTAATGATGTCACGGGTGTACGAATAACACTCTTGATAAGCGAGAAATTCAGAGATGCCAACCCAGTATGTAAACTCCACAAAGAAACTTCAAGCTCTTCATTGAGAAGAGTGACGTTACCGATAGAATAATTATATGAAGACATTTGTTCAAGTGCGTGAGTGAAGGGAGTGATTCCTACATCGAGTATATATGAGATGTTGTACTCAGATCCTAGATTATCAAGATTAGCGGCTGTATAAAATGCAATGTCGTCTTTGCAGTTCATGTAAGCGTCCGTCACACTGATATTAGTATTCAAGTTGTATTTTGCAATATCATTGATCAGAGAGACTTCATCGCTAGGTTCCATATTCACCAGATGGCGACATAGATCAGTGTGAGCGATTCCTCCAATCACAGCTAGGAATGTGACGCCCAACATTAGCAGCCAATTACTTGCCATAACTAAGTAGGGCGTGGCAAGCAACAAAGTTGCGCCCTTACCACGGTTGCAACAATCTGCATAACTTGTTGCTCGTTCCCCGCATGTGATGAAACTAAGAGCAACAATTAAAAGGAAAATAATTAGGGACACTATGACGCCTACTGCGATGCTTGTATAATAGCGGATGTCTCCTGCATATCTCAGCCATGGGTTTATTTCATCCCGAGTAAACTGAAGGGCATCTTGAAATGACAAGGACATCAAGTTATCTTGCGTTTTGTTCACAAATCCCTTGATTGAGTCATCCAGAGCCGTGTTGATGTTAGTAAGGTTGACGATATCCAACAAAGTGTCATTAACAATAGTCCCAAAAACTTCAAGCAATGCGGATAATGTTCCATTTAAACCGCTATATATACTTTTAGGACCATTGGATACGTTGTGTATTGCTGCCGATGCGTCGTTTGCAGAGAAATTGAAGCTTGAGGGATCGATAACGACAGTCAGATTATTGAGATATTCATACCCAGTCTGACAATCAGCATCATTACACATGCCTAACCCGGAGTCATTCCGCAATAATGTAATAACCGATGTAAGGTTAATTATCAAGGCGATCAAGTCAGAGGAGAGTGATTCAATCGACTCAAGACTTTCTTTGGTTGAATCAAGAGAATCAATGAATATCTGGAGCTGGCTGATCAAAGGCACCACACCTGTAGCATTCCCCACGAAATCCTGACTTCTCTGAGGTAACGCCACGAGATCTCGCGCGATTCGATCACTTTCGTTATGGAAAACATCAGCAACATCTTTTTGTAAACTATCAATTGTCACCGATTGAAAATCTTCGAGTAGTTGAAGACTTAGTGAGAACGAATTCGCCATACCGCTCTCTTGTGTCTTTTCGAGTGCCAATTGATTTGCTATGAACATGGATATTACATCCAATAGTAACAACACAATCATACCACCCAAGAGAATGACACAAACTCGACTTTTACACTTCATGTTCTTTTCGTCCATGATGCTGGTTGTCGCGCCGCATTTCCCAATGCAACGCAAGCCACATATCACCAAACAGACGACAATCATTGCGAGCGCGTAGATTCCCGCCACAACGGCGCAAATCAGATACCCATAGTAGTGTCTCACCCACATCTGCCAGTCATTCTGAATGGACTCTTTGACGGCAGCAAGATCCCTGAGATCAACTTTCTTGTTGAGAATAGTGATGCTGCTTGGGTTGATGATGCGTTCCAAGAAGAAGCTGGTCATCGAGTATATAGGAGACATTCCTTGGTCGATCGGTCGTGACTGCGTGCCGTCATGATCCGTGTCTGTATCGGGTGGTGGTGTAACGCCACATACACCACAAACATACATCAACAGCAACACCATCAAGATCGACAACAATGGGGCTTTTCTGCACGAATTCATCCTGGTTAACTAGTTATAAACAATCCTATATTATCAGTATTGTCGTCGTTAGTGTTATTTTGTATTCCGTCGGTGGAATGCGCTAATGGTGTCGTAATCACGGCAAAACCGAAATGTATTCGCGAGGTTTAAGTGAACGTATAACGATGTTATTTAACTGACAGGCGTGACTGGTTTCCACGGCAACATATTACACTTGTTGCTTTATTGGGCTCCCAACGTGCTTGTAGTAAAGTTTATTTGGTTCCTGTACAACTGTATGAGGCTTGTGGCATCTGCAATCGACCCACCTTTCTTCTCCTCGGTTCCACACTAACATGTGCACATGCTTACAAGCTTTCACGACACTGCTACTTTCAGATATCCGGGTCCTGTAGCATCTTCGGGCTTCTGTGGTCGGTCGAGCGAGCTGATAAGGGCTTACACAAGCAGCCACACGACCACGGCCGTTTAAAAGGAGCGACACCCAATTGCCTATGTGCTCTGAAAAATCAACAACACATTTGGTATCTGTACAATGACATTCAATCAGATCAATTGCTGCCTGATTGGGAAATATGCAAACGTATCCTGGGGTACCCGAGGCGCGGATGTAGTCACTTGCAGTGTTTAACTGTTTTTACTAGACACTGAAATGTTGTAGGGCATATCAAATAATTAGCTGTGGTATATTTATTGGTCGACGTTGCGCATTTTGACTGGGCTGGACTTGAACAGGGCGTGGTTGTATTGTCACGGCGTTTGCGTAGCGTGATAATAGGTGGGTACTAATGATATCGACTAATAGCACTACGTCGGAGATAATCGCACTAACGCCAAAAGTTCTTTTCCTGTCACCGCCACCACTCCTCCCACATTGTTAAACTAGTCTGGCGGCTAGCGCACCTTTTGTTGGACGCAGGGTGGGGCTGAGTAGGACTTATGTGGCATCACATTATATCCTGGCTGTACGCATGACCACTGAACACACTTTCGTTGATCCATCGCTCAATACTTTCACCAAATGTTATACCAGACAAGGGAAATACTTGTACAAACTTAAGCCACAACTTCACCACTTATCAACATGGCCGCTCGAGTCATGATGTTATACACATACACAACCTCTGGAATTCAATGTCTGCGTATCTATTTTGTTACAAATAGAAGTGTTCGCTACAAACTGCTGAAGCAAAGTTGAAAAATAATGTGAAAGCTTCAACGCCCACTGTTTATGTCTGGGGAATGCATGGGAGTGTTTGGCCATACATTGTCATATGATACGCTATTATCGTGTCATTAATGTCAATTAGTCTCCTCCTTACGGTGTTTTGTGCACAGTGTTTTTCTCTCTACTATAAAAGCGTCAATATCTGCACATGGAATTCTGTGGAAAAACGCGAAATAATCATATGGTATTAATTAAAACAATTAAGTGATATAATAACACTAAATGGGTTCCCGCATTTACCCTAAGACGGAAGTTGTGTAAGCACTGATGGGTCGATATAAATTTTCTGACTGTCGGAGACTATATCACATAAATAAACTTCAATTTTGAATTTTGAAACAAAACAACTTGAACGATATCGATCTTTATTACTAAGGGATGGGTTACCGAATGTACTCAATGATGACTAGGTATGACCAAACTACGAGGAAGAGGAACTAAACCATGATGAAAGCTATAATACATGAGGGGAGGAAAAGCATTATAAATTGAAGACCAATAAAATCCGGGAAACAAGATAATCAATGGTCAATGGTCCTCTTGGTGCAAGAAAATGAATCATCTGGGCTAAATTGAGTAATCACAAGATGCATTAGATCATTATGATTCACATTTACTATGACCAAACACATCATTATGTGTACACCTAAGAGCAACACTATGGATAATGTCACTGCTGAATGACGAATGGACTTCTTTCGATTGCTTCGGATCATAGCTGAGTCTCCGCAGGTCAGCGGACCTTCTGGGATATCACCAACATGAAATATACACTTGTGTACGACTGTCAAAAATATAAGACCACCTGCTGGCTGTGCGTTGAGGTGGGATGATACATTTGTGTGCTCTTATTGCAAGCTGCAGCAGAACCATGTAAACGGTCGACGATGCATCTGTCAACGAGCAGTCATATGCCAACGCCTGCTTGAGAGCATACATATCCCACTACGCAAATTACAATCCCTTTGTTATAAAGTTGATATCGCCGTTCTGTTGGTTAATATCGGAGATGCAGCAATCGACAACAGACACACAATATTCATCTTCAAAATGCTATTGCGGTTCACAATGCTTATACATATTTTCGGATGATCCCATATTCTACTACTGTGTTTCGCATCTCCCGTTTCACGCCACACAAACGATACGCTACCGCTGCAAGTACCACTCGTTATAAGTGTAGGACAATCTGTCTTGAAGTAAAGCTTGCGATTAAACAGGAGAATGTACTTACAAAGGGAATGTGTATTGCCTTCAAGGTGGTCTCAAGCAAATTAATTTTTGACAATCCGTGACTTGTACCGTGGCTGTACCAAATGACCCTAAGGTTGTCAGCTTCGACGGCAGGCATAGACAGCCAACTTGCTTATTGCTCTGAATTTCTGTTTTAGAATTGGAACTGCCATTAAGTCAAACGCGATGACCTATTTTGAAAACGTCATGACTGGACTTGCCAATGATCATAACGACTAAAAGTTCCAGGACACATGTATTTATATCATTTATAACATTCTTCAGAGTATGTGGAGCCAGTAAAACATAATACGACTGTCTCTGAGATGTGATCGTCCGGAATGTGACCCGGGCCATGTCAGAGAAGCTTCAACCCGTGTCCAATCCCTCATGATGAGTGAACTGCATTCTCTGTTTATCTCGCTGCTTTGTTTGTTCAATTTGATTACCGTTTTATACCACATTCCAGCGCCGAATGTCTGTGTTATTGGAATGTGTCTGTGTGGTACAGCATGGCGCACAACTGATAACGTCACCGAACTATGGGGTCATGATCAGAATCATTGAACAGAAATTTATTCGGCGAAAACACGGCAAAGACATTCCATATCGATCGCCTGGCAGAAGACATGGTTCGCAAAAAACCCTCAATGAGGTACGTCGGTCATATTGACAGCACTACCTAAATCTCATTAGTCTATGCATCAGGATATTGAGTCAACACTATCAGAACTTGACAATTCAGGATTCATACATACTTTAGACCAAAAAGGTAAATCACATGCGTTTAACACTGCAGTACATTTACATTTTCTCTGTTTATTTGTGATATTGATTTTCTGTGAATTTCTTACAAGCTTACTGTGAATTAACTGTCCATAATACTGACATGCAATACACATGCTATATGATTTACTACTTTGATCCGATGCCTTGACACTGACCATTATATGTTATTGCTAAAAGTTAATACAAGGAATTATAATTCGTTTGCTCACCAACAATCATGACGTGGCACAAGATATTTTAACGAGGCTTGAACATAAGTTTGTGTGGTTTTGGGGCGCAAATAAACTCTAAAACTGGCCTGAGGTCAAACGGCTGGTACTCTGGTGGCAGGGAGATGGTGAACTTCTGGAGGACTGAGGTCACAAAGAGAAATAACTGCATCTTGGCTAGACTCTCTCCAGGGCATCTCCTTGGACCTGCGAAAATGGTGGATATATATTTAGCTGATGGCTCATAAGCAAACTGAGTGATCGAGTGGGAGAGTAAGTAAGTTGGTTGGTTAGATTGTTAGTGAGTTAGTGAATGCATAATTGGGTGAGTTTGAGCGAGTGAATGAGTGAGCTAGTGAGTCAATTAGTGGATCAGTGAGGGGGTCAATGAGTGCAATATCGTTACACTGCTCAAACAACAAGTACAATTCTTACCCACGCCAAAAGCAACGATTTTCTCCAGTTGACTTTTATCAATGCAAGTTCCTGTTGCATTTAAAAACCGCTCAAGTCGGAAGCTCGTGCCAGCACCCCTCGTCCATCATGGCAGCTTGCAGGTAGGGGTATACGACAGTTCCCTTTGGGATGGTGTAGCCTCCCAGAGCCGTTTCATAAGCCGCTGTATGGGGAAGGCTTGTAGGGACTACATAGGCCACGATATGTCAGATCACTGGCTGTGGTTTATGACGAATCTGGGTAAATGAGGAATCACTCATGGTGAACACGATGTTTGAAGAGAATACTTGTTATGATTGACGGCTTAGGCCAGGCTCCCCCTGTGGAGTAGAACCATGTGTCATAATGTAGCGGTCTAAAGTCATAACGGTTTAAAGTGATAATGTTGACCTCCGCCAGGTCACGTGACGAGTGTTCTTTGATGTTGCCGAACCCTTTGAAGTTTAGAAATAGTTGCTGGGGGTCAGTCTAATTTATGCATGTATGATAATGTTCTGGGGCCAAATGGAAGGCCATTTCAGTTTAAGTCACATTATATGTAAGCTCCTGTGTAATGTTAATCGTATGTTTATATGTAAATGTCTTGGCCAACTGAAAGGCCATTCAAGTTTAAGGTGAATCGCCTTACATATAGCTTAGTGAATTCATGATGAATTAATGAGGCGTCTGCCCATTTGGTCGCACGCCAAACGAAATGGTATATAAAGACCTCAAGAACTGAGGACAGGATTCGAATTCGGAATTCGGAAATCCAGAGAGACCAACCAACTGCGTTGTCGTTATTCATTACCCACTATCTCTCTGGTGCGGAGTCTAGCAGTAGTGTGAAGTCTAATTCAGGGACTACACTCTGTGAAAATGAACACGCAGAATGTTTTTGTGCTAGAGCATATCCATCTAGGGTACTCTATAGCATAGCCGTGCACGACGTTTATTAACGTCGTGCAAAGATCGTAACCGAATGCGCGTGAACGATACATGAGTTCCAATTATACACGATAATTACACAAATGTACATATGAAGAATAATTTTTCACATAAATGAATGTTTATTAACAAGTTGAGTTAGTTTACGTGTGAGATTTCGTCAAAGGCGATTTAATCCGGCCACACAAATTCTGAAAAGTTCATGTTTATTTTGAACGACAAGATCGGTTTCTGCCCGCATGCGCAGACAAGGTTCCTCGCAAGCGAACTTTTTCTTTTTGAATTTTATTATTTAAGTATATGTGTCATTTGTCAATGATTATCTTTTGGAAATATCTACTTTGAAGGGCGATATGTATTACTTTGACATTTAAAAAAAGATAACACATGTTGAAATTAAAAAAATTACATTGATTTTTCACCCGTAGTCTGGAGGGGCGATTTTGGCACTTGTTCCTGTTTATTTTACGTAGGGTTGTGCCCCGCGGATCTCAAGCGAACCTGTACCCGTCACTTTGAACAAGGTCAACGAAATGGCATTTAAAAAAAGATAACAGCTTATTGATTCCCCCATCCTACAATTATGAGGATCTCAACAAAACCCGAAATCGGGAGGCCGAAAAAAACCTACCCTACCCCGACACATGTATACTACCTCTATATACTTAAGTGCCCCCTCCTCCGTGACCTGCAGCCACATGGCGAGTGAAAATGAAACTGCGTAATGTGACGTCATATCTCCAAAACTGGGGCTGCCGTGAATGAAAGTTGTGATTCTAAATGTTCATTTGACAATTGCTAAATAATCACGAGCCAGTGGATAACCAAAATAGTGCGGAGAAGCGGATATTCATCTCATTTGTCGACATATATATTTACGTAAGTACACAACATTGATGAGAAGCTATATGCACGCGAAATACAAAAATTGCCACACGACCCACATATCCTCAATCACGACGGTATATATTTATATTACCGTCGTTCGCGGCTATCTATAGCAATACTTACCAACATGACTGTGACGCATTACCTCATAGTAAATGGCTTCCATAATTGGAAGGCGATTTCGATCCTCGAGTACAGGGAGTCGCTGCATAATCCATCGTATAGTGCAAGCACTGGTGTCACTTCCTGCAACCATTAGGTCGATGAGTACTTGGCGTAAATTTTTCCCTGCAACATTCAGGTTATTGAAAAGTTGGCGTGTGCGTGTGTTTTGAGACTGCCTAATTTTTTCACAGTTTAAGTTCAGAAAATGTTAAGCTAGTGAGATCCTACTTGAATACACTTCTTCCGGGTCCTGCTGCATTTCTTTCTCGAGATAAAGGTCGACCAAATTTCTCACTGTGCCAATCTTGAATGACTTCCGGTGCCTCTCGATCTCGTTATTAAGGTGCTTCGCAATATCCTCACGCAGAGCCTGGTACTTACGCATCTAACACACATGGCGCAGTATCCGGTTATTTCTTCCCGTAACACCATTAGTCTTGGAGAGCATTTGAAGGTAGCTTTTCACAATTTTTATAGAAGCACCATTTAGGTCGATTAGTTTTTGAGGTTATCCGCCAATTACTACCAATATATTCTATCCAACAACATCATGTATCGAAAAAAGTAAATATATGTTTCGTTGATAAGGTTTTATTTCGTGGTACTGTGTCACCTACTGTTGGTGAGAGGGGTAACTGGGAAGAGGTTGTATCGAAAATACACGAAGTGCGATAAATCGCTGTTTCGTCGATTCATATGAACAAACCATCAAGGGTCTGTGTCACTTACTGTGTACTGTGATAAGGGGTAGGTATTGAAACAAGTGACTTCAGGTTGTCTAAGCAAGTCCGAATGATATGCTGTGGTGCGATAAACGTGATCGTCTTACCAAATATGAAAAACCATGGATCGTCATTGTTAACATGTGTAAGCAGACATTGATAATGACTATGGGTGCCAAGTGATCATTAGAACTGTGTACAATAAATCGATATATTGTGGCTCAACAAGAACTTTGAGTGGATGCCCAAATGAAAATATAATTGATTTGTTAAATTGAAGCGCACATTGACTTATTGCAAGTGATCAATATGAACTGTGTACAATAATTCGATACATTGAGCTCCCAGTAGAGCATGTGGGTGAGTGGATGCCCAGGTGGTGTCGCTGTAGAATTGTAAGCAATGAACCTGCTGACATGAAATGGAGGAAATGACATTTCCTCATTCCCAGTAAAGCATGTTCAGTGGGCCCTACATGGTGTCCCCAGATTGTCAATGAACCGTTGACATTCTTGGCGGCATGTTTCCTCAAGGGATTTCTTCCCTACTCCCACATCCCTCAGTGAGACTGCCACGAAACGCCTAGTCTTTTTCCACAGCGAACCTTGTCCCCCGATGATTCCTGTAAAAGCCAGGTGCAAGTAAATATACAAAGAAAATGACCGTTTGGGAAGGAGTTAGAACTTTTGATACAATACAGGTGATAATCGTTTTAAGTTTACCCAGGATCCCACGACAATAAACCGAAACAAGTCGTTCGTCTACTAAAGAGAAAAGAGTAGTACAGTGTTTATGCAGGACAGCAGTTCGAAAACAAATGTATTCAACACCCCATGCATGTTTGGATCCCACTCACTCACCATGGCCTTTTGGGGTTGTGTAGATTGATAATGTAACATTGTCGTCGAAACTCGCATTGAAACACTCGGCTTGTTCGACAAATGCTTCCTTTATCAGTTGCCTGTCTGCGATGTACACTGATTGGTAACCTCCGACCTTGAAGGAGAAGATTCCGCCATACTTTTTTACGAGACTGGCATAGTAGGTGAAAAAGATCGGAGCTGTTGAGCATCAGCTATGGCAGACATCCCACTATGGGCCACTGGAAAGGTCCTGGTGGTAACCTGGTGAGATGTCGGCGGTACCAGGCAACCAGGCAGAGTTAGAATGGCTACCAGGAAAATGAGGTAGGGGCTGGCGAGGAGAGATGACGACTCCATGTTGTCTCTGATACCATGGGACATATACAGGCGAGATACAGACGAGTGGATGATCAGGGACAGCTCAACGCTCAGTAGGTGGCGGAGCACAGACTCGACGGTAGACGCTGAGAAGGTGGGTGAGCACAGACTCAACTTAAAGTGCCTATCGCATGGTTATAGGTACTTCGCTGAAATCATTTCATAATGTGATCAATAAACTCAAACCGGTCCAATAACAGTCGCATCTGATCAGTTATGGCCAGTAAATGTCAGTTCAAATTAGCGCACGCGACAAAACGCTACGGCAGCCATTATCTAGGTCAGACCCAGGCGTGTGACGTCAGTAAAGTAATCCCGTTCTCAGAGACGCAGGGAGTGCCCCGTTGTTTACATTGTAATTTGTCAGAGTTCGTCTCTCGCTTTTGAATTTTTGATCGTTTTCAGCCAACTTGTGACTGATTGAATACGATGGTTAATTGGTTGTGTTTGGGGCTGCTCGCGTACCAGTCTGGACGGCGTGAGCTTGTTCAAGTTACCTGGTAAGGACGATTTGAAAAAAACAATGGACTATCCAGGTACTACGATCGCAAGACAAATGGCCGGGCCCGGGCAAGTACTTGTTTGTGTTCTTGGCTCATTTCACCGAGGAATGTTTTGAGCAGGCACCGAAACTTAGAGAAGAGCTTGGTTGGATACCACGGTGTAAGCGGGTTTTGAAGCAAGATGCTGTGCTTACTCTTTTTGCGAAGGCCTCTGCTGTCAAGCAAGCAAAATTGAGTAAAACTGTTTACGACATCTCCCTCCCCTTTAAGGTGGATGAATATCCACATAATGCTAACGTGTAGGAATTTAACTCTCATGCATAATTTGAGAATGGTTTGTGAAAGAATTTCAGTAGAATTTCTTACGACCTTTTACTTTAATTGATAGATCTTAAGTATTTAATCGTTGTATTAATTTGTTTTAATACTTATTATTATTTTTACTTTTCATTATTTTTATACTAGTGAAGCTTAAGTCAAATGTTTAACTGAAACGTATATAAGGTATCTGGCGGGCCAGAAGCTTTAAGGAAGAGAGGGCAAAATTGAGTAAAACTGTCTACGACAATGGTCTGCCAATGATCTGTGCCATCCTATGCTCTCCTGAACTGATGAAATAGCGAAATTACCAGCAGCCTTTTTGTGCTAATCGTATTGCAAATCGCGCCTTGCAACAAACACAATGGCGGAGCTGATGTCACGAGAAGGCGATTAATTATTCATGAGCTCGTTGTCTCGATACGCTGGACTCATCTTTCAAGTATTATAATACTATTCTGGCTCATACATTTTTAAAAAGCCTTCCCCGTAATTATCAGCACAAGAGCCCGGGTACCCCTCCCCTTGCAGGCGGGTCCACCCTCCAAGTGGATTCGTCCTGTCACGCGGGGATTGTTTTAGCCTGGCCTATCGTGTGGACCCTTTATAAGGACCACAGATGGGTCAGTCAGGGGGAGATCATCTAGTCAGGGACAAGATTCGGACCGAGAGCTTCATTGTTGAAACTGAAATAAATCGAAAAAGCAACTCTACTCCAGGACTCGCGTTATTTTCCTCTGGCTAGTCCCCACTTCAGCAACTACAGGCAGTGAGTAACTTTACTAAAACGAAGAGCGTGCATAAGCAAAAAAAGCTAGCTTTACACAAGCCGAATTTCGATCCGAAAGCGCGCACTTTGACGACTGATACTTAGAATATGTACTTCTGGGTTATATTTCCGTAATCTGGCTAAAAAAATGACATGATTTTTCGTGCGATAGGCACTTTAAGGTGCTCAGAAGAGCTGAGTGTGAATGAATTGATGAATAAACATAGTGACAAAGAACACAGACAATAATAAAACTCTCAAAAAGGAAGTGTCTACTAGTTAGTTAAGAGAAACCATAGTGCAATACCCGACCAAGAGCTCGAGGAAAGATATGGGGAATAGAACAGCTTCAACACAACTTACTCAGTCGATACAGACATGTAGCGAAACAGTGCCTCGATCTGTGTCTGGTCCAGTTGATCTGTGCCTACTGTTGTCGACAGTAACAACAAAGAATATCGCCGTTAAAAAACAAGACAGCTACGCGATTGATAACCTGGAGCAAAACCTCACCCTGGTAAATAGCGCGAAGGCCGCCGTTAAAACAAGAGGCCCGTGGTTACATGGGGGAAAACTTTGCTACGATAGGACCATTAACGACGGAGATACGGCATATATCATTAATGGGTTACGAATAGGTCGTGACGCCAGCAACATACATAAAATTGCAAAATTCGATTTGTGCCGTCTATGACAACAACTGACCCAATTTGTATGACTATTGAACCGATATTTACAACTTTATGATCGATCGTAATTTCAATGAAAATTGTCACTGAAATGTTCTTTTCAACTCATTGCGCTTGGAAAACGACGAACATTCTGAAAAAACGTGTCATTCATTCGACTAGGTCTGTGTGATAAGTATTTCAATCAATCAACCATGTCTGTGAGATAAGCCTTACAATCAATCGATCATGTCTGTAGGACAAGCATTTCAATCAATCGACTATGTCTGAGAGATAGGCATTACAATCAGTCAAACATTTCTATGAGATAAGCATTTCAATCAGTTGACCATGTTTGTGAGACAAGCATTTCAATCATTAGATCGTGTCTGTGATATAAGTATTTCAATCAATCGACCATGTCTGAGAGATATGCATTTCAATCAATCGACCATCTCTGTGAGATAAGCATTTCAATCAATCCACCAGGTCTGTGAGATAAGCATTTGACAATGCTGGCGAAGCTTTTCGTTACTCTATCAACTTCCTAGTTGACACAACTTATCTAGGATCAAAGACCAATGTCGAATGAAACCTAGCATACGTCTCAGTTTAAGCTATCACCAACATGGCAATGTGATGAACCAAGAAAAAGCGCGATGGTCGGTTAGTCTTTGTGATGAATCTAGTAACAGAGCGATGGTCGTTAAATCATTGTGATGAACCTAGCAACAGAGCGATGGTCATTAAGTAGTAATGATGATGAACTTAGCAACAAGGCGATGGTCAGTTAGTCATCGTGATGAATTTAGCAACAGAGCAATGGTCAGTTAGTCATTGCGAGGAACTTTGAAACATCGTTAAACACAGTTGCTTATACTATTTACGGCGACCTTTGTTCAGCGCTATGTGTAGTGACCCCCGCTGTACTTCAAGCTTACTTTGTGAGAAAACGTAAGATAAATTACAATTAATTGTATTTAGTTATGTGTTCAGCATTGAGTGGGAATCAGTTGAGTGTAAATCAATTAACGATACGACCATTTGCAATAGTTGTTTCAACTGAAAGGTTAAATATACTGGGGAGTATATACAGGGTGATACATTTATTGAAGCATAATAGAGATGTATTAATCAAAGCATGATAGAGCTGAGAGACTGATTGAAGAAAGAAGCTTATTCAGCTTAGAAGTTGATTGAATTGACAGACATATTTATCAGGCTGATAAAGGGAAGAGACTGATTGAACCGAGAGGATAGAGAGAGCTAGAGAACACAAAGTGAATAGCACCAAAGGAATGTATATAGTATGCGCTCAAAGTGGTGTTGTTTCCTTTGTTAAGAGGCCGTGATCAACAAGACTTGAATAGTAGAAGGCGAGGCTCTCTACTGTCATCCATGACTTACGTAACATGATGAATGAGGGCCGGGCACCGAAATTATCACGATCTCTTGCAGCTCTTTACTAACTCACTCACACTTAACCACCTTCTCATCAATTCACTCATTCACTCACTCAATCACTTGCACTTAGTCACCCGCTTACTCCCTAACTCATGTTGTCATTTTTTAACCCATTCATGCACTCAGTCGCTCTTGCATGCTGTCATCAATGGAATCCTTTTTACCCAATCTTGACACCGTGTCCTCTTCCCACTTCCTTCAGGTAATCTGATTCCCGATCTGGATGCTAAAATTATGCGCTTGATTAATTCGACTGAAGCTTGACTTACAAGAACACACTCAGATATCAAATAGAAGCTGTAGATATTGACGAATATGGATGTAGATACATATCAATGTAAGTGTCACCTCGAGCGTGTGACATTATTGGACATACTGAAGAGAAATAGGCAGCGTTGGTGCCCGTGGGTAAGTTGCTAACGAGGTAAACGTGATTGAAACACACCATGTGTTACTTCTGAGATGGCCTTTTACGGCCAACGACCACGAAACGTCGATATTCTTTGAATCGTGATCATGTTATTATGGATTTTAAATTTTTGGTTAGCAAATTTTCATGACCATCGCATGTATATTGATAATTTTATAACCAATCAAATTTGTTAAATTAATCATGCTGTCCGGGACTATGATATATTGACAATGATTTGGAAAAGCTTAGTTTATTAAATAGTACCGCGATCTGGGGCGCTTGGGAAAACATTTGGTTCGATGCCCACATATATATTTAAAAACATTTGCAATTAGAATGAGATATACAATGATGTAAATCATGTAACAATCCCACCATTATTAACGGAGTTATTCGAGATACTAGTGTTTCACTTATTCGATGACCTTGACCTAAGTTTCAGATCAAAGTCAAAAACAGCGAGATAGACTCCGTATGTGTGCTGTACTGATGTGTGCGTTTTTACACATGTATGTATATATGTATGCATGTATGCATGTATGTATGCATGTATGTATGTATGTATGTATGTATGTATGTATGTATGTATGTATGTATGTATGTATGTATGTATGTATGTATGTATGTATGTATGTATGTATGTATGTATGTATGTATGTATGTATGTATGTATGTATGTATGTATGTATGTATGGTATGTATGTATGTATGTATGTATGTATGTATGTATGTATGTATGTGTATGTATGTATGTATGTATGTATGTATGTATGTATGTCTGTATGTATGTATGTATGTATGTCTGTCTGTATGTATGTATGTATGTGTATGTATGTATGTCTGTCTGTATGTATGTATGTATGTATGTGTATGTATGTATGTATGTATGTATGTATGTATGTATGTATGTATGTATGTATGTATGTATGTATACATTGTCGTATCGTGATCTGTGGTGTGGAGATGCACACGATACACACTTTTGATAATGAAGACTTTAACTCCAGGCGTAGGGTTTAGAGCTGAGTTTAGAGTTTAGTGAGGGCTGAGAAGTTGATCGGGCTTTCGGGTATCTAGCTGTGTTGACGATTTCGTCACCGTCGATACATGTGCCAATGAAAAGAGTTTCATGGAACTCACACAACATAGCATAGGGACTCAAGTGATAAAACGCTCCTCATTTCTTCCTGATAATATATCGAGTCTTTGAAGTCTCGATTGGATGTGCTCCGTACACAAACGTGATATATCATCTTTTGCTGGAACATATACTACGCCAAACTAAAGACGGGCTGAAAGAAGTCGTGATTAGTCTTCAGCCTCATCTGCATTAATTGCGTGATAAAAGTCCTTAATGTTAGTAGAAAATCACGCTTCTATTCAAGTCAGGTGACCGATGAAGTACAATTGGTCATGGACTTGTGACGAAGGAAACAACATCGCTTACTCTCTTCATTCCTTTGAGTTTGAAAAAGCCCCTTGAGATTAACTCGCCCAGCGTTGTCCCCTTTAAAGCACACCGGACGACCTTTTGAGGGCGTAAACAGTTTTATACTTTTCTATAAGAAAGTATTTCAGCAGCAGCCATATTCATTATAAGCTGTACGTTGAAAGCATCAGCAGGCTTTGTCACTCTGTTCAAGCCTTGTAAATGATGAACTGCCTTCCGTCACGGACTATTAAGGACGGGAAAATCATGTTTTCATCATTTGTTCAACACATTCCTTTTCGACAATTTTCTTTCTGCTAACACACTCTCGCTGACTACCTGTTGTACTGTTTTCTGTGCAGATTTATTCCTGCTCTGTCAGTATTGACCACGCTCTGTATCTGACCCTCTAACATAATGCGTCCCCTCTGTGATCTTCCTCTCAGTACTGACGGCGCTATCTATATGAACCTCTGACATAATGCTATCCCCCCCCCCCCACGGGGCTTCCCCTCTGTCATCTCCCTCTCGGTATTGTCCGCACCCTTTATCTGACCCTCTAATATAATGTGTCCCCTCTGGGATCTTCCTCTCAGTACTGACGGCGCTATGTGAACCTCTGACATAATGCTTCCCCTCTGTCATCTCCCTCTCGGTATTGTCCGCACCCTTTATCTGACCCTCTAACATAATGTGTCCTCTCGGTATTGATCACGCTCTCTATCTGACCCTCTAACGAAGGGACAATGATATATTGACAATGATTTGGCTGACTTAATGAAAAGCTTAGTTTATTAAATAGTACCGCGGCGTGCCATAATTGCTGGCGCGATAAGTCGCCTGCTGCTTACGAACCAGTGAAGAGCCAGCAGAAATGACACCCGATGTACCTCAAGCTTGCTTTGTGAGAAACCTGTGCGATATTTGGAACAGAAAATATTTAGTCCTATGTTCAGAATTGACTGAGTTCACTTCGATAGCGACCTTTAACGATACGACCATTAACGACGAACAAACGACGCGATGACTTCAGATTTCAGCCCCGTTTTAACTTTGACTAGTTCGAAACCGGAGGTGAAGCAACCGATATCAATAAAATTTGCGGTTTGGATTCGTGCTGTTTATGTCAAAAACTGAGCTCATTTTTATGATTATTGAACTGATATTAACGATTTTATTAGCAATCGAAAATTTGACGAAAATTAACTAAGTCAAATTTGCTTTTGCAACTCAACACGCTTTGAAAACGACGAATAGCATATGTCAATTGGCAATTGTATCAGCTTTTATAAAATGTTAATTCTTTTACGATGGGACGATAAATAATTAATTAATTGCGATATTAAAAAGTTTAGAGATTTTGGTTACCAGATTTTTCGACCTGCTAAAATTTTGTTAACGATGCTTTATTTACAATTACATATATTTAGAAAAAGTTAACAATTAATTACACTTTAAGAATATGTATACTGTTTCAAAATCGAATTCTAAAGCATGAACGTACTGAGCATTGAACTTGAGTTTTCTTTTTGAAAAATTTGATGCTTTCGTGACCGGAAGTGACGCCATGAACATTCATGAAATCTAGGGATCCGACTTAAGCTGTCAAGGCGTACATGTGACCCAATTTTTATTACCATCGGACATGTATTGGCGGTTTTATAGGCGCTCAAAATATTCATGAAACTTATGTTGACATTCGGACCGATACCACGATTTTTCGACCTGGGGCGCTTAGGAAAAACTGTTGGTTCGATGCCCACATATATATTTAAAAAAAGTTTGCAATTTTAATTATGTAAATCATGAAAGGATAGAACTGATTTTAAAATGTAAACGTGATTCCCTCAACGACTCAGGCACGCTATCCATATTCACAAGGGACATGCTTTAGCCTTGTTAGTGAGGGCTGAGAAGTTGATCGGGCTTTCGGGCATCTAGCTCTAGGATATGGGGTATGCATGAGTAAATGGCAGGTGACCCGTAAGTCACTCGTGGATCAGGGAAGCTGAGGTTTAATATTAATATAAGCTGTGGGTGGTTACTCCATCAAACTGAAATGGGTACGTTATGATGATGGGCAGGTTTGTTGTCAATTTGGCACTCAACTGTCTTGACTACCGAGCACATTCATAACGTATCTCCGCGTGGATCATTCTCGTGCGATCATATAGATACTTCAGTGTAATACCCGATAAGTATTTCCTTATTCGTACAGCCTACAGTTTTACTAATGCTAGCACTAAGACACGTACACGCACCGCTCACAGATTGGAAGAATGGCACATTTGTATTTCTCAAATACCTGAACCCGACATGCACATATGAACGTTTACACGGTACAAATGGTTGAGGTTATGGATCATCTGTTTCAAATCAAGACAGCTCTTTGTAATATATCTTCTCCATGAGCATGCGCTGTCGCATTGTTTTAATGACCATCCTCTCCCGTCATACCCCACATTAGATCTTAAACTACTACCTCATCTCGACTAACTCCCCACCCCAAACATTAAACTCTCCTCTTATACGACCATATCTGTTAGAGTTTACCCCTTATCGGTCGAACATATGGTGAGTGACGATATGCACTTCAACCTTGGGCGTGGTGAAGTCGTGAGTGTCACTCAAAAAGCGATAAGCCATTTTACAGCACGCCAGCTGTCCAGGTATTCACGTCTTGTCGGCAGGGAGATAACAGGCTCGCATGACCTAAAATGGCGGACATCTAATTAATACGCAAGCACCAACATATTAATTGTTTATTTATGCGAATTATTTTGATTCGCACAGAGTAATCAAACATGGTAGGATATGGGGATAACATAACAATGGAAACATTAGCACAGTAGCCTACCATAAAACTACTTTACACAATAAAAACACTAGGTCCGATGGACAATAATACAGGATGGTTTTGTCCGAGTCGCAATTGCAACGTAGTATACAGCAAAAGTTGACATAGCATTAATATATGATATGTAACAGACAAAATAATCACCCATACAGAAAGTACATTGCATTCCTGGCGAAGTCATAAATAATGCAGTTTTAGACATGAAACATAGCTTTGGTATCGGTTAACTAGGATATGACATCAATCGTATGGGAGTGGCAACTTCGCGTCAAACACACTGCTATATAATCCAGGATATGCAACATGAGTCAAGTTAACACATGACGTCAACATAATACGACATTAATTTTGACTCATCAGCGTCCTTGACCCTAGAACTTCATCCCTTACACGAGCCGTGACGTCACACCAAAAAGGGTGCATCCGTGTTTCTGAGAAAATCCCTAGAAGTTCAATTGGTCATTGGTGGTAGACGTGACAGGGTTGACATGGCGATCAACCAATTAAATTCGTCACGTAAATCGTATGCAAATAGATGCAAGTTGGCCCAAATTTTGCAAACTGGCCGAAACAAAACACACGTGAGTGTTTCCACAAATATCATGTTTCACACATGTTTCAATAAATATCATATATAATCTTGTAAGGGAAAACATTGTTCGATCGGACATAGACAATCAGCTCAGTTTAAAAATAAACACCGTTAATATCTCCCGTATCTCTACTGTGGTGCAAGTCAACAGCCACTCTACGAGGTTGAGGAGCTTGCATACTGGGCACGGGTGCTCTGTTCGTACCATAAGCTTCATTATCATAAGCATAACCATCGATATATGCCCCATTGCCATTCGTCATCTGTCTCTGAGAAGGGCGATGGGCTGACTTCTGGGGCTGACGTGAATGGTACAGCTGCTCTGTCGATTGGCCACGCGATTTTGGCACCTTTTTGTTCTTTTGCGGCGTCAGATTCTTCTGACCTTTCATCTGATTTTTCTGTTGTTTTTGGCGCGTATTAAACTCGGCCGTGAGCGCTTCTGTGGATCCGATGGGCATCCTTACATCCGCTGGATGGCCCCGTAGGCTCATTTCCTGGAGTTCATGATCCTCGCTCCAAGTGGTGTCCGCCTCTCGGATTTCTGTTGGGCACACCTGGATGCGGTCGCGGTGGACGTTTGGTTGTGGGCTACTGGACGATGTTGCGCTGGGGTCGAAGTCAAGATGGTGCCACAATAGTTTGGAGACATACTTCATACTTCTCTGGTAGTAGCTGGCCAAAGAGAAGGATATTGGTATGATGAATATCATGAAGAATAGAATCCACCCAAGGCTGAACCAAAAACCATTAAAGGGATAGAGAAACTGGATACAGACGGAGTTCGTACTGTCAGTGACTGCGTCATACACCGCACCACAGTGACCAATGTCTTCTCGCATTATACTCTCCGTTGCATCCCGCAACAGTGCCATCTTTCCATCGATATGCTCACTGGTGTACCGTACTGATTCTTGAAGAACTCTTGGTTCAATCTGTGTCTGAGCGATGTTGAGGTGTGAAATGAATGCTGTGATCTCAATGGAGGCCAGATTTTCCGCTACTCTTTCTATGTTGGAAGCTATCTTTAACTTCAGGTTATTGATTGGATCTATGTAATCCCTCGATGCGTTTGTAAGCTTCTCGTAGAATCCGTTCAGAATAGGGGCCATATCTGTGCAATTTGTATTATCGCTTGCTCTCCGAAAGAAACCAGCGATGTCTGCTATATTTAATGATGTCACGGGTGTACGAATTTCACTCTTGATCAAAGAGAGATTGATAGATGACAACCCAGTATGTAAACTCCACAAAGCAACTTCAAGGTCTTCATTGAGAAGAGTGACGTTACCGATAGAAGAATTATATGAAGACATACGTTCAAGTGCGTGAGTGAAGGGAGTGGTTCCTACGTCGAGTATATGTGAGATATTGTACTCAGATCCTAGATTATCAAGATTAGCGGCTGTATAAAATGCAATGTCGTCCTTGCAGTTCATGTAAGCGTTCGTCACACTGATATTAGTATTCAAGTTGTATTTTGCAATATCATTGATCAGAGAGACTTCATCGCTAGGTTCCATATTCACCAGATGGCGACATAGATCAGTGTGAGCGATTCCTCCAATCACAGCTAGGAATGTGACGCCCAACATTAGCAGCCAATTACTTGCCATGACTAAGTAGGCCGTGGCAACCAACAAAGTTGCGCCCTGGCCACGGTTGCAACAATCTGCATAGCTTGTTGCTCGTTCCCCGCATGTGCCAAAACTAAGGGCAACAATTAAAAGACAAATAATAAGGGACACTATGACGCCTACTGCGATGCTTGTATAATAGCGGATGTCTCCTGCATATCTCAGCCATGGGTTTATTTCATCCCGAGTAAACTGAAGGGCATCTTGAAATGACAAGGACATCAAGTTATCTTGCGTTTTGTTCACAAATCCCTTGATTGAGTCATTCAGACCCGTGTTGATGTTAGTAAGGTTGACGATATCCAACAACGTGTCATTAACAATAGTCCCAAAAACTTCATGCAATGCGGATAATGTTCCATTTAAACCGCTATATATACTTTTAGGACCATTGGATACGTTGTGTATTGCTGCCGATGCGTCGTTTGCAGAGAAATTGAAGCTTGAGGGATCGATAACGACAGTCAGATTATTGAGATAATCGAACCCAGTCTGACAATCAGTATCATTACATATGCACATGCTGGAGTCATTCTGCAATAATGTAATTACCGATGTAAGGTTAATTGTCAAGGCCATCAAGTCAGAGGAGAGAGATTCGATCGACTCAAGACTTTCTTTGGTTGAATCAAGAGAATAATGAATATCTGGAGCTGGCTGATCAAAGGTACCACACCTGTAGCATTCCCCACGAAATCCTGACTTCTCTGAGGTAACGCCACGAGATCTCGCGCGATGCGATCACTTTCGATGTTGAAAACATCAGCAACATCTTTTTGTAAACTATCAATTGTCACCGATTGAAAATCTTCGAGTAGTTGAAGACTTAGTGAGAACGAATTCGCCACACCACTCTCTTGTGTCTTTTCGAGTGCCAATTGATTTGCAATAAACAAGGACACTACACCCAATAATAGTAGCACAATCATAACACCCAAGAGAATGACACAAATCCGTCTTTTACACTTCATGTTCTTTTCGTCCATGATGCTGGTTCTCGCTCCGCATTTCCCTTTACAACGCAAGCCACAGATCACAAAACAGACGACAATCATTGCGAGCGCGTAGATTCCCGCCACAACGGCGCAAATCAGATACCCATAGTAGTGTCTCAACCACATCTGCCAGTCATTCTGAATGGACTCTTTGACGGCAGCAAAGTCCCTGAGATCGACTTTCTTGTTGAGAATAGTGATGCTGCTTGGGTTGATGATGCGTTCCAAGAAGAAGCTGGTCATCGAGTATATAGGAGACATTCCTTGGTCGATCGGTCGTAACTGCGTGCCGTCATGATCCGTGTCTGTATCGGGTGGTGGTGTAGTAACGCCACATACCCCACAAACATACATTAACAACAACACCATCAAGATCGACAACAATGGGGCTTTTCTGCACGAATTCATCCTGGTGAACTAGTTATAAACAATCCTAAATATCAGTATTGTCGTCAATAGCGTTATTTTGTAGTCCGTCGGTAGGTTGGCTGCTTGTTCCACTGAGTGAATATATATATTCCCGGCTTCTCCCTGCATCTGGCACCAGCTCACAATCTTTACACTGAATTATTCAAAATAAACAGATCCAAACCGACTAGTGCTGCACGCAGATCCCAGAATTGAACTTGCCACTTAAGAGCGGTAAAAATAGTATCGACATCTCTCCCGAGCATGTCGCTAGTTCCGACTCGATCCTAGGTCACATGACAGCAGTAGGAATGCGTTAATGGTGTTGTCATCAAGGCTCGTCACGTCACGAACAATTCATATCATGGAGGAAGGATCTCCTCTGACGAATTGACGCTACCGAAATGTATTCGCGAGGTTGAAGTGCACAATGAATGAATCCGTTGTGTCAAGTTCCGTGACAGGCTGTCCTAGACTTTGAACGTATAACGAAGTTATTTGACTGACAGGCGTGACTGGTTTCCACGGCAACATATTACACTTGTTGCTTTATTGGGCTCCCAAAGTGCTTGTGGTAAAATTGATTTGGTTCATGCACATCTGTATGTGGCTTGTGGTATCCTCAATCGATACACCTGTCTGCTCGTCTGTGCCACTTGCTTACAAGCTTTCACGACACTGCTACTATCAGATTTGTGATATCCGGGTCCTGTAGCATCTCCTGGCCTCCGTGGTCGGTCGTGCGAGCTGATAAACAGCTTACACTAGCAGCAATACGTCCACGGCCTTTAACGACCGATCAGAGTTCACAAGGAGAGACAACCAATTGCCAATGTGCTCTGAAAAATCAACAACACATTTGGCACAGCAAGAACTCGCCGCTTATCTGTACATTGACTTTCAATCAGGTCAATTGCTGCCTGGTTGAGAGATATGCAGACGCATCCTCGTGGGACCAGCCACGCGGATGTAGTCACTTGAAGTGTTTTAACTCGACACTTAAATGTTGGTGTGGAGCGCAAATCAAATAGTTAGCTGTGATCAGGAGGGTATATTTATTGGTCGATGTGGCAGAGTTTGACTTGGCTAGACTAGGTACAGGGCGTGGTTGTACTCTGGTGCACACGCATTGCGTTTGCGTAGCGTGCAAATATGTGGGTATTTAGGATAGTGACAAATAGAGTCACGTCGCAGATAATCGTGGAGGTGGTACCTCTGATGTCCACTCGGATGGGGCGACTCTCAAGAGCCCCATACATTATTGACACACCTACACACATGTTGACTCGGTCTGTGGGACAAAGCCGTTTAGCTTGAAGCAGACCTCACACACTCCAGTGAAGTAGAGTGATCTACTCACTGGGAATTCTAACCTTAATGCTGTTGGGCAAATTTTAAACTAAAATAGCATCAGGAAGAGAGGCCCCATTTGAACTCTCCTGTTTGCTTGGCTTGGCTTTACTAATGACTACTTCTTGGGTATTAAATGTCAGTACAAAGTTCTACGTTTAATTATTTACTTAATTGTCGTCGCGACAGCTGTGAGTTACTCGATACGGCCAAAGTCAAAAGTAAGAAGGATTTGCTTATAATTAAAATTAGAACAACAATATTTCTTTATCAAACTATGTCAAATTAACGTAAGGTGTTCGAAGGGGGCGTATATGTTTAGTCTTACACTAAGTAACATTTGAAAGAAGACCCTGGATGGGCAGCTAGTTTTTTAATTAGGCTATAACGATCAAAGGAGTAAGGCCAGAATCCTCATTAGTGCTATAGGGATACTAAGTATGACGTCACATGTATGATAACGACCCTTACTGGCTCAATCATGTACGACGGATTTTATTGGGCCTCATACTTCTACGACGGGGTATGTTTTTTCGGCCTCTCGTCATGTACGACGGGTTTTATTGGGCCTCATACTTGTACGACGGGGTATGTTTTTTCGGCCTCTCGTCATGTACGACGGGTTTTATTGGGCCTCATACTTGTACGACGGGGTATGTTTTTTCGGCCTCTCGTTATGTACGACGGGTTTTATTGGGCCTCATACTTGTACGACGGGTATGTTTTTTTTAGCTGCAATCTGTACGACGGATTTTTGGGGTACTTCGTTTTGTACAGCAGGGTATGTTTTCTCTTCCCATGCAGTATGTCGAGATTTTCTCCCGGGATTTCCCAACGATGGTTGACAATGCAAATGCAATGAATGGTACCTGTGTGACGCCCCGAGAATCACACGCTCAGCCCACAGGGATTTGCATTGGCCGGCTAACCGATATCTACTTTGTATACAAACCCTTTATGGTTTATGTATGCATAGAAGATAGCGGCCGGCTAGCTCCGGTCGAACGGTCATATGAATATATACCGTGCTGCTTCAACATTTTCCGCGCGTCCACGAAAACGCGATTGGGTTGAAGTGCTGCATAACGCATCTAGAAAATAACATATATCAAGAGCCTGTACAAAAAAAAGTCCTTACGTACAAAAAAATATTGGGTCGCGTGATTTCCCGCGATATCCCGCCGCCTCATCCGCATTGCCTTAGCATTAGTCGTCGATGGGTCACGTCATTCTGAGCATGCGCGATGCACGTGGTCTTGAGCTTGAAAACAAACATGTTGCTGTGTTTCGGACTTTTTACCGCTTCCCAATTTGATCGAACTATAAATAATTACCATGGATGAAATCCCCCGCCGAAAAGGGATAAAATTGTCCGTGAACATCATTGCATTCTAAAACTCTATCACTTGGGTATGTTTGGTGTTTGGTAGTTGTCTGAATCGATCTCAAAATTTTTACATTGCGTCGGTTTAAGAAAAAGTAAGACGTCTACTCAGACCGACCGGCCAATACAAATCCTTGTGGCTCGACCGTGCAAGCGCGCAAAGTTGTTACTGCATGTAAACAGAAATCTGCTCATAACATTTTGAGATTTATCCGCAACTTTTATTCTGCCTACGACGTATGACGGATTATACGTCATACATTTGCATAATACCTTGTACGACCCTCCCGTTAATTTTGGGGCGCGGTCATTGCAACTAATCATCTGCATAAACTGCTTGACGTCAGTCCTCAAGACTTGAGCATACATGGTCCGAGTATCCAACACGGTTTAATAATTTGGAATGCTATCACCGCAACCCCAAGAGTTTAGATCATCAGTCCTATGTGCTTACGTTAATTTTTATGGCCACGCAACCCGACGGTTGACCATTCACGGAAATACTCACTGCTTAACCGGTTAGGATTAGCCCAACAGACCAAGAGTCAATCGGGTACTCCCTTCAAGAGGGAGCGTAAGCTTCACTTGGTTCATAAGAGCTAGTAAGGATGAGCCCTCTTAGCAAAGCTCCAGGGTCTTTAGTGTACGCTGCCAGTGAGAATTATGCACTGGCGTGTCGAGTAAACCATTATGATACTACCAACAAGATCACATTCTGCAGTATAATAAAGAAGTAGCATTATGATCCTACAATGACTATAATTCTACCGAGGAAGGTTTATAATGGTCTACCCCAAGCACTTCGGATGGACGTGGTTCCTGGTGCCCAAACATAACTCTGACTGCCCTTTGATAACACTTTTAATCATGTTTTTTAAATTTTCTATTGAATTAAGTCCTCGTCCATAAACATGAGGCTCAACTGGTAAAGAGCACAAATACGGGTTAAAGTTACAAGCAAGTCTTTATGATATTCAGGGTTCATAATACACCGCCAAGTAAACCAGAATCGCAACACCTAAACAGCCATGATTGAACCAGCACTATGAATATTGTAGGCAAGAAGGGGATAGCATTAATAACATGAACAAAAAATATTGCACTTGGAAGTCGAGAATTATTCAAACAGAAATAATATAATCAGTACCACAATAAAACCAAAGCACTCCCCTTAGTTTAACAGTAGATTAAGAGCATCAGAATAGATATTAGAAATAATTCATCAAGTTATAGAGACAACAATAAGGTTGTTTCATTTTATGTACAATCAATTCATTGGCAATTGTTCCAGTTTTCCTGATAGACAGAATGATGCTTGCACCTGGCACCACAGTACCAGCAACACTTGGTATCGGGATTTACATATCTATGATATGAACCTAGTTTTCATTTAGAATGAAACAAAGCAAACTTGCAGCACATAATTAAATAGACTGACTACAAACAAATCACAGATTTATGATACCCAGCACCAAGCTTATATTGATGTCGGTGAACTGGAAACGCTTTCTGAACGGGAGTACAGTCTTCTATTCCTGAACTTCTCTATAGCATCTGACAGAATCACTTTTTCCTCAAAATACTTGACCAAGGCTGGCTCGGTAAGCATGGAAGCTAAAAACTGCTCAAATGTCATGGACCAATCGTGATCAGGCTCGTTTGCTGTTGACTTGCTGGGACTCGTGGGGGCAGTGTTCTGGTGCTTAGGGGTCTCCACTTGCTCCCCTCCCGGAGCTGAGCTTTCTGAACATGGCGTGGAGTCATGGCATTGAAGATCTGCATCTTCATCAGCTGTAACTAAATCTTCTTCACCAGACAGCTTACCAGGCACTGATTTATCTATAGAAGAGCACCCGCCAATATGAGTGTCTTCCAGTACTTTTGCAGCTGATTCAACATCCAATTTCCTCACATCCACCCCCGAACCACCTTCTGGTACAGTATCAAGACCTGCAGGAGTCTTTTCAGTTTCAGCAGCTAGATTGGAAGACGAGGAGTTCTCTGTGCCATTACCACGGAAACGCTTCCCCACCTCACCCAGCTGCAGCAGCAGGGTGCCAACAGTTGCCAGGGCATGGTAGAGGCTCTGCTCCTCTGGGTGGTCGATGAACATGTCATAGAGGCTCTTACACAGCTGAATGAACTGACGCTGAAGTTAGAGAAATGACAAGCAGAAGTGGAGAGCACATCAATAGCACATCAGGATATGGCTGTGACATAACCAACAGCCTTATGCACATGCCAGAGTATTTGCCACTAATATATTGGCATTATTCAAAGTCATGGTAATTGGTGGTAGTAATTATGATTGACATATTGCAATCTCAGTATTGGGTCAGCAATGATGGTAAAGTTGGCAACAACAGAGATGACAGGCATAAGTTGGTGTTTCCTACCTGGTTCATAGGGGCGACATTGCGGAACTTGTAGCGACTGTCTTGTCGACTGACCCCTCTATTGCTCCGGTAATTTAAAGCCCCGCTTCGATCTGCATGTGATAGGATGACCAATAGCAATAGGGGCAAATAGAACAGGGTAGGGAAAGTCACCAACCCACTGAGTTGATTTTGCAAGGTCAGTGACAAATGTTGATGAAGGTTATAAAAAGTTTCATATTAAAAATAGAACAGCAGAATGATACAGGTTACAGAAGGGGAGTTTGCTATTTACCTGAGCTCGACACGACAGAGCTATGCTGGCTCGAGCTGTCCACCTCACTCGTCTCCAGTAACACACCACATGCTTCACCTAGACTGCCACCAGATGGCGACACAGCACTCTCTGTCATACTGACAGACGTTAGCTCTAGGGAGGACGGAGCTGATGGTCGATCGTCACCTGTGACTGGAGGTCTCTGAGACATGATCTCAGTCGGCTGAGATCTAGCTTGCTCCTCAATGCCAGGGTTCTCTGTGGGAATGATATCAATGTAGATCATTACATGTCTGTTATTTCCAACACCTTCCTGATATTGATATATACATATATTTATATATATATATATATATATATATATATATATATATATATATATATATATATATATATATATATATATATATATATATATATATATATATATATATACGTATGTATATCGGTCTGATTATCATGGGGGTTAACTAACATAAAGCAATCTATTTTTTATTTATCAAATATTTGTAAGTTACACATGCAATAAACCTGAAATGAAATAACAATTATTTACCACTAGTAGCATTTCAAGCAAATCAAATGATAACTATATTTAAAAGCTACATCACATGTAGGCAAGCTTTTGAATCATTCATTTAAAGCCATGAAATCATCACTCAAGCAACAAGCCACATTTTGAAATCATTAATAGTCAAACAACATATGGCCTCATTAAAAAGCTATAATATATTGGACACATTGTTACATGGCAAAACACAACATCTAAACCTTCACTTATCTACAACACTACTTGAAATGTATTGCCAAAGCAGAGGCAGCTTTCAAGATCAAAGTACCTTCATCAAAATACTCGGTGGCTTCTACAGCATTATCTGTGGGGTCTGGAATACACACACAACATAGGAAACACTCAACCAACAGAGACTCACACTCAGAGGCGCGAGACAGAGAGAAATAAGTTGTGTCAGGATGAGGGATGAAATCAAACAATGAACAGGATACTGATGAAACCACATGTTTGGTTATTGAGGTCAGCCTCCCTAACCCAATGATGCAACATCTGTATATATCACAGACGCATAAAGATCTAGACACTGGGATCAAAGAAGTCTCACTATATGAACCTATTGTCTGTGGTTAAATCGGTCCCCCCCCCCCAACTCATCCAATCACCACACTTACTGTTTTCTAATAACACAATCCATGCTTAACTTACATCCCCCAAATACACATAAAGAAGAAAACAATAAATGTCTGACATTCAAAATCTACAGCCACGATTCAAACCTTAATATAAATAACAGCATGTGGTGCTGAAAGCAACAAAATCGACGATCTGTTTTAATTATAGCAATATACTTGTTAGAAGCAGGGGGCCAGCGTGGAAGCATACCATGGAGACGTTATGACACCCTGTACCCAAATGTCAGGAAACACTGTGCTGGTGAAACTACCTTACCACCTAAGAATGTGTCTGCAACCTCCTAACGGTAAAGTTTCCTGTGCTTTGCGTCACTCGACATCTACCGAATAAACTTCCCTTCATCTGGGCCTGCGTCAGTGCAGTTCTTGTAAGATAGATGAAGTGCATCAAATACATACATAATGTGTATTCAATATCTGATATAAAAATGAATGTGATATGCGACTTATGTGGATATTCTTCACTGATGTAATGCTATTTAACGTGATGTGTGTTGACCCTCCTCATCTCAGCAGATGACCTGCTGTGAATCTTTGTAGCTTGTAAGAGATGTACACTATATATAGTTGCCACAAGGTAACTATTTGTTCGGGCGATAATGGATAAATGTCAAAGAATAGCCCGAATCATGCGGGGACTGTTCACAAACCAGATACATGTAGAGTACCTGGGGTGAACCAAAGCCAATATATACAGCAGGAATTCCATCAGAGAAATATTATATATAAATTAATGGTCACTTGACAATGATCGCCCACAAAAAAATAAACAAACTTGCTTCTGATAGCAACTTATCATTCAGAGCCACCAAAGATTAATCACGACGGCACTTCAGCCATTACCAGTCTCTGTAGCCTTGTCATCACCATGGTTACGGTGATATTCATCCTCATCCTCATCCGAGTCTAGGAGTGCAGGAGGCAGGTGGAGCCTGTAGAGAAGCTTGAGTCTCTCAGGTAAGTCAGAGCGACATACAATGCTCAGGAACCAGGCAAAGTCACGGAAGTTGACCATGTTGGTCTTGTTCATATTGAGGAGCTGAATAACACAACCAACAAGGTTATTGTATCAACATCTATAATAATAATAATAATATACAATAAAAAGCTCTACATCATTATTTTGTTTCCAGTCGTCAAGGGTGTATAGCTGGACACAGTTGTCAAGGGTGTATAGCTGGACACAGTCGTCAAGGGTGCATAGCAGGACACAGTTGTCAAAGGTGCATAGCAGGACACAGTTGTCAAGGGTGTATAGCAGGACACAGTCGTCAAGGGTGTATAGCAGGACACAGTCGTCAAGGGTGCATAGCAGGACACAGTCGTCAAAGGTGCATAGCAGGACACAGTTGTCAAGGGTGTATAGCAGGACACAGTTGTCAAGGGTGCATAGCAGGACACAGTCGTCAAGGGTGTATAGCAGGACACAGTCGTCAAAGGTGCACAGCAGGACACAGTTGTCAAGGGTGTATAGCTGGACACAGTCGTCAAAGGTGCATAGCAGGACACAGTCATCAAGGGTGCATAGCTGGACACAGTCGTCAAGGGTGCATAGCAGGACACAGTCGTCAAAGGTGCATATCAGGACACAGTTGTCAAGGGTGTATAGCAGGACACAGTCATCAAAGGTGCATAGCAGGACACAGTCGTCAAGGGTGTATAGCTGGACACAGTCATCAAGGGTGCATAGCAGGACACAGTCGTCAAAGGTGCATAGCAGGACACAGTCGTCAAGGGTGTATAGCAGGACACAGTCGTCAAGGGTGTATAGCAGGACACAGTTGTCAAAGGTGCATAGCAGGACACGGTTGTCAAGGGTGCATAGCTGGACACAGTCGTCAAAGCTGCATAGCAGGACACAGTCGTCAAGGGTGCATAGTTGGACACAGTTGTTGAGGGTGCATAGCTGTGGGTCATGTGATCGGATTGTGCAACAAAACCCATAATGAGTTACCGAAACAACACAAACATTTCTGACTGTACCAAACCAGCAGTCAAACTTACCCTGAACACTCTGAGTGCTAGTGTTTCGGCATGTTGACCATGACCCCAGGGACACAGAGCTAAGAAGACATTGGTGAACTGCTCAAAGTCCACTCGGTACTGCTCATAGTAAGGCTTGGCTGGGTCGTACTTGTCCAGCAGGTCATTAGCAGGTTGCTGCTGCTGACTACGCCAGTAGTAGGACGACAAATACTCCTCCTATGAACAAAATTATTATATAATTTGTAGATTCACAGACCAAACTCCAATGACCCATGACTTTACAAAAACAAGGGACGTGTTGACCATTTGTGCAAATATTGCTGTACGACATGTTTTACCTTAAACACAATAAATATCTCTTGGAGATCTGTTCCCTTGAAGAGTGTGTCCCCGGATACACTGCGCAGAACATTCTTCATTGTGCTATCCTCAAGTTTCTGTTCCAAAGAAACCGTTCATTTTCAATATCTAGGTCAAATTAAATCTCAGTTTCAAACTTACAAAGTAAAATCAAAATGTTATAAAAGGTATAGAGGTGAATGACTCTGTTTCGATAAACATTCACAGGGATATTGGACCTGTACGACTTTGAGTCTGTACTTGATGCGCAGTTTGTCGATATCCTGACTTGTGATTTCGTCAAACTTCCTGTATGCATCGTGAATGACCTCTGTGATATCAATAGGTGCCTGAAAATCAAGACATTTAATGATAATCTATGTGCCATAATATCCCTAAAGCAATTTCAATGCTTCATTTATAACATGCATTTCAACAGACAGGAATACTTGAAACACAGTATGAAATCACGTTAATTTTTCACACAATAAACTCTCCATCCAGAGTACTTTTTAAATGTATATGGTTTTAGATATACATATTAAAACAGTCATATTATGTGCCAATTAACACAATATGTGGTTGTTGCCAGAAACTCATCTCATTCATGCTCCAATAAAAAAAGTTGAACGAATGTAATGCTGATTGATATACCTCTTCTGCAAGGTTTTCCCTGTAAGATGAGGATTGATTCCTGCGAGCTACGGGTGCGGTGGAGTCCATGTTGGAGATGCGAGCCAGGTAATGAGATAGCATAGCCATGGCCTGTCCATCATCTCCACAAGCCAACAGCTGCTCCTGGAGGCTGTCCAGTATGGCCAGCGAGATCTGGAAGATTACCTGCACACACCAAACCAAAAGCCATGAAAACTTCTAAACAACATGAAAATTAGACTTTTAAATGGATATTTCAAATCAAAATATACTCAAAATTCTTGACTGAAATGTTTTAGTTCTTGTTAGTTTTGAAAACAGAATTGATTAAGTAATATTTGATTTACCTTTGCACCATCAAAGAAAAAGCAGTCCACTATGTTGACAGCACAATCAAACGGTACAACACTGTAACATCCATGTTGTAGTCATGTTGTGGATGTAGTTACAAACAACCAGACTTTATGATCATCACATATTCCAAGAGAATGTAGAAAGGCAATTGTGGGATATCACATCAATGGAAATATGTACTCTGAATTCCATCAGTAGGAAGTGAGATGAAAACTCAAGATTACTTACCTGAGGAAGATTGTGAGGAACCAAGATAAGGAGATCATACTGATGAGACCGAGGCAGTCCAGCTTGAGGTGTAGAGATGGAATGTATTGGTGAACCAGTTCCTCAAATACTCCTGCTCACAGGGATACATGAACACACAGTGATTACAGCAAACCTTGCACCCTCACCAACATTTGCCGGAATAAATGGACATAGAAATGGAGCTTGAGGTCCTGCTGCTTTTGACAAAATAACAATTAAATGTTCGGCAAAGACTGAATTATAACACCTTCGGTTTAACATGAGAATTGAACAACATGAGTTGCACATTAAAGTTATGTGCAAGTGCATTATAACATTCTGTAAACTATTTTGATTCACCTATTAATTATTTGATGGCGTGACCTTGGAAAATAAGAAGATGTTCACAAATAATCTTTGCAAACTTATGCCCTACCAGACTTACGTTTGACCTGAAATATTGTACCAAATTATATATCTTTTGGTTGCTTAGAAACTGCTGTTACCGTCCCCCTTTGGGTTTACATGGATCAATGAATTTTTAAGTTTAATAATAACCCAAAGACGTTGCTTTTTAAGAAAAAATATGTCATCAGAAGTTGGTAAACAGATGAATGGAGCCTGAAGAAGAGGTATATATCAAGTTCTTCTGAACATCTGAACTGCCATATATCCGGCCATGACTGGAGTGAGAGCATTACCTTGGTCGACAAGGGCACCAACTACTTTAGTGTTGTAGTAATCTGGCAGAAGGCGCTCACAGACAGCCACCAGTAACCAGAATGCTTCCTCCTCCCCAACGTACAGCAGCAATACACTGGTCACAATGTTCATGGCCTGACAGTAGCCTGTGTAATCACAACCATCCAAATAACCATCACCACAGATATAACCATTAAAATTAACACAGCTATAACCACCATCAACTGAATGACAGCAGTGACAGGTTTAACCACAACAATTAACATAACCACTGGTATAACCCTCCCGATTTGAATGTGAGCTCAGGTATAACAGTCAGGTATAACGACCCCATCAGAATGTCAATTTTTACACTGTAACCACATACACTGAAATGAACATAATTCTGATGAAGTTATTACAATTATTACTAACTAAATAATAAAATTTCCATGCACAATCACACGAAAAAAGACTTGACCTACCAATATTGGGGTTCCGCCAAGCATATGCAGTGAGAACTCTCCGTAGTGCATCAATACCCAACTCAGATTGGAAGGCTGGGTGCTCGGGCAACGACCTGCATGAATTACCTCCAAGCAATCAACTTCCTCAAACCAGGTATGACAACATGGTTTTCATATCTAACTTATATGACATTCATTTGTACCTGTGTAAATCTCGTTCAATTTCATCTGTGGTAAAATTTTCTTTCCCCAAACTTTTGCCCACTAGCATCCTGTAGTAGCCTGGGTGTGCATTCAGCTACAATGACAATATTCAGACAGTTATATGGTGACAGTCACATGGTCAATCATGTATGAGACGATAATTTGATTAAATATAAACTCATGCTTAATTAGTTATCATTATTGTCAATGCAGATGACAATACAACCTGTGTCAAGTTCCATGATTCCTAAAGAGGAATAAGCACCTCACCTCATGTATGGCTCCTGAATAAATCATCCATATTTCTCCACGTAGCTTTTCAGGAATCCCCTTCAGAATCAACTCTTGTGTTTTGTGTGTACGGTAAGCACTGACACCTCTGTTTAAACATACAGTGAACAAGAAAATGATATTGATTTGTTGAAGGTACACTGTAGGAGTCTTCACTAATTCTTTTCAAAATTATGACTAGCACTTATTCCTTTCCCCAAAGATATGACTAGTACATGGTAAACAAAAGATTCTCCTCTTATTCATTTCAAAATTGTGATTTGTATATGGTAAACAATATGATTCTTGACTTATTCTGAAATATTAATCAACATTAATCACAATATTTTTACCTGCCATATTCTGAGAAATGCAGATCCCAAGGTGATGTTGAACCTGTTCTCTGGGGGAGATTTCGTCAGAGCTTCTTCGATTGAACACAGTCACCAAAGCAGGTTGTAGTTCAAAATTACCTACACACAGGACCAACATTCTCTGTCATTCAAGGCATCATGAGCAACCATCTGCTTGTCTGGGCAAACAACCCAAACAAAATCAGTTTATAATCTGATCACAATCAGATGTACTCGGTTGGAGAGCAAAAGGATTTTTCAATAGAGCCACCTGTAAAACCACAAAGCCTTTATAGACAGTTATTCTAGTTAAGAATCACTCCTCTGAAAACCTCTAACTACTGGCATGGCACTGTACCATTATAATTATTCTACCCTCTTTATATGCAGTAATAATTTTTCATTAAGTTCATGTTTCAGGAAAAAATAACATTCCTGTCTGAGGCTTTCTGATGGCTGCATACAAATTACTATTCAACCATATTGTTATTGAAAACATTGTATTAAACTGCCTGCAGTCAATATGCAAATGCTATACATAAAATACAAATGAATTTCATTCTCAAACTTGGGGTCGATATATTGTATTCCACAATAGCCATGTTGAACATTTTCAGCATGGTGGTGTTTTGTTTTTTATTGAACATCTAGCAAGTGAAATTAGACATATATCATAACCTGAAAGGTATCCTGGCCTATAAAGTCTCACCATCCTTGTAAACTTTTAAATCATTTATGTTTTGTGCCAATTTTCAAGGCAAACTGAACATGCATATACAATCTGTATATGAGTAATTACAGAAGATATTTTTCCTCAAAAACTGGATGGTGCTGGTAAGGATCATTCCAGGAAACAGAGAGTAGTTCTGTGGTAACTGGACAAAGCCATATGGATCCATACTTACAAGGAGGTGAATCTGCCTCGTTAGCACAGGTAGGCGTGTCAGGTGTGCTGCCGAGCGAACTGCTGAGACTGCCTCCCTCACTCACACTTCTGAAACCACGTCAACATAGCTGACTCAAAACTCACACAAGGCGTACACAGATACATCACAAGATAGTATAGTGGTATACCAATTCATACATATATATTTCCACATGCTACAATACTGTTATTATATTGACTTAATAGATTACGCCAAACCAATCAATTACTGACAATAGCAGACAGCACCCACATCTGGACTCATGATATGAACTCACAGTCTGTGCTCCGGCTGTTTGGAGAGGAAATCTGAGATGCGCCCGAGAACGACATCTCTCTCATCGACCTGGGCAAAGAGCAGGTTCATCTGCAGACATTCAGACACAATGACATGATCATTATTTAAAGACGTAAGCTTAGGGTGCCAACAACAAAGCTGCTCCAACTCATACACATGTGCATACATAAGCAACCCCCCACATCTGTGGACCTATATATCCTGATATATGCTTATAACGTATTCTGGCAGATATTTATAATCACTAAAAGCAGTTAATATGTAGGGTGATAGCCTCCCACAAATACATAATAAGCATATACAGCGACCTTGTGCAACATAACCTGGTGCGTAGTAAACAGGGTCATATTATTGATCTGAAACCCACAGCTTTTCACTGGCATTTTGCCCAGAAAAATGAGATCAATGTTATTGATTGATTGATATTCTCCATAGGAGGAGGATATGGCAGATAACTAACAAACATGTACTTTTATCAATCTTATCACAATCATTCAGCGGTATTATCTTACACAAAGTATTTACCTATCTACTTTGAATACATATTAGCAGGGTATTGGCTTTTAAATATGGAAAAACTTATGTTGGCTCAATATGGCTGTAAGATCAATATGTCTTTTTGAGACATATGTATAGCATACATCTGGCTATTTCAACACTCATGTGGGATTCATACATTTTGGAGACAGAACACACCATATCATGAAGAAGGCTATCAACTGTTAATTACATCACAGCATAACTAAGTAAACATGTCACTTGTTGAACATAGGTATAAGTGATGATTTGAGAGGAGGTGACCCCTGACCTTGGTGCGTGTGGAGATGAGGATGGCGTTCGGGAGGATGGCACTACTAGCTGCATCCACTCGCTCCACCGAGTTTATATCTCGCATTGGTAGAATAACAGTCACCAAGTTCCTCACCTGCCCCAACACAATCAACCAAACAGGTAACAGGTGTGTACAGTAAAATCTTTCCTCAAAAGACTGTACAATGTGTATGTCATACATAGGTGTCCCTCTGTAGTAGCTCATGTAACTCAACCTAGAATATACCAATGCATGTTTTACACAGGTGGTAACAATGACAGGATTTAGAAGTTGCCCCTTTATTTCTTTCTCACAATAGGGCTTTGACTTTCAATGTATGAGTTCAAAACCTGTAAAGCAGGCTATAAACACAGACCCTGCTGGAGAAACAGACAAAGTGAGGAGAGAGGTACATCTTGCCCCAGACATGTGCTTTGTTGTAGGGAGTCCAAAGCTGACAGCTGAGGTCCCCATCCAGTTTCTCTGTCAGAGGGAGAGTGAAGGCCAACCTGGTGACAGTGTGGCAGGGTACATATTGAAACTGAGATGAATAGAGGTCATGTCTATGAATGGATGAGGTTAGGTTTGTAAACAACACTTGCAGGATACACGAGAGACATGGTGTGGAATTTAGACCCATTAAATCATGACCAGGATCATGATTCAATATGGAAGCAGTAAGGGTATGTCACGCTTGATCCATACACACCATTAAAAATGACAACTTTGACTTGACATTATATTTGTGATTCTATTCAACAAGAGTGTAATTAGAAAAAGGCGATTCTCACCTATAAGCCTCACTTCGTGCACGGGCATCCAAGTCCCGCTTGAGGGAGGATATCTTCCTTTGGCTTCGCTTCTTGCTGTGATAAACCATGATACCCAGCAAGATGCAGTTTCATACAGAGAGCTTACACAAATCCAAGATGTAATGACCATCACGTGAATTAATTGTCGATCTAATCTAAAGAGCATGGATGGAGTGAACAACAATGAAGTTACTTTGATTTTGGAAGCCCTCTGTCTTCTTCAAAACTCTCTTCTGAAATCAACCTGAAACAGAACAATAATGGTTACATCAATGATATATTAAGGCAAAAAAAAAGTTTATTTAACCCTGATACAATTATCAGTGCTACTAACAAGATCCCATCATCTAATAAATAGATGCTTACTGTCTCATGGCCAAATTGGATAATTGCTCCATCAGTTTGTAAGTTTCATCACTCGAGATGAAAAGGGAAAAATAGTGCTGCAGGCAAACACCATGCATCTAATTACATAACAATTGACAAATTTCCTTAAATTATCATCATAAATATCTTTCAACATAAATTTCATATCTACACAGGGGAAAACTGGCGTATTTACTCACGTCCCCATTTCGTGTAGACACCTTTATACTGTCTGGGAATAACAAGTTGTTTCCTCTTTCCAATTTCTGCAAATCCATCAAATTACCCGGACAAAATAAATATACAAGACTACCAGCTTGTAGCATAACCACAGAAAGCTATAGGAATTTTTTCAACAGAATTTTTGGAAATACTGGCGAACACGATATTGTCTCACCGTAACATCTGTCCAACGGAGGATGATTTTCGCCTCTTTGCCCATGAGGAAGGAGTAGAAGCAGCAGTGATTGACGCTGAGGTACATCCAGCCTTGTCGAGGTACCCGTGACTTCCAGTAGCTGCACGAGTAGTCTGAAGCAAAGACAACAATGGTGGATGATGAGATGAACCACAATGTAGCTTCTATGGCTGCTGCTACTGCTGCTAAAGACTAGGGCCACAACACTGCTGCTTCTGTTTCTAATAATACTGCAGGCCACAATGTTGCAGCTGCTGATGATGATATGGGTCCAAATGCTGCTGCTACTGCTGCTGCTGCTGATGATGGTGATGATGATGATGACGCTGTGGGCCATAATGTTGCTGCTTGTGATGACGGTAATCAGATGATTTTAATTATGTTAAGGGTGATAATGCTTGTGAGGACGATGATAATATAGGTGCAACTGGCTAGGTAATTATACAAATAGTTACTATAGGGTCACCAGAATGGAAAGAATTTTCTCAGAAGTCAAGAACCCCATGTACATGCTGATATAGCTGTGCTATACAGGTAATTGGTATTACTACAATTATTAAAATAGTTCTGCAGCTAACTCACAATTGACAAGCTTCTCTTCAGCAGGCATATTGAACAGTTTATAAAATTTCTTCAGGGCATCTTTGAAGCTCTTTGTATCTTCATCTGAAACAGAACCTTTGGTGCATTTCTAATGGAACCCAACTTGGCCATCCAAATATCATCCCACTATATGAATAATCTAAAATTTGAATGAATGAAGAATACCTTCTACAGGCAGATCAGGGAACTCGTTGGCCATCATACTCTCAATTTTGCACTTAACAAACTCAGTAACTTCATCTTCATTGTCAAATGTGCCTGAGGTCAGTCAACAGCCAAAACAAATTTCATTTTTTGATGTCGATAAATGCATTGATTATGCAGACAATGCCTCACCCCATCACAACCAATGCAGACCTAATAAATAGAATAAAATACAAGATAAATATATATATATATATATATATATAATATATATATATATATATATATATATATATATATATATATATATATATATATATATATATATATATATATATATATATATATATTTCATATAGACTCATATATATTCATATATTTTACCTAATGTTGGCATCAAATTCTTTTCTAAATGTTCCCAGTGTGCGACGATTTCCTTTTTGGAGCTGGAAGTGGCAATATCTGTTGTTGACACACATAACCAAACTAGCATGGTAGTGATGTGGTACTGTATTAATTCCATGCTGTTTATCATTGAAAATAGAAACAAATCTGTGCAGTCAATAAAGTGGTGTACTCATTGTAATAATGAGAGAAACAATAGCTTTGACACATACTGTAGCTGAGTTCAGAGCTGGGGGTTTGATGGAGGATTCTATAGGGCAGAGTCTGTGAAGGACAAGAAAGACAAGGTCTCAACAGATGCTAGAACAAGTGACAACATATACAACATATACAGTATACTATGTATCCAGCTGATCTATGCTGCTAAGAGGCACCCAATATCAATACCAAATAAACACCAATTGACAGAAGAAAATTAAAATAACAAGTTGTTACTTTATACATCATAATAATAAAAAGACATTTCAGTACTGAGACAATGGAATAGCCCATTGTCATTCAAACAATATCCACAACAATTATCCACATAAGCTCTGATCATGGCAACAGTGTTACCTTGCTGTCCAGCACAGTGTCCAGGGTCCCCACCAGTAGCCCTGCTAGACCCTTGCCTGATGTGCCACGCCCCTTGCGATGTTGCAGCACAAAATAAAGGTTGGCTTGCTCCATCACCCTGTAATCACACCAAATATGTCAAAAATAAGTACAAATATGGAATGCAAATGCATATATGGGGTTAGGATCAAAATCTATGTTGACACAGAATCCTCTGCCTGATACCACCAACTGTAATGAACAAGAATAGGATCAGCAAGTAGTCCATCTGAAGAGTCACAAATCCTGCATTAGCAATAGTAGCAGCATCGTCATTTGCTCCTGTGTTGTGGCTCATGCAGCCTTCACAGCTACATTATATATGTCTTTAGAAGCTTTTTATCAGGTAAGTAAGTAAATTTAGGGTTGACCTTACAACTGCATGTTCTCCACTACTGCAGACATGGCAGCCGATTGCAGCCCTGGGGGTGGGGGGGGGGGGGCAGTAATAAAGTGTCAACAAGATGTCCTGCAGAGTTACAGCCGATGGTAGGTCTACAGTTAGTCCAGTAATCATACCGAGGTCTAGACCTATCATCAGCTACTATGTCTGGAGTAGTGGCCTTCACTATGTCAAGCCATGGTGGAGTGGTCAATCAAATAATAATTCTTCTTCCAACTACTTATCCAGTTGAAATAGACATAATGTTTTCGCTTTTCTTGTAACTCATCAGTTGCTTACTCGATTCTATGAAGTCACAAGAAAGTGCTAACACTTTGTTACACGTAAATATCTATACAAAACAAATTCAAAGAGATTTAAGTCTGTTCAAGTTTAAATGACGAGGCTGATAACGAGGCTGATGATGTTCCTCCACGTGGTAATGTGGGGCAGAAAAGTGCTGACATCAGAATGACAGAATGATCGTCCAACTGTCATCTATGCACAAAATTTCATGTTTGTATGTTAACATGAACGATTCTTACACATATATTCTTTACTGATGTTTAAAACTTGATCCAGGGCAAAGAATAAGCACTTACCATGTGAAAGCTAACCTGGTCAAGGTAGTAATTCCCAGACAGTGCGCATTGTCGTCTTCAACAAAACGACGATAGCACAAACTAAGGAGTAGCTGTGAAGTGCTGACAATCTTTTTATAAAAAATTGTACACCTAATGAGAAACTTAGACGATCTAAATACATCATAGGGCATGGTAAGGTATTTAAGAATACCCAGGGATGGTTCATCTTTCATGTCAATCACTTAAAGAATAAGAGTGGTTAAAGTTTGAAAGTCCACAGTGTGTGCCCCGGTGGCTCAGTCCCAGACCTAACAGTAATAAGGCTAGACCCGGACAGTAATAAAAGTCTTGTAGGGCTGTAGTTAGGCCTGGTACCAGGTAAGTGGGTCAAACGTGGTCATGCCTCTATGTAAATTACTAGCCCTGAGCGGATCCAGATACGATGGCCACCATTTTGGTAAATAGCTACTACCGCCTTGTTTTAAAGATAAACACGCCGACATGTACTCATTGATGATGCCACCACAACTGCAATTGTAATGGTAGTTCACGTCAGCCGAATACATCCACTCGTAGTAATAGGCGCAAATTGTTCATTTCCATCAAAACATGCGATGAAACCAATTAAACTCGACAGGTTTTATAAATATTCAAGGTTTCTGATTTGAATTGTGAATTGCGTTGGGATCGGACATCGTAGGACGTCTACTCAGACGACCGGTAGGGATAGGGCTCGCCTAGACAAAGAAACTCGTCCTCTGACAGCTCTGCGCTATTTACTAGTGTTGATCTCTCACATCCGAGCTGTAGACATCAGATCATCAAAACACCAGGGGCGAGTTGCCTTGCCTAGGGCTTGCCCGGCGAACAGATAACCAGACCTAGACTGATGCCGATTGTAGGTCTAGGTAAATACATGGGGACAACAGTGATGCCTGATGCCGTGATGGTACATTTAAACACTCTATCTGGATACTATCACTGGACATGACAGTGCCACGTTCATGCCGAGTGGGCTGTTGGTGGGGTGGGGGGGATACCCCTACAAGATGTCTGAATATATATTTATATTACCGTTCGACCGTAGCTAACCAGCTAACCGGAACTAGGACTAGTACTACTAATTAGTAGTAGGAGGTTGCAAGAAAAAAAATTAAATAACAAGACTCAAGAGCTTCTGTTCACCTACCACAGAGCGTTGGCCAGCAAAACCTCTTCCGGCTTAACCCACATTTTCCTCTGTTAAAATTACAACAACAATAACGAATAGTCATAAACACAATCAATGTGTCATATGTGCTTTGTTCACATCAGCTGTCACCCCATATTTTTTCCTGCCCTAACAAAATCCCATCAGATTTTCGTCACAGCGCTGGGGGTCATGTGATCAGTCTTCGAGACTTGCGTGATTCAATCTGTGGACACGGCCATTTAAGGCAACAGATCTAACGTGTATGTCGCAATCACACTGTTTGTCATGTGATTTTGTGACATGACCATCAATAAGTTGATAATATTGATAAAATGACTGAAATAAATTACGACGTCTACGAGTCATGTGATGCAGTGCGAGACCATAACAAAGTCAGTTTTGATCATAACGTTTTACTATTCAAATGGAAAACGAACATCATACAGGGTTTCAAAATTTGACGACCCTCGTTACCCAATGTTAGGACCCAGAGCGTGGTGGGGTTCTTAACGGCAAGTTAGTTAATTAAATAGCGGCCACTAAATAAACAGATGTGTGACTCGGGCCCGCAGGCTATCAACGAACGCCCCAGGACGTCCGGCGCATGCGGTAGACGATATTCCCCCGGGGGGGGGGGGGGGGGGGGGGTGGGGGGGGGTTGGGGGAGGGGTTCTCACTATGTGAAGGTTACCAGGGATGTGCCGCCAATTTGGGTCGGTTTTCTGCCATTTTGGTATACAAATGGGTCGTTATTTCTTAAGGCCAGGGCTAGCAATGACCTTGTATACCAATGGTCCGTATTTTTGACAGCGAGGTATAGCAATGGGTCATTGTTTTGCAATGGGTATACAAATGGATCAGTATTATGACAGACAGGAATAGCAAGATGTCTTTAATTAACGTATGAGCCTCAATATTGCGTGTTTGCTCGGGTCCCCTGGGTCATTGGTGGCCAACCCCAGCTGCCATCGGGGTCGTGTTTTTCAGAGACAAGTTTTATGGCATGATAAGCAAACAGAAAGGTTAGGTCCGTACATTCTCCTTCCCTTTCCGTGACCAGTGATTCCCCCCAGATGCGACAAGGAGGGATTTAAGTTTGCCTACCCCTCTAGCCCAAGCCGGTAACCATCCATCCCCAAGAGAATTGCCTAATTGCTGTCAGCACCTTGTCATAATCAAAGTTGCCCAGTTGATAAGTCGTCGAGCGTGGGAACGGTGTGAGAATCCCAGTGCGATCGTGTATGCACAATTGGCAGCCTTAATAAACGTACTTTTCATTCTGAATCGTTAGTTCGGTATATGGATGGGTTCCTTGTAGCTCCTCGAGGTAGTCTAGATATGATTTGGGATCATTAAATTTTGGTATATGTATTGGTGACCCATTTAAAAAAATTGTATATGAATGGGTCTTTTTTCAGAGGATTTGGTATGTAAATGGTTCCCTTTTCTCACTTTGGCTTGGTATAGCTATGGTCCGGTTTTTGTTTCCCATGGCGGCACACCCCTACCCTTATTCAAGGAGAGAACCCCCCCGGGGACGATATTGCAGGCAACAGTGGAAGGAGAATGGACCTGCTCCGTGTATATACCGTCTTTTCGTTTTTCGTTTATCAAAACCAAGAACTAAAAACGAAAAACAAGGGCTAAACCGTAAACCGTTTTTCTTGTGCGACAACGAAAGACGGATAACACCAAACCGATTCGTTTTTCGTTTCTCGTTTGATCAAACGAAAAACGAGTGGCGCTGCAGTCGGCGGTGTTTGTACTGATACAAGCGGCTGGATATGTTGGATCCAGACTTTCGTCTCCCCGACAGCCCGCTCTGGACGTCCCCCGGTCAATCAAAGCGCAGACGAGCCGCGATCATTCAATAACTATAATTACATACAATGGCGGCTTGGAAACTTGGAATCGGAAACCAAAACCCTATATATATATATATATATATATATATATATATATATATATATATATATATATATATATATATATATATATATATATATATATATATATATATATATATATATATATATATATATATATATATTTATATATATATATTTATATATATATATATATATTTATCTTATATATATATATACATATACATGTATTTGAATATTTATATACATAAATATATAAATATATGTATCCGCAACAGCTTTTCAAAAGAGATAAAGGGCCATCTCAACATTTGACTAGAAGGAGCAACGACCGTGGGATCGAGTGCAGTTATTTTATCTGCATCTGGGTTTCCATCAATTACATCTGGGAAATTGTTGTATGGAGTTGTGACTTATTTTTTGTAGATGACATGATTACAAAATGTTAAGTAACCAACCGAAATGAACTTGCCGTTAAAAATGCATTTGCTGGCAGCAACCCGAAACGTCTTTATATCAATATTTGGAACTGCAGCATTGTAAATTGTAGCGGTGGTAGCGCACAGATGGCGATTATTTCTTATATATGGACCATTGAATATACTGTACTTGTTAACATACTGACCATAGCCAGTAAATTATAAAGCATTTATATTCGAGAAAGAAAACATGAATGGGGATGTCGAATAATATGGGATCAGATGAAAAGATGGGAATTACGAATAAGAATGATCAGAGCAAAAACCAGTCCCTGTTGAGAATCTGACTGGTTGATCAACATGTTTCATACATGGATCTGCCCGTCTCTCTCATCTGAAATAAATTGGAGGCCGTCCAAAACCAGGCTTTAAGGCTTTGCCTCGGAGTCTTAAGAACCTTTCCCATCTCAAGTCCGCACGAGGAAGCCAATGAGACTTCACTAAAAATCAGACGGGAGCATCTTGGATTCCAATATGCAACAAATTAAGATGTTATTCGTTCATTTGGTTTATGTATAAAGCAAACGCTAGATGGGGCATGGGTGAGACCACGCCAAAGACTCCCCCATGGCAACTAAACATTCCGAAGGTCGACACTTCTCTGTCGACCAATAGGAAAAATAACACTGAGCCATGCCTTCTCGTAAATAACCACCGCGTTTGTGGCTCAAATGGGCTTCCGTTATTGATTTTTAATGCTGAGCTAGAAGCTATTTCCGTCTCCCTGGGATTTATTGCCAAATAACGTTAATAACATTTCATTATCTTCTCTGAATATTTGTCTGTCAATGGGACAATTACAGGAAAGTTTCATTGCAAGGGTTGTTTTGCTATATAAAGCATTAATTCGTCGAGTTATGAATGTTTTGTTTGTATGAGTTACAAGCCACTCAGGGATTCCCGATAATGTGAGTGCAGCCGGAGCTGATAGAAAAGTGCTCAACCAGGATGTGACTGAGGTTAAAGTCTCGTTCACAAATTTCGAATATCAGATCATCAAATGTTAAAAACCCACGCAGGCATGTTTTTTTTTACGTCAACGCTGTAAGAACCATGCAAACATATTGGTGCAGGCGATGTCAACTACTGGCTCTTATGACACTGAACGTCGTTATAAATCGATAAAGAAAAGCCGTCTCACATAAAAGAGACTCTCATAGCCACTAGCCGACCACTTATAGAAGCTAAGGGTGCTCTTGATATTCAACAAACACAATATTTCACTCCTATAAACTTCACGGTATCACTTGAAAATCCCTGTGCTTTGTAATCATTGGCAACTTGTTTGTCTTGTCCGTGGGCGCAAAGGATAGGTTTATTACTGCATCATGGTTAGTGTCGATATTACAGAACATTCAGGCCCTTGGGAATAGTAGGTACAACGGTTGATCTAATGTAGGCTGTCGACATTGTTAATTCCAACAACAATGAAGTGATTTCAATGGCAAGAGACATTTTATATGTTAGTTTCGCCAAATGCAACGTTTTGGTAAGAAAAGTTTATCGTGAAATTGTGTTTATCATTACGGCCATGTTGTACCATTATGCTTAGCTGTGTTTCTAACACACATAAACACAGTGTGAAAATCTATCATTTCCTGCCAAATACAATTTAAACACCCCGTGGCTGTGTTTTTAAAGCCACCCCTTAATCCACACAGCCGTGTTTATATTTCATTGCCTTATTTACAATGTTTGTGACCCTTCATGAACCCCCTCCCCACTTCGGTCCGTTATTTAGTTATCCCTCTTCACACGGCTGTTTTACGCCACCTCTGTTATCGCTCTGTGGTTTTCTTTCCTACTTCCTGTAACAGTACTGCTCTTTGTATGGCTAATTGAGTACCACTCCAGTTCACTGTTTTTACCCTGTGTTTTTGTATCTTCACCTCTCTCCTTTGAAATTTTACACTTCTATAGGACCTAATGCTAGCACACAAATACAGGGCGTGGGAAAGTCTTCATCACCAAGAGACAAGCACATAAATGCAGTGCTTAGGAATGTCATTAAACGTGACCACATCCGTCCACAAAGCACTTAACTTGAAAGCTTTCCACCTCGTTTTTGCATTATTTAGCATCAAAACGTCAAAAATGTAGTCTTGGTGGATTGCTTCGTATCTTATTTCAGCTAGCAATAAATAATGATGCGGAGTCAGAGCTGTTTGTTTATTCATGGGTTGTCAAACTTTCAATCACAGAATATGCATGCTATAACATTTTGTTAGGTCTCTACACAAACACAGAAGCAATTCAAGTGCTTCAAAACTGTGGAACAATTCGAAGACACAGAATGCACTAAGATCGTAACCCTTTTGCCGTGGCTTAGAGGTAGCTGTTGCTCCCCTTCGCTTTAAGCAAATATCCTCTCACCTTTAACAACTTGCACCTCGTTGTCTCACTTCTCATCTTTGTATTACAATCGAACTATATGGTACTTATATAACCCTCAGGGGGAGTAGAGGCGAACTTTATCATTACAATAGGACCCCACACAAGCCCTTCAAAGTTTCACTCGGCTTTCTGAGATTTATTTTGTACTTTCCAGGGCTAAACTTGCTATCGATTCGCTGGCGTTTTGACTATTGTTGACAAAAGAAGCAGGTCGGCATCGCGCTTAACAATTATGTAAGTGTTATCAATTAGAAATCGAATTATATCGATAATCATTCCCGTGTTTACAACAATATTGTCATATAAATCCTTCTTCGCTTGCATGCAATACAACGTCACAATATGTGACTATAATCACATTAAGCAAAGTCAAGGTGAACATCACAAATGTCGTAGTTGCAACATGCCATAACACACGATAGGCAACAACGATACCATAGAAGCAACACTGCACACATGAACCAACATCCATCATAACGAAAGGGTCTAGCATTGCTTTTAGCAACGATTTCGTTGTCGTTAAATGTCAACATGAAATATAATTAAAATTACGGCTAGTGATGCGCTTGCTGTCTGGATGACATATGACAAGTGACACTAAACATTTCTTACTTCAATTCTGTGATAGTATACGCTTTAAACGCCAGAATAATTACAGTTTCTGCCCCATGTGGTCATATAGGATTATATCTCTTGCCAGAACGTGTCACCTGAAGCGTGTTGTTCTTGACTGGAACCTATATTCAGGCTGATCACGTGGTTGGCTTGAATCATCAGAAGGAATATTGCATTTTCAAGGGTAGATATCCGGGGGGGGCACTTAATATAGAGGTAGTACATATGTGCCGCGCGACGGGGTATGTTTTTTCGGCCTCTTGACTTGTACGACGGGTTTTTTGGCCTCATACTTGTACGACGGGGTATGTTTTTGAGCTTCAATCTGTACGAGGGGTTATACATTCGCATAATACCTTGTACGACGGGGTATGCTTTTGGCCATTTTGACCTTGTACGACGGGTACGGGTTTTCGAGGTCCCGCGGCACACCCCTATCCAGAATAAGGCCAAGTGCCCCCCCCGGGGGTAGATAGTTGCGGCCAAGGTTATTCCGATTTATATGGTAATTTAGGAAATCATTGCTGTCATTTTAACTCGCCCAATACTGTGTGTTTACACCGCAATGAAGCAAAACACCCACAGGGTACCATTTGATCTCCCTTTCAACTTATCTTTATGACCCCCATATATATTGTCATACTGTACCGAACTTCTATACAGAGTAAGTCAATGTATGCATAAGATGTTGCGGCACGCCATAGCGTGTGTGCTATTTGGTGCCTATACAGATGGGCAAAATACAGCTGACTATTGATACTGCCAGCAGCTGCTGTTGTCCTGGGTCATATTTTACCCATTGAAATATCATAACAATTTTACTCTCTCTACAGTCCCCTGTCCCTCGTCCCGCAGCTGTTTAACTCCATTTGGGGCTAAATCACTCCCAGTAGTTATCAACTTGGCGAATTCGCTTTCGCCGAGTTATGGCGATCACGCAGGTTTGTATGTAAAAAAGTTTTTGTTCTGCGATACAGGTCGCAATTTTCAAAATGTTTCCGATTTTTTTTTAAATGGTTGGGAGCAATAATGCGCAGAACCGAGAGGTTTTGTCTTGACCATGACCCAAAACTAAGGTCAAGGTCATCGAATAAGTGAAAAACTAGTATCTCGAATAACTCCGTTAATAATGGTCGGATCGTTACATAGTTTACACCATTGTGTAGCTCATTCTAATTGCAAACGTGTTCTAATGACATATGTGGCCATCCAGCCAACGTTTTTCCCAAGCGCCTTAGGTCGAAAAATCGTGGTATCAGTGTTTTACGACATTTTTCAATCGCTTATAACTTCAACAATATACGCTGGATGGTCATAAAAATTTGGTCGAATGTTGTAAGGGGCAGTGGCTGTCGAAAAATAAATTTTTATATGGATGTCGATGACGTCACTTCTGGTTACGAGTAAAACAACTTTATTTAGCTGTGCAATCGCGTCATTTCTCTGTCGTTAATGGTCGTATCGTAAAAATTTTGCACCTGGAGGTAGCCCATACACTTCATCTAATTATATATTTCTTATAGTTTTCTCACAAACTGAGCTTAAAGTTCAAAAACTCCCCCCAAAATGCATTAACACCCCGATAGGTTTAATAATACTGGATCGATTTTGAAAACATTAACATGAATTTGTAGGCTACTTTTCTAGTAACATTTCGTACGCAGCATAACAGCAGGAATTATGCGTAGTTTTTTCGCGAATCGCAGGTCAAAGTTTGGAAAACAGCTAAAATTGTCAATTTTTTTTCGATCGCTTATAAAATGGACAATATTTGTTCGAGGGTCACAAAACGTGGTTAAAATGTTACCATGAAGAGCGTCAACCGAATTATAATTCTTTTGGGGAAGTCGCTGACGTCATTTCCGGTAACGAACGAATCGAAGTTAAAATTCGACTGAAATCTGAAGTTATCGCGTCGTTTCTCTGTCGTGAATGGTCGTATTGTGAATTGGTTTGTTCGAGACTGAAGCCCATTCAATTCTGAACATAGTGTATTATTTTCTGCTCTAAATACCCAACAGTTTTCTCACAAAGTAAGTACAGTGTGTGTCATTTCTGCTGGCTCTTCACTGCAGCCACCCTGGCGCGCAGAACAAAGGAAACCGCAGCGCCGCGGTACTATTTATTAAAATAGGCGTTTCCTTGTGTCAGCCAAATCATTGTCAATCTATCATGGACCCGGAAAACATGATTCCTTTAATAAATTTGAATGCTTATAAATTCATCAATATACATGCGATGGTCATGAAAATTGGTTGAATTGTGGCTGAATTTAAAGTCCTAAAAAAACATGGTCAATTATGGCCCGATTCTAAAAATTTTAAAATTTCTTGATACAGTTCGCCAAGTTAACTTGATTAGTCCTGTTTGCGGGTTTGTGTGTGTTTGTTTGTTTGTAAACTTTTTTTTGGCAGGCGATTCAGGTCGCAATTTTTGATGATTTTTCGAATTTTTTTTCAATAGGTTGACAACATTGTTGCCAAGAACCCAGAGTCATTTTTATTACCTTAATCTGAAACGGAGGTCAAGGTCATTGAATATGTGAAAAACTAGTATCTCAAATCACTCCGTCAATAATGGTCGGATTTACATCATTGTGTAGCTCATTCTAATTGCAAACTTTTTCTAAATATATATGTGGACATCGAACCAACAGTTTTCCCAAGCGCCTAAGGTCGAAAAATCGTGGTATCAGTCCAAACCAATGGTTTTTTCAAACGCTCCAGGTCGGAAAATCGTGGTATCAGTCCAAATGTCAAACAAAAGTTTCATGAATATTTCGAGCGCTTATAAAATCGTCAATACATGTCGGATGGCAATAAAATGTGGGCTACATGTTTTCAGTGACAGCTAAAGGTGCATCCTAGGATTTTATGGATGTCGATGGCATCACTTCCGGTTACTAACGCATCAAACATTCGAAAAATAGTCGCAAGTCTCCGGGGATAATACTCCCATTGGTCAAAAGTTTACATATTATTGAAGTATAAAGCAATTGCAAACTATGTTTATATGTAATTGTAAATAATACATATTTTTAAAGTTCCAGCGGAAGTTAAGGCGCCGGTTCACAGTCGTTAATGGCCGTATCTTTAATGTCCCACTGCTGATAGTTTTTAAAAAGCTAAAAAAGTGTGGTGGTGGCACAATACTAGATATTACGTCACATCGATGAAAACGGTACAAACTGGCTCCTTGAAGTGTAGACAAAGCACTCGCCCCTGGTGTTTTGATGATCTGATGCCACCTTAGGGGCGAGGGGCCTTATGGCAGAATCTTTAAGGATATAAGCAAATATGCTACTTCTCGCAATGAAGACAAGGGACAGTTTAAAAATATACATTTTCATATCCATAAATGTCTTAACATTGATTTTGCCTAGAGTGCAACAACAGTCATACTCCTGTAATAACAGAATCAACGAAATCCAACATAATTTCCAGAATTGTTGTCCAACATGGCCACCGTGCGAATCGAAAACGAGACAGATATCACAGCGAATTATCTAGAGGTAACAGCGTTTTGTGTCTGCGGGTCGAGGTCGAGTGGAGGAACCAGCAAGCAACTCGCGTTTTTCAATTCGGTGCGCGACTACGGGTGATGTACGAAGAAAATGGGTTAGAGTTGATATAATAATGCTGCAGGTGTGAATATTACAATGGCATGTATTGTTTCGGCTTTTGGTTTAAAGATGCATTTTTTCCCAAAAAACGCCATGCGGTTGTTTTGCTCCATTTAATAGAACAACTCTTTTGGAACCCATATAAACCATTTTGCGGACTGGATCAACACTATATCGTCGATTACACCGTATCGAAATCTGTCGGTCACACCCATGTTTACAAACATGAGCACATGTCGATTGGAAAAATGACGCATGCGTATTTAAGGATCATTTGTGTACAACACATAGTCGTGACGTCACGCGCATCGCAAATTCGACAGAAGGTGGAAACGCAAGCAGCCGAAATGGTAAGTCTTTTGATTCCTACATTTCTTGTATGACTCTTCTTTGATTGGAGTTTTCGAATGTTATATAAAAAAAAAGAACCCGCCTCAATATAGTGAACACTATCGGTTCAATAGATTACCGTAAATTTAACAATAAATAGCGTTACACCTGCGAACAAACCCTGAGGTAGCCCTACAAGACGTCCTTTATATTTATATTACCATTCGACCGGTGCTAACCCTGAGGCTGCGTATGTTCAAGCGTAATAAAAACGATATTTTTGACTAGTCTGTCATGTTTTGGAGTTTTAAAGCCGTGACACTTGTCAGAAATTGGATTATTTCATATGCAATTATCGGTGCTTTTACATCGCAAACTTTTGGAATATTCCTGAATCATTGTGAATGAACTCATAAATTGTATTACAAATCAAGGGGCTGGGGTCTTCCTCAGGACGTCTACGTTATGTGGGTATAGTGAACTGAAACAGGGATTTGAACTGGCCGGCTGGCCGGCCGCTATCTTCTATGCATACATAAACCCTACAGAGCAGATAATGCAAATGCAAATCCCTGTGTACTGAAACGTCGGTGCTATGAGTTTATGATGGTATGTATCAGATATGAAAAGACTTATACGCATAGTTTAGATTGTGTGTCTATAATTGTCTACTTTAACACCATGCTGGTGTTGTTGAAGCCTTGGATAGCTGGAATAAATTTGGTAAAATTTAGTGACAGAGATGACCTTAAATCTGTATTATTTACAAATTGTTTTTTGGCCGACTTTTGCAGGCTTTTGGCTCGAACACTGTAATATTATTGATTGAATTATTCTTGTCATGCTCATTCATTAATTAAATTGAACCAACCCACTATCAAATTTAAAGGAAATCGAAACGCCAAGAAGGGGATCACGTACAAGAAGAGGCGGTGAAAGGGGTCATGGTACAGATTCTGACAACTTGTGTGGAACTGAGGTTGGTTCCTATATTATTTGAATTGAACTCAATACATCCATTATAACTGGGAATGATGTGTTTAATGGTTTGAAATTATTCTCCATGACACAGGTGTCCAAGTCGGTGGAGGTTGCAGACTAGCCCGAAGAGGTGGCAGAGGAGCCCCACCTTCTTCAAACAAGGTACTATAGGGCTTGCCTTACCTAATTGAATCACTTTCTCAGTAAATAGGCGGTCCCATGTTGGACTTATCAAACCATATATTTCCACTGGTTTTCATTTGTTTGTATACCTCGACAGGCCGAAAGCGAGTCAATCTTGTTAGCAGAGGCTACCTTGGCAACACACCAGGCCCAACAGCAGAGTAGAGTGGCTGCTAAATCTTTAAAACTGTCACGGAAAGAGAAATTGAAAGTATTGTACAACTCAGCAGTTAGCACTCTTCAGCTGCTCCAAAAACCTTCATGCAAATCTGGTCACACAGAGCGATTTGCATTAGAGGGATTCAATCTATCAAAATGAAGATTTTTGATTACTCATAGTATTTTCAGAATTTTGTGCGTTGGCAGGATTTGGATGGGGTGCGGCAGTTGCTGGTTGATGGCTAGACAGACAGCCGCAGTTTGCGCTTACAATCACCCGACAACCCACACCAAAGAAGGATTACACCCTCCATCAACTACCACTTCACCAGACTTGTGCATCTGCCTTCAATGTTGGGAAATGTCGCCCCTGTGGAGCAGCAATGTTGCACCAACAGCCCAGACTTTTGCACATATGCACTACCTCAGATGGAAGGAGTTGTACTTGACCCTTATTGACAGTTTACAGGCTTAATACAAAGTAGGTTTTGGTAATATATTCAGCTTAAATGTTTAAATTTGTAATTTTAATCAGGAAATATCTCATTGTTCTGATTGGTATTTTTGTGTGGATTATATTGATAAGTCCCAGTATTGAAATTGCCTAGTCTCACAAAACATGTGGTATTATTTGTTCTGAACATTTTTGTTTCAACAATCTCATAATTTATTGTCTATTTGTTTTATGGAATATAAATCAATTTTTCGTCTCTCATACACAGAAGAAAAGAATTATGCACACATTATTTTGTCAATTAGTCGTGACACGTTATCTTCAGATTTGACTTTTTACGTTCATAATTCTAGCCCTGATGAAAAAAGAAGTGACATTAAAATGAGTTCATGTATTATTTATTTGCCAATTCCATGAGTTCTTCTGTGACAGTTTGGATTTACAGACAAAAGAATGCGAATAATAAAAGATTTGTACATTTAAACAAAATTAAATTTCCAAATCATATTTTTAATCAAACCGAGGCACCTGCAACTCAACTGTGTCTTGGGTAGATGGCCTTGGCACAGGAACAATGTTCAGACTGATGTTGTAGGGTCATCAGCAGAGCATTGTGGGTGTTGTTGTGATTGCTGTCGCTTTGCTTGGACCTTAAGATTCCTGTCAACATATCTGGTATATGGGCGTAAGTCTTGGCCTCTTAACCGATGACCACATCTTTGACTGCTTGTTGAAGCGAGTGCTGTACCTGTAACCCAACAAAATTGCATTATATGAGCAAATAGCTAGAACACATTACATGTGCGACATCATAATTTTGTTTTCTGATAGGTCATTTAGTCAGTGTATAGTAGCCCTACAAGACGTCTGAGTAGACGTCTTATTTTCTCTTGAACCGACGCACTGTAAACATTTTGAGATCGATTCAGACAACTACCAAACACCAAACATACACAAGTGATGGAGTTTTAGAATGCAACGATGTGCACGGACAATTTTATCTCTTATCGGTGGGGGATTTCATCCATGGTAATTAGTTATACTTCAATCAATTTGGGAAGCGGTAAAAAGTCCGAAACACAGCAACATGTTCAACAAGTTCAAGAACACGTGCATCGCGCATGCTCAGAATGACGTGACCCATCGAGGACTAATGCTAAGGCAACGCGGATGAGGCTGCAGGATATCGCGGGAAATCACGCGACCCAATATTTTCCAAAAGTGGGGGGTAAGTTTTTGGGTGCATTAGGACTTTTTGTTGAACAGGCTCTTGATATATGTTATTTTCTAGATGCGTTATGCAGCACTTTAACCCAATCGCGTTTTCGTCGACGCGCGGAAAATGTTGAAGCAGAACGGTATATATTCATATTACCGTTCGACCGGAGCTAGTGTATAGTTGAGTGGTCATGAGAGACTTACATTGGCTGACCATCCTTCTTGAGTGCATATGCCCGATCCCTATGCCTGTTGTGGTCCGTTGCCACAACTTGATTGCGGGCAAGGTATGACGAACACCTTAGCACCAGCCATTGAATAAGGGTCAAGAGGATACGATAATTTCGCTACGTGAAATTTACTAAGTAAGGTATGTTTGCAACAACAATTAACAAATCCAAATAGTGCAATGGACACACAATAGGCCCTCAGATTTGATTTAATCGGTGACATTTACACAAGTCAATTCAATACCGGCCTATTCGATAGCAGGGTATTCATAATGCAACGAGATTACTTACCAGCTGTTACCATGTCCAGCAAAAACTTCGCAGCTTCTCCGTTGGACAAACTCCTCATTACCCTGAATGCCTATCTTATAGAGACCCTCGTGTTAGACCGCAGCTGGTCTAGCTCACGCTTCCTTTTCTTAGTTGTTGAATCTGTTAATAGCTACTTTCACCCTCCACCTTTTCTTTGTTTCTTGCTTTGGTCGTCCATTATCGCAATGAAAATAGCGCAAACTAAACATCCGCCGGCGGCAAACGGCACAGGGTGATGACATTTCTGCGCTTCCGGAATTTATAATACTTTTTTTTTATTCGATTAAAAATCGATTGATTTTTTGATGAAATGCACCTTTAAAATCACGAGCTCCACCAAATTATGTTGCGCTGTGGGAGTCGGCCATGTTGAGGTTTTGAACAATTTCTCTCACGTGCCGCACTTTCGTGATGAAACTTAACAATAATGAAATACTGTAGTAATAGAAACAGTCCACGTGTCATTTTGTGATATAATCTGTCATTTTGTAACAAATTTTACGGCCTGGAGGGCTTTTGTAAGTTTTTAGCGAGTTAACTTGCCATTTTGACATCGGAACCTTTGAAATTTTGCAGGCGGCTCTTATTCTATACAGCGCTGATATGAGATATCGAAAGTAGTAAACAGCGCGGGTGCTGTCAGAGGCGACGTTTCATTGCCTAGGTAAACGACCACGCTATATTTAGCCAACAACATCCATGACAGCGCATGAAAATGTGAGTGCAGCCAAGCGTCGCATTTATAGGATTAGGGTGCACATGTATGAACTTGGTATCTGCGTTCAGATACGAAGGTAACCATATTAAAGCGGGTCGTTTTACCTTTCTTGAACACTTCCTCTTTTGACTCATACTTTCTCCTCGGTTGGTATTCTGGTTCAGAAAAACGTTCGAAGCACTTCGTCTACTGACATAGCAGAAGAAAAGTTGCTTCACTCAATCAAGGTATGTGAACATTTGCGTAAGCTAATTGTTATATGCTAGAGTGTGATTAACTCGAGAGATCCACACATTACTTTATGTAATTACTCGCATGAACCTGGATATAACAGAATGTATCGATGGAATTCTCACATGTTGGTATTGCGCGGCTATTATCTACAACCACATGAACCGACAACTACCCGACATCGACAATCACCCCCCATCGACCACCACCCCACATCAACCGACGTCCAAACATCCACAACCACCACCCATTGACCATCACCCCACATCGACCACGACCCATATCGACTATCACCCCACATCGACCACCATCCCACATCGACCTACATACCACATCAACCATCATCCCATATCGACCACCATCCCACATCAGCCACTGCGCCCATCGACCACCACCCTACATCGACCGCAGTCCAAACATCGACCACCACCCCACATCGACTATCACCCCCATCGACCACCATACCACATCGACCACCACCCCACATCGACAACTATCCCACATCGACCGAAGTCCAAACATCGACTATCACCCCACAATAACTACCATCCTACATCGACCACCACCACACATCGACCACTACCCCACATCAACCGCCGTCCAAACATCGACCACCCATATCGACCACCATACCACATCGGCCACTGATCCCATCGACCACCATCCCACATCAACCGCCGTCCAAACATCCACCACCAACACCCATTGACCCTACGTTAACCTTTTCTTTGGATCGCAATACAGTTCGCAATATTAAAAAAAATCGAATATTTTCTTCAAGTAATCGGCTTGTTTTTTCTTGACCTTTAACTAAGGTCAAGATCATCGAAAGAGTGGAAAAATATTATCTCGAATATCTCCGTGGGTAAGGGTTTCGATCGTAGTATCAGTCCAAATGTCAGCTTAAGTGTTATGAATATTTGGAGCGCCTACATCGAATACCAACCAACATCCACATCCATCCTACATCGGCCATTGCCCCCACCGACATCCACCACACATTTATTAACTTTGCAAAATGCTTTCGCCGAGTCATCTTGGTCAATCACGTTTGCATCTATGTAAGAATGTTTATATGTAATTTTTTGGCATGCGATACAGGTCGTAATTTTAATTGTAAGTTACGGATGATGCGCAGAACCTAGAGGTTTTGTTTAGACCTTGACCTGATATAAGGGTCAAGGTCAGTTTGTCGTTGTTGCCGTCTCAACCTACGGTGCGATTTAGGCCAACTGCTGCTCTCTGCTTGTTTATATGGCACACGGTCATGTATGGACGCCACGGTAATATTTAAATAAACAAAGCTTTTCCTTGAGTTGGCCAAATCATTGTCAGTCTATCGTGGCCCCAGACAGCATAATTTCTTTAAGAAATTTGATCAGATATAAAATCATCAAATTTTTCTTTAATGTTGATTAGCTTCTTAATAAATGTTTAAATTTTTTTGGCAGGCGATTCAGGCCGCAATTTTTGTTGAAATTTCGATATTGATTTTTTTAAAGGTCGGCATCAATGTTGCGCAGAACTCAGACTCTATTTTTGACATTGACCTCAAACTAAGGTCAAGGTGATCGAAAATGTGCAAATCTGAAATCACCAATATGTCCTGGGATTATAGTTCGATCTTCACAAAATTTACATCATTGTGTAGCTCAATTAAATTGCCAACTTTCCTCTATATATATTGTGTTATAAATTATCAATAATTTTCCCTAGCGCCTAAGGGCGATAAATAGTGGGATCAGGCCAAATTTTAAGAAAATTAATCCAAGAAATTCAATCGCCTATAAAACCATTAATGACCGTCCTATGGCAACAAAACTTCGAAAGTTGCCAGTGACATGGCTAGTAGCATCGTAAAAATTGTGACGCAATTTGTGACGTTCTAAGTAATGCTGGGTGGAGACATCCAGTAACATAATCTACCATAGAGAACCAGAGACATCGACATTTCTCTGCGCAATCATGCTCCATTCAGTCCCAATCATTCGACAACACAATAGTTTCGATAGTAACGTGTTTACTAAGTTGCCCTCCGATTATATACCTAATTGAGCTCTTGCATGTTGATTGATTGTAGGCAATATGCAGATGGTATAGCGTAAAACCAGTCCCAAACTCCATTGAACTTTACTGACAATGAACATGTACGTAAAGCGTTAAGGGATTCAGTTTTGTTAATGTGGTACGTTTCAATAAACATCTTGCGTTTTAACCAAGCACTTGAATGATCATATATTAAAGTTTGTTTATTTACACGTATCCTGCAGGTCATAGCCACTCCTTGAGTGAAGCAGTTTTGAATCGAGGACAAAGCACCTTTGTTGAGTATTCAGAAGCAAACAGAACTTTATCCAAATATCCGAACGGCGCCATACCTGTCAGAAAAGCGACTTCATTTGGTGACCAAGTGCGCCTTTAATTGGAGCTCTCCTAAACACCACCATGCTGTTCTCATGGTACTTGCTCTTGGCATGGATGGCTATTTGTCGGCCCTTAAATGGAGCGGATGTCACTTGTCCAGCCGAATGCACGTGCCAAGAGGAAATGGATAATACGCATTTTACAACTTGCGTTGTAAAGGACGCTGCTCCTGTTGTGAGGTCAGTGCCTGCGTCAACAAGTCGACTGGTTATTCTCCTCGCGAAGGATGTTTATTTCGAACAGCGTGTCAACATTGATCATTTACACGAACTCCGCCAGCTGACTATTGATACTGAAAGTCGCTGGACCATGAATCAGCGATTTTTTATTGAAGGGAATCTCAACAACACTAAACTGGAAATCTTCAGAAGCAGGGCCCGTCTTTCATTAGATAAGGCAGATTTGTTCAAGCCTTTATCTAATCTTCGAGAAATAACAATTTCATTCACAATGCTCCGCTGGCAGGATCTGATGGATATGATGAAGAATAGCCTATCAAATATGACGTCATTGGAGACGCTTGGATTGCGCAGTTTTACCAAGGACTCTAGTTTGGAGATAGTTGGTCATTTTCAGCCTGATGTTATATTCGCTGCTCTGAGTGAGGTTCCTATCAGAAAACTTGATCTTGCAAATAATCGACTTTATTATATTACGGCTAACTGGCAGCCTATCATGAAACATCTAGAATATCTGGACCTTTCATATAACATGTTCACATACCACTCAAGCGACGACCCAAAATTAAATCTAGTTTTTGTACTTATAATAGTGCTGTTGCGGAACATTAAATTTGTCGAAGTTAGTTATCAAGGACAAACAGAATCATACAAACCTAATATCTGGGGAGAAAGAACTCATGTTGTCCAAAAAGCAATATCACAAAATCCACTGATTGCAAGATCTAATGATGACGACTATGCTGACCCATGTGAATGTGATTCCCCGCCATTGCCTGTCGGAAATCTCGAATACGTAGGTTTTGCAGATGTGCAGCCTGTCTCGGTGCACCCATCCGTATTGGGTTATACTTGTGTGTGTTTCACGGAGCCCAACCGACTGCAGTATATTGACCTGCATAACACCCCAGCTTTTTCGGTTGCGCAGCAATGGACGACTAACTTCATGCTCATGAACCTGACCAATGTGCACTGGATTAACGTACAAAACTGGGCCATTGCCAGAATCAGAAAAACTTTCTTCGGGAACTTACCGTCCCTTGAAGCGATCCTTCTAGGAGGCAATCTGTTCGGCCTGTCCATGGACCATTTCTACTTCAGAAACAACACCCTGTTACGGATCTTAGATCTGGCAAATAATGGTATCACCCAATTTTACGCTGGTGATGTACTTTCGTATGTGCCAAATTTGACTCATCTTAACCTCAGCGGAAATTCAATATCCTCGTGGAACACCAACATAACCATGCTGACAAAACTTCAGGTACTCAATTTAAGTATGAACAATTTCACAGTTCTTCCTGAATTATTGCGTGAGCAATTAGATATGCTTACATCATTCCATCTCTCAGAGCCTGCTCCACAAAACCGGATCCAAGTCGACATTCAAGGAAATCCTCTATCATGCCTTTGCAAAGACATACACTTTGTGACATGGCTGCTGACGACAAAAGTACAATTTTATCAAAGGGATCGCTATATATGTTCTCATCCAGTTCTGGGACAAACGCAGCTTCATTCGGTTAACCTTGACGATTTAAGGAATCATTGCTTTCCAGATATTGGTAAAACTATAGCTATATCCGTAACCGTTTCCTCGCTCGTAACATTGCTACTTGTGGCACTTATTGGGGCGTATTGCAAGCGGTGGCATCTACGTTACTGGTGGTATTTGTTGCATAGTGGCTGGAGACGCCACCAAAATGCCAACGATGGCACTGAGTACGACTACGATGTGTTCGTAGCTCACAGCAATGAAGATGAAGAATGGGTGACTGGACCACTTTTCAATGAATTGGAAACCAAACGAGGTCTTCGACTATGCTTTTATCGACGAGACATACTGCCAAATGAAGTTCTTGTTCAGGCAATTGTAGAAAGAATCGAGAGATCACGTTACACTTTGCTTCTCTTATCACCCCAGTTTGTTAACAGTAACTGGTGTCATTTTGAGATGCACATCGCGCAAACGCGAATGTGTGAGGAAGGTATAGATGCTATTGTGTGTGTGCTGTTAGCGCCCTTACCTGCGCTGTCCATCAATAAAACATTGCATAATCTATTGAAGAAAAAAGTATACCTTGAGTGGACAACTAACGAGGAAGGTGAGTCTTTATTTTGGCGCAAGTTGGCGCAAGCTGTAGGTCATCATGATATACCACAGCAGGCATCTTGTCAGATGGAGATTGACCGAACAAGACCACAAAGTAGCTCACTGGATTGATATTCTGGCATGGCCCAAATCGATTGCAATCTCCAGGATGAGTTTGTGTCTGAATCAGAGAATACGACAGACAACGTGCCAACACTTGTATTTTCATAGGATTTATGTTAACGCAATATCAGGTATCCCTGCAAGTTTGTAATAGTTATAAATGTTCATGTGTTGTGATTGCTGCACACCTTTTAAATGCTAGGTCTCATTAATCGGTATATTTTTTTTAGGCTTGTTATCAATAGTGGTTGGTGTACCAAGGTTAACGTGGAGCTGTTAAGGCTTAAAACATTTTCGTATAACAATTTACTTATTATTGATCCCATATATATTTACCCGGTGCTTGCAATATATTTTGTTTCAGCGTTTAGCAATTTACCTAATTTTGATCCCCTGTTTATTTTCTCATTGTTTGGTATATTTTGTTTTATCGTAATGTATAAATGATTAACGTTTGAAGGACATACAAGGGATTATCTACACCTGATATTGTTTCAAACAGTAATGGAGAGATTAATCGTCGAATATTGATCCAAGGTTGATGTGTTTTGACTACTTTTACCATTTTAGTATAATACTGAAAGCCCCTCAATCAGTTCGATTAGAGATATACCCAATAATCGGCAATATATTTATCCAAGTTCTACTAATTTTGTCCCTGCTCAATGCATTTGTGTTAAACTTTTTAACGAAACAACGTCTTTGCTTAAAATATTTGTGAACACATATTCGACTTTTTTCATAAATGTAGTTGATAGTGTCATATTTGATAAATGAAATTGGAATAAAACAAACGTTATCGTTTTAAACGTGTGTTTCATTGAATGGGGCTACACACGATAGATGCCCCACCAGCCCCATTCGTGGCGTCCATAGTTTGTAATATAATGACATCATCATTGGTGACAAGGACGAGGGCAACAAACGCTCTACTTGATAATGTGTATGCAAGCTCCAGGCCGCGGCCCTTAATATTCCACATGGCTGTAGGATATCTAAAGGTGTTTCTCCTTTGCCGCCCTTATCACAAGGGAAGTAGAAGCGAACTGTATTACCCACGCTGCATAAGTATTTCTTTACCTTAAAATAACCTGGCCCTTTCACTGTGATACCTATGCATTGCAGAGTGTGGACCGGGCTGGGGTCATTGCTGTGAAACATACAGACTAGTTTGTTGCTCTCTCTCGTTGTGTGCCAGCCAAATTGAGACCCGGATGTTTCAGAACAGTGCTATGCGTCATCGAATGGGGATTCACAAGAGCGATGTTGACCCCGAAATGCGCGCTGTTCACAATTATCTGTCACGCTCGCACACATTAGTCACACCAGGGAAGCCCAGAAAGTTTTGGCTTAGGATTTTTTTTCAGACGCAAGTCTAGCAGTTAGGGGCTCAGCGCTGTATTTGGACAAGGAAGGGGAATGGGTGCATGTCGCCACTTCTTTGATAAGATATGTCTTATAGGTGGCAGCCTCGTACACTGTGGGCTCGCGGCTCGCGGCTAGGTTTGTGTAGGAGAGCCCTGTGGCACCCCCATCTTGTATGTTGTGCGCTGTACTTACTTGATCGAGGTTGACATAAAGTGTTCTAAAGATGCTAAGTTGTTTGGCCGGTCACCTGAGTAAGTACCTGAATGAATTAATCGCCTACCCTGACCTTCATGAAGACCCAGCATTTTTAACATTGCGTCTGATATGCGCCCACCCCCATCATCACGAATTGTGAGAGTAATAACTCCATCTACAGCATTAACCTCTAAACTAAGACCTACAGGTACCATCACCTCCTGCTGAAGTTTTAAATTTCAGAGGCCACATTTTAATTGGGCAGACCCTCTATCTTCTGAAGTCCTTGACTGCCATTGAATGGACTCATTTGATTCAAGGTTGTACCAGCCCACAGTATACGGGAGTGACCTACGATCACCTGTAGTGTTGTCAATGGAATTTCCTGGGACACGGCATCGCCGCTTTGAACATTTATCAGAGTATGATACATAGTGATAATGAATACACAATTCTTTAGATTTAATAGAAATTTCATATACAAAAACAAGCAGGATGTACCAGCAACATTTAATATAGCTCAAGTGTACCATTTAAGTTACACTGGTGTTTTTAACAAAAACATGCGGGCATTCGCTTACAATCCTCTAGTAAAGTAAGTAAGCGGTTCGGTTACAAACCGATTATTAATGAAGACGGCCTATCAGGTGAAAGAGTAGTAGTAAGCAGCGATGTTGATTCACTCACTGCATCTATTCCAAAAATATTGGCAAACCATACGTAACCTTCTGTAACTAGCAACAAGGTTATACAAGTCTGCTTTAGAAGTCATCCGCAACTCTGTTGTATGGCGTGCAGCTACCGGATGTGGTGTCTCAGCTAATGATCCCCTTAATGCTACCGAACCACTAAAACGTTCATTAATCAGATTTTTATATACTACACAATGATCCGACCTCTGGCAGAATTGAAGACCCCTCTACAGCAAGATAAAGGGCATAATCTATTTGGCAACCCATACTATAAGGGGGGTCCAGCGTCTCCGTTTTGCGATTAGTATTTCTGAAAACAGCAGAGTGCCTAAGTAGTATAGAGAGTGGCGGTTCTGGCGCACTGCCCCTCATTTATACTACGTCCCTAACAAAGGTGCATATATACCCATTGAAACCAAGATATATAGCTACCTTTTTCCAATGGCCACTACGCACTACATCTACGTTTTCCATTGGCAAAGGCGCATTGCTACTACGATATATCTACTTTTTTTCCCATCGGATAGCCCCTCATCTACACTACATCTCTAACTACAGCTAGGACTGTGAATGTCCTGATTAATTTAATAAAATCTTTATAGCTTTGTTTCAGGTTGCATGAACTCAAGAAACTGCAAATGAGTAATGCAGTCAGCAAAGTGTCATCGACTGGTTTACAATTGGCTTTGATTGTTATGCTTTGTTGTATTGTGTTCAGTGGATATGGGCGTGACCAGAATGATTTGTAGATAGTTAAATGAAATGAAACCTGTATATTGCATATTTTAAATTTACTTTATTGCAATGAGTGAAGGGACATAAGGTGTGTGTCATGGAGGAAGGCAATTGTTAAACATTGAAGAATGACATTTTATCGTGATTACACGTTACTGGTCATGAAGGCTAGTTACCTATTTTTATCCAACCTTCTTTAAATAATAGAACTTCCTAAGTGTGAGCTAGTGCCACTCTGATAATTTTGATTATGTGATGGGGTTCCCACATTTTGCCAATCACTCTTTGGTTTGTTGAAATCAATAGAATTGTTTATGTAAGCAAACCAGGAGCCGTTAAGTTTTGACACCACAACTGTTTGCGTGCATTTCTGCAATAAAAGATCCCTGTGATAGAAGAAACCATGTCTCTTGGAATGAAGTTCGACAAAAAACTTAATATTAAGTCCCAAATCACTTTCCTCCTTAATAAATGCTTTTAAGCCCTTAATTGCATACAGTGGTGCTGTATAGGAGATGTTATAATACTATTCTGGCTCATACGTTCTTAAAAAGCCTCCCCACCTAATTTATCAGCACGAGAGCCCGGGTTACATCACATCACTCTTTGGGAGGGGTGTAACCCTGATTTCAGCAATCCTCACAGCAAGCGAGTTCACCCTCCAAGTGGACTCGTCGTGTCACGTGGGGATTGTTTTAGCCTGGCCTATCGCGGGACCCTTTATAAGGAGTCCAGATGGGTTAGTCAGAGAGATTCATCTAGTCAGAGAAACGATTTGGACCGCGAGATTCCAGGGAGCTTCATAGTTGAAATTAAATAAACCAAATAAGCATCTCTACTCCAGGACTCGGGTTATTTCTCTGGCTAGTCCCCACTCCAGCAACTACAGGCAGTGAGTAACAGTACTATAACGAAGAGCGTGCATAAGCAAGAAAAGCCAAGAAAAACTAGCTTTACAGAATCGGGGAGTCCTCTTTCAACTAAACCGGTCCCTTGTATAGTCCAAGTTGCACTTTTTGATATATGGATCTGCCAAACTATCTCAAGTAAAATAAATTGGAGACTGTCCAAAACCAGACCCTGAGGATTTGTCATGAAGCCTTAAGAACCTTTACCATCCCACGTCTGCACGTGGAAGCCAACAAGGCTACACTAAAAATCAGACGGGAGCAATATGGTTTCTAATGTGCAACACAATTAAGATCCCATCCGACGAATCCAGCTTTTATTGCTGTTTGTCACCCACAACACATCAATCATTATGATATCTGGACGATTGCCACTTGACGAACCTTATTGAAACTAAGATAGCTTTTGATATTTAGCAAACACACTATTTCAATCATATAATCACCCATGGTAATCACCTGACACTCCCCGTGATTTGCAATCATCGGGTACCTGTTTGTCTGGTCCCTTGTGGATGAATGAAGAGGTTTGGCATTTAAACATTGTTGATTTTGATATTACAGAACATTCAGAACTCCTATAACATGTTAGGCATTGACAGGCAATTTACACCACCCCTTAGCCCACACTGCTGCGGTTACATTTCAGTGTCCTCTGTCCAGTGACTATGACCCTTAATCAACCTCCTCCCCACTTCATCACCAACAGTCCATTGCTTTGCCACCTATCTTCACAGAGCTGTTTTTCGCCACCACCACCCCCCCCCCCCCCTCTGTTATCGCTCTGTATTTCCTACTTCCAATAGCAGTACTTATCTTTGTATAGCTAGCTATGCGTACACCACTACTGTCCACTGTTTTCTTCCTGTGTTTTTACTCGTCATCTCTCTTCTTTGATTTGGATCACCTTCAACGACCTAATGCCTGTCTCCTCCAGCCAGTCTACTCCCTGAACATCATGAAAGTGGTAACGGTAACGTTCAAATGGATGATTCTCCAATTTCTTATGGCGAGGATCATGTCGATTATATGCCAGTCTTTAAGAGTGGAGATCATATGGATGATATGATATTATAAAATGGTTCAGGTCATATGGCAAAGTAATTCAATATCGATGGTGTAGATCATGTGGATTATATGACGATATATAATGATGGATCATATGACGCTAAAGATTGTTGGAGGTCACGTGGATGATAGTTGGTGTACCAATACACAATGATGGAGACCATGTAGATTATAAGGCAATGTACTATGGATGAGAGTAAATTGGCTATTTTGCAATATTGTTAAGCCTGTTGGTGGATTCAAAAATGCAGCACGCGGCTCCCGATATTGCACCTTGGCAAAGTTCTGGTGTACGCGTTCAAACAATGGTCCATGAAGTGATACATCATTCAATCCACAGAATTTATTGATTATTCATCTGTGAAACGTTTTATTCAACTGGCTTCCTTTAACTGACGAGATAAGTAGTAATTCAGTGCGCTAAAGGCGCTTAGTTACAACACCTCTTCATTGAGTTCATGATGCCCTCCCCCCGAACCTAGAGGACGAACACCATATCAACAAAATAGCCGCCCTATTCACAGACAGTCCCTCACTCTAACTTCCCAAACCTAACTTTTCACCCACTTCCCCTCACACGACCCCCCCCCCCCCCCCCCACACGCCTCCTCTAGTTTCTACCTATTCTTTACGGCTGGATTCGTTAAATCCCGTGGTAGTTAAATGTGAAGAAGATGATACCAAATTAAATTTGACTGGTCATCTCAATCTATATCGTCAGCAAAAACCTTTGTTTTCGATACGCCATATATGGAGCTCACGCACTTCCGGTACCCATAGCACATAGCATCGAGACGAAATAGAGACATTACATGCACATTATGTCTTTTGTGGCGAGTTTAGTCTTTGACAAACCTAGTAAATCATAATGTTGACATGCTATGACTCGAATGGGCTATTACGTTATGTGTTTGGATGTGTAGATACATCTTGAATGTTCAGGTTGCGATTGATTGGATTGAGTAGATGTATATTTAAGGATAAGGTGGGCATATGCGACTTAGGCTTATAAGCGCGACGGAATGTTTGCAAAAACGTATAAATTTGTCCATTAATCATGTCTGTGACCGAATAATGTGGCTAATGTTGCAGCATTTATAACTTTGTTACTCCCACCCCCCTAAATTGGCTGAACACATGGGAAACTATTCCACGGAACTGTGCAAAGTTTTTAATGGGTAAAATTGGCCTGAAATTGGATTTGGTGTGAGAGTGATGAAAGGAAGGATGATGATGGTGGTACCCGACAAAATAAAACACATGACAGGAACTCAGACACATTCATGGCCCAGCGCCGGGATATCAGACATATAAAGAGTTAAGACCCACACATGAACGCTATGATGGATAGCCCAGTTAGAATGGGGACGGCTTAAATACCTTTACATCATGATGCTTTTGGACACCTCGAACCTTTTTACATTTACTACAATAAAGCACAGTAGCTCACCCCCGATATGGCTCCCTGTAATTCCACAAATATTTACACTGAATGTCACAACTGTCAGGTCGTTTGCTGCGCATATAGTGACTGCTTGGTTAGATGATTAAAGCGAAAGGCTGACATTTGAGAAAGGAATGAGAAGTTTGGGCGGACTATATTTCAACCCGATCCCGAGGAACCACTCCAATAATGGTCTGATCACAGGCTGGCACTAACTTCTGATGAATTTGGTTAACTACCCAGTGAATACGGACAGCTCGACGAATAAGAATAACCAGTTCAGACATGAGTGTGAAGGTTGAGAGAGATTGAAGTAACAAATGCGTGTTCGACATGTCCCCTGAATCTGTTTCTAAGCGACAAGAGAGTCACCCACCTTCTGTGATGACCACATGCCCCAAATGCGCAGCTCAACACAGGTATCAACGAACAAAACACATCACGGGTCTGATTCCGTAATGCAAGATGGCGTTCATTTTAACACACTGAGCTTCAATCCCTCACCCCCACCACCCTCAGCGATCCGATACGAAGGCTTAAAGGGGGATGGGATATTTAATAATAGTTAAAGGTAGAAAGGCATATTGCTGGCCCTCTGGCTAGAACTTATGGATTCAAAGGAAAAGTACAAACAGCAAAGCGTATATTGGCTTTTTATCAAGAATTTAAGGATACAGAAACATTAGTACAAGCAGTGAGGCAGCGTATCATTGTAGATCATTTATTTACAGGAACTCGGCTTGTTGTCTATTTATACTGCAAACAATAGCTGTTGTTGACCATTGAATCATCTCATTTCGGAACTGGCTTGTCCCAGAGTTTTGTCCCTTAACTCTTGGCATTGATTCTCTATGATGTGAATGAGGCCTTCATGCTGGAGGAATTCATCTTGTGAAGAAAGTGTTAAGAAATCGTGGCCATTGTCAATCCCATATTGGTTTGCTGGGGGGGAAGAGCAGTGGGATAGGGTGGATGTGGACGCCAAGTTTACACATTTGTTCATAAAAGATGAGGTGTAGTTCGGCATTGAGCGGTAACTGAATGGCCATTCCAAAAAGTTGCTGACCGTGCTTATCCAAAAGTGAGGATTCCCCCCAAGGTTATCAACGATAAAACTCAAAAGGTTCGATCAAAGATAACGCATGACTCGACGTTGCGCAATCTTCTATGCAAACCGCGTGTATTTGACTACCGGAAGCAGGCGAGGGACCGCATTGCTCTGTGCTGCCGCGTAGCGGATTAAAACTTGCGGTCTCTCATTACTTTATCTATTGATATACTCTGGATGTCATGATTGTAATGTAATCCTTTACAACTGCCGGTGGCCTTACTCCGTTACACTTGCCTATGACCTTTCACTGTTACACTTCCGGTGACACTACCCCGTAGCACTTGCCGTTGACACTACCCCCATTACCCATGCAAGAGACACAACCCCGTTACACCTGCCGGTGACAGTACCCGTTACACCTGCGGAGACTTACATCATAATATCGGCTGGTGACGTTACATCGTAAGACCAACTGACAAGGTATTGTGGTTCCGTTTCGATGCTTTAGGTGACACGTCCTGGCAAACGATGGAATCTGTGTGTGTGAGGACACGATAAGGCTAATCATACCTGTGTTAAGCATGTTGAATGATCATAGGCAATGTGCAGATGATATAGCGTTAACCAAGTCCCACAACTCCATTGAGCTATATTTACACTGATTATCAAGGTAAAAGCGTTCAGGGATTCAGGTTGTATAACGTGGCACATTTGATTAAACATCTTGCGTATTAATCAAACACTTGAAAGGGTTATGTGGTGAAGTTTGTTTATTTACTGCTCCCGCATTTTTTGACACAACTTGAGTGAAGAACTATTGAATCGAGGAGCGAGCGGATACTGTTGTGTATTAAGAAGCGAACAGAACAACGAGCGACGCGAGACCTCTCAGAAAAGCGTCTTCATTCGGTGAACAAAATTCATTCTCCAAATGCGCTTTTGATAGGATCTCTCTCCCACACCACCATGCTGTTCTCATGGTACTTGGTCTTGGTATGGATGGCTATTTGTCAAACCGTAAATGGAGCGGATGTCACATGTCCAGCCGAATGCACGTGCCAAGAGGAAATGGATAATACGCATTTTACAACTTGCGTTGTAAAGGACGCTGCTCCCGTTGTAAAGTCAGTGCCTGCGTCAACAAGTCGACTGGTTATTCTCCTCGCGAAGGATGTTTATTACAAACAGCGTGTCAACATTGATCATTTACACAAACTCCGCCAGTTGACTATTGATACTGAAAGTCGCTGGACCATGAGTCATAGATTTTTTATTGAAGGGAATCTCAACAACACTAAACTGGAAATCTTCAGATGCAGGGCCCGTCTTTCATTAGATAAGGCAGATCTGTTCAAGCCTTTATCTAATCTTCGAGAAATAACACTTTCATTCACAATGCTCCGCTGGCAGGATCTGATGGATATGATGAAGAATAGCCTATCAAATATGACGTCATTGGAGACGCTTGGATTGCGCAGTTTTACCAAGGAGCTTAATTTGGAGGTAGTTGGTCATTTTCAGCCTAATGTTATATTCGCTGCTTTGAGTGAGGTTCCGATCAGAAATCTTGATCTTGCAAATAATCGACTCCATTATATTACGGCTAACTGGCAGCCTATCATGAAACATCTAGAATATCTGGACCTTTCATATAACATGTTCACATACCACTCAAGCGACGACCCAAAATTAAGTCTAGTTTTTGTACTTACAATAGTGCTGTTGCGGAACATTAAATTTGTCGAAGTTAGTTATCAAGGACAAACAGAATCATACAAACCTAATATCTGGGGAGAAAGAACTCATATTGTCCAAAAAGCAATATCACAAAATCCACTGATTGCAAGATCTAATGATGACGACTATGCTGACCCATGTGAATGTGATTCCCCGCCATTGCCTGTCGGAAATCTCGAATACGTAGGTTTTGCAGATGTGCAGCCTGTCTCGGTGCACCCATCCGTATTGGGTAATACTTGTGTGTGTTTCACGGAGCCCAACCGACTGCAGTATATTGACCTGCATAACACCCCAGCTTTGTCGGTTGCGCAGCAATGGACGACTAACTTCATGGTCATGAACCTGACCAATGTGCGCTGGATTAACTTACAAAACTGTGCCGTTGCCAGAATGAGAAAAACTTTCTTCGGGAACTTACCGTCCCTTGAAGCGATCCTTCTAGGAGGCAATCTGTTCGGCCTGTCCATGAACCATTTCTACTTCAGTAATAACACCCTGTTACGGATCTTAGATCTGGCAAATAATAGTATCACCCAATTTTATGCTGGTGATGTACTTTCATATGTGCCAAATTTGACTCATCTAAACGTCAGCGGAAATTCAATATCCTCGTGGAACACCAACATAACCATGCTGACAAAACTTCAGGTACTCAATTTAAGTATGAACAATTTCACAGTTCTTCCTGAATTATTGCGTGAGCAATTAGATATGCTTACATCATTCCATCTATCAGAGCCTGCTCCACAAAGCCGGATCCAAGTCGACATTCAAGGAAATCCTCTATCATGCCTTTGCAAAGACATACACTTTGTGACATGGCTGCTGACGACAAAAGTACAATTTTATCAAAGGGATCGCTATATATGTTCACACCCAGTTCTGGGACAAACACTACTTCATTCGGTTAACCTTGACGATTTAAGGAATCATTGCTTTCCAGATATTGGTAAAACTATTGCTATATCCGTAACCGTTTCCTCGCTCGTAACATTGCTACTAGTGACACTTATTGTGGCGTATTGCAAGCGGTGGCATCTACGTTACTGGTGGTATTTGTTGCATAGTGGCTGGAGACGCCACCAAAATGCCAACGATGACACTGAGTACGATTACGATGTGTTCGTAGCTCACAGCAATGAAGATGCAGAATGGGTGACTGGACCACTTTTCAATGAATTGGAAACCGAACGAGGTCTTCGACTATGCTTGTATCAACGAGATATACTGCCAAATGAAGTTCTTGTTCAGGCGATTGTAGATAGAATCGAGAGATCACGTTACACTTTGCTTGTCTTATCACCCCAGTTTGTAAACAGTAACTGGTGTCATTTTGAGATGCACATCGCGCAAACGCGAATGTGTGAGGAAGGTAAGGATGTTATTGTGTGTTTGCTATTAGAACCCTTACCTGCGCTGTCCATCAATGAAACATTGCATAATCTATTGAAGAAAAAAGTATACCTTGAGTGGACAACTGACGAGGAAGGTCAATCTTTATTTTGGCGCAAGTTGGCCTCAGCTGTAGGTCATCATGATGTACTGTAGCAATCAACCTGTTAGATGGAAAGTGACCGAACAAGACCACAAAGTATCTCACAAGATTAATATTCTGGAATGGCCTTAAACGATAAAAATCATCATGATCAAGATTTTGATTGCAATCTCTAGGATGTGTTTGTGTCTGAATCAGAGACAATAACAGAATACGTGCCACTACTTATAACTTTATAAGATTTATGTTGTTTACCAACTTAGATATATATATAAACACCAGACCAAGAATGGATGCTGTATTGTAACCCTACAAGTTTGTAATGGTTGAGATTGGGCATGTGTTGTTATTGCTTTACTCCTAAACTTTCTAGGTTTCGTTTGTTTGTATATATTGATTAGGATTAATTGCCATAGAGGTTGGTGTTCCAAGGATAATGCGGAACTGTAAAATCTTACAATCTTTTCATTTAGCAATTTGATTACTTTTGATCCCCTATTTATTTACCCGGTGCGTCTTATATTTTGTTTCAGCGTAATGTATAAGGGATAAATGTTTGAAGGATATATAAGAAATATTGGCAACTGATATTTGGTCAAATAGTTATGGAGCAGTAAAAGTTTGTCATTTAGTAATTTACCTAATTTTGATCTCTTATATATTTTTCCAGTGTGTAATATATATTGTTTTACCATAATGTATAAACAAGCAATGCACGTAGTATATCATAGAAATATCTGCACTTGATATTTTATCAAATTGTAATGGAAAGATCGTCAAATATTGATGCAATGTTTATGTGTTTTTTCTCCTTAACATTTTAGTATTTTGCAGCGATACAAGTGAATGCTGTAATGCATGTTATAACTAACCTCAGTGTCTCACTTGTCTTTGCTAAACATATTCGTGATCAGATATTGCAAGGATACAAGTGATTCATTTGATATTAATATTTTGCTAATTTAATCCTCCTTATATCTTCATTGAGTTTGCTATTTTTTGTATCTAATTACATCGTGAGTAATCAGTGCTGCAAGGTTGATGTACATTATTCTGCACCTGGTATTTTCTATATTAGCAATGAATTATCTAAACATTGATCTAAGTTGGTGCTAACAACATATATAGGCCCAGAAAGCTCCATCAAATGTTTCGCCTCTTTTCATCAATGAAGCTGAAAGTGACTCATTTAACGAATAAATTGGGTGTTTAAATAAAATAATCGATATCGTTTGAACTGTGTGATTCATTGAATGGGGATACACATGTTAGTTCCCCCACAATTCCCATTTGCGGTGTCCGTCTTTTGTAATCTAGTCACACTGTGTCATGGGCGAAGGCAGCCAATAAAAAAAACACTGAATAATATGTTTTTTTAAACCCCCAAGCCGCGGCCCAAAACATTCCGCATGGCTCAAGGATATTTAAACGTATTTCTCCTTTGCAGCCTTAAACATCGTGAACGAAAATGCGAGCGTTGACCTTGAAATATCTGACACTTTACAAACATGTTGCTTACAAATCACATGGAATGTCATTCGATTACCAGGAAGTTTGCATGATTGAAATACGTTTAACTTAAAATATTTTGCCACATGGCTCTTTCACTCTATTCATATATAGTGTTGTTTAAAAATAGGGTTCCATATGTAAATGCTCCCCCACCCCGGGAAATACCCTCCTTAAACCCCAGGAGCCTAGTCTGTGGGGTGTAACGTAATGGCTCATCATCACCGGACGTAGCCTATTGCTTTTTATTCATTTCACTGAATTATGCATTCAGGTTGTGACTCCACTCAAGCTCTGCTCATCTATCACGTCTTCAAAGCATAAGAAAATACTCGCAGTGTCTTCCATTATGCGCTATATGCTAACCCCTGTGGTGCAGCGGCAATTGTTGATACAAAATGCACACCCATCCGACGAAAGTTGATAGAAACTAGGCTTGAGGGTAAAGGAGAGAGATGGGCAACATGGTACATGTTATAGCGCTGTTTCAAACTGTCTGACCTCACGAAATTGCAGAGGAGTAATGCAGTCGCCTTTTAAGCCAACTAAGTGTCACCGACTGGTTCGAAATCATCTTTCGATTGTTGGGCGTTGTTGTATTGTGTTCAATGGATATGGGCGTGACCAGAATGATTTTTAGATAGTTGAATGAAAGAAAACCTGAATATTTCCTCCTTAAGAAATGCTTTTAAGTACTAAATTTCTCAAAATAGTATTAAATACGAATACGGATGTCCTCTTGTGACATAACCGGTCCCTTGTACAGCCCAAGTTGCACTGTTTCATACATGGATCTGCCCGTCTCTCTCGTTTGAAATAAAGTAGAGGCCGTCCAAAACCAGGCTCTGAGGCTTTGTCTTGGAGTCTTAAGAACCTTTTCCATCTCAAGTCCGCATGAGGAAGCCAATGAGGCTTCACTATAAAAATCAGACGGGAGCACCTTGGATTCCAATATGCAACAAAATTAAGATCTAAGCATGCCGAATGTTATTCGTTCATTTGGTTTATGTATAAAGCAAACGCTAGATGGGGCATGGGTGAGACCATACCAAAGACTCCCCCGCGGCAACTAAACATTCCAAAAGTCGACACTTCACTGTCGGCCAGTAGGAAAAATAAAACTGAGCCACGCCTTCTGGTAAATAACCACCGCGTTTGTGGCTCAAATTGGCGTACGTTATTGATTTTTAATGCTGAGCTATAAGCTATTTCCGTCTCCCTGGGACTTATTGCCAAATCACGTTAATAACATTTTATCATCTTCTCTGAATAACTGTCTGTCATGGAGACAATTACAGGAAGGTTTCATTGCTAGGGTTGTTTTGCTATGTAAAGCATTGATTGGTCGAGTTTTGTTTGTATGAGTTCCAAGCCACGCAGGGATTCCCGATAATTTGAGGGCAGCCAGGTGCTCAACCAGGATGTGATTGAGGTTTAAGTCCCGTTCGCAAATTTCGAATATCAGATCATCAAATGTTAAAAACCCACGCAGGCATGGGTTTTTTACGACCACGATATAAGAACCATGCAAACATATTGGTGAAGGCGATGTCAACTACTGGCTCTTATGACACTGATCGTCGTTATAAGTCGATAAAGAATAGCCGTCTCACATAAAAGAGACTCTCATAGCCACTTGCCGACCACTCATAGAAGCTATAGTTTCTGTCGATATTCAACATAATGTTTCACTCCTATAAACTTCACGGTATCACTTGACCCTCCCTGTGATTTGTAATAATGGGCAACCTGTTTGTCTTGTACGTGGGTGCAATGGATAGGTTTAGCACTGAATCATGGTTGGTGTCGATAATACAGAACATTCAGGTCCTTGGGAAGAGCACGTACAACGGTTGATCTAATGTAGGCTGTCGACATTGTAAATTCCAACAACAATGAAGTGGTTTCAATGACAAGAAGACCTTTTATATGTTGATTTCGTCAAATGCAGTGTTTTGGTAAGAAAAGTTTATCGTGAAATTGTGTTTAACATTAAGGCCATGTTGTACCATTATGTTTAGCTGTGCTTCTATCATACACACAAACACATAGTGAAAACCTATCATTTCCTGCCCAATACAATGTAAACACCCCATGGCTATGTTTCCTAAGCCACCCCTTAACTCACACAGCTGTGGTTATATTTCCGTGCCTTCTGTGAAATGAATGCGACCCTTTATGACCCCCTCCCCAATTCGGTCCGTTCTTAGTTATCCCTCTTCTTCTGTTTTTCACCCCCTATGTTATCGCTCCGTGGTTGTCTTTCCTACTTCCGGCAAAAGTACTTTTCTTTGTATGGCTAAGTGAGTACCACTCATGTTCACTGATTTTACCCGGTGTTTTTGTATCTACAACTCTCTTCTTTAAATTTTTTCTCTTCAATAGGACCTAATGCTTGGCGTAAGAAAGTCAAGCACACAAGCACATATATACAGGGCGTGGGAAAGTCGTCATCACCAAGAGATAAACACACAAATACAGGGCGTGGGAAAGTCTTCATCACAAAGAGACAAGCACACAAATACAGGGCTTGGGAAAGTCATTAAACGTGACCACATCCCTCCACAAAAGCACTTAACTTGAAAGCTTTTGCATTATTTAGCATCGAAACGTCCAAAAGTAGTACCGCGCTATTGTGGATAACTACGTATCTTATTTTAGCTAGCAATAGATAATGATGGGTAAAACTTACAATCACAGATTATGCATGCTATAACATTTTGTTAGGTCTCTACCCGAACACAGAAACAATTAAAGTGCATCAAAACTGTCAAGCACGAACAATTCGAAGACACAGGAGGCACCAAGATCTTAACCTGTTTGCAGTGGCTAAGAGGTAGCTGTTGCTCCCCTTCGCTTTAACCAAATATCCTCTCACCTTTAACAACTTGCACCTTGTTGTCTCACTTCTCATCTTTGTATTGCAATCGAACTATATGGTACTTATATAACCCTCAGGGGGAGTAGAGGCGAACTTTATCATTACAATAGGACCCCACACAAACCCTGCAAAGCTTCACTCGGCTTTCTGAGATTTATTATGTACTCTCCAGGGCTAAACTTGTCATCGATTCACTGGCGTTTTGACTATTGTTGACAAAAGAAGCAGGTCTGCATCACGCTTAACAATTTTGTAAGTGTTATCAATTAGAAATCGAACTATATTGATAATCATTCCCGTGTTTACAACAATATTGTCATATAAATCCTCCTTCACTTGCATGCAATACAACGTCACAATATGTGACTATAACCACATTAAGCAAAGTCAAGGTGAACATCACAAATGTCGTAGTTACAACATGCCATATCATACCCGCGATAGGCAACAACGATACCATAGAAGCAACACTGCACACATGAACCAACATAATGAAAGGGTCTAGCGTTGCTTTTAGGAACGATTTCGTTGTCGTTCAATGTCAACATGAAATATAATTAAAATTACGGCTAGTGATGCGCTTGCTGCCTGGACGACATATGACAAGTGACACTAAACACTTCCTACTTCAATTCTGTGATAGTATACGCCAGAATGTTTACAGTTTCTGCCCCATGTGGTCATATAGGAATACATCTCTTGCCAGAACGTGTCACCTGAAGCATTGAAACGGAACCACACTGGGATATTAATACCATGCCAGACTTACATCAAACGTCGGTGTAATGGTGCAACGTCACCTGCATTGTAGGTAGCCGCAGGTGTAACGCGGTAGTGTCACCGGCAGGTTTAACGGAGTAGTGTTATCAGAATTGTTACGATGTATGGTCGCCGGCAGGTGTAACGGTGTAAGGTCACGGGCAGGTGTAACGAATCACATTGCAATTGTAACAACCAGAGTATATCGATAAATGAAGTAATTAGCAGTATAATCAAGGTTAATATATTTGAAAAATACACATTCATCACCAGTCTGTCGAACAATATAACGTCACCAGCCGATATTACGCTGTAAGTCGCCGCAGGATTGAAAGGGTAGTGTCAACGGCAGGTGCAACAGGGTAATGTTACAGGTCTTGTCACCGGCAATTGCACCGGGTTTGTGTCAATGGCAGGTGTAATAGGTTGTCTCACCGGCAGGTGCAACAGGGAAGTGGAAGTGGCAGGTGTAATGTGGAAGTGTCACCGGCATGTGTAAAGGGGTAGTGGTATCCTCAGGGGAAATTCGAACGAGCAGACGCAAGGAGCGCCTATCAGCGTGTTGCACTCGACTGGGACCCATATTGAGGCTGATCACTCGGTTGGCTTGGATCATCAGAGGGAATATTGCATTTTCAAGGGTAGATTGTTGCGGCCAAGTTTATACCAATTTATATGGTTATTTAGGCAATCATTTCTGTCGTTTCATTTCGACCAATATTGTGTGTTTACACCGCAATGAAGCAAAACACCCACAGGGTACCATTTGATCTCCCTTTCAACTTATCTTTATGTCCCCCATAATATATTGCCATACTGTACCGAACTTCTATACAGAGTAAGTCAATGTATGCATAAGATGTTGCGGCACGCCAAAGCGTGTGTGCTAGTTGGTGCCTATACAGATGGGGAAAATACATATTCCTATGAATAGTGATAAAGAGACACAGTTATCAGATAAGGCAAGGAAGATAAGCATAGATGTGTGGGTTATGGGGTGTTGGTGATACGGAGGGGTTACATTGCACCGGGGTTATAGAGTGTCACTACTATGATTATTAAATGTGACCTGTTGGAGGACACGTTTGTGTCTTAAAAGTAAATAATAATGTTGGCACGCTTTGACTCGAAAGGGTCATTACATTATGTGTGTCGTTGTGGAGATACATCATGAATGTTCCAGTTGCAATAATTGTAGATGCTTCTTGAATGCTTGCTGGATCAATATTATATGAGGACTCCGCGATTGGAAAGTAGAAGCTAGTGACAAATGAAACCAATCTTGAACCTGTGACATGGTCTTTAGCATTATGAATTACTTTCTTGTTAAGTGGTGTCATATAAAGTGATCGAGGCAAATGGCTTATTGTATGTTTATACAAGTACCCATTCATAAATTACAGGGTGGTGGTGAGGTGTGGCGCCAGCATTACGTCGCGTTGTGGGAGGTGTATGGGTTGGTGCTATGCTTCTTTGCGATAGGGAGAGGTGTAGAGGGGGTGTCTAAACGCGGGTTATAAGCGTGACAAAGATTGAACGGTTCTTTAATCATGTCAATGACCAGCAGCATTTTCAACTTTGGCACTCTCACTTCAGGATTGTACAGTCAGTTGAGGTTAATGATCTCTGTTTGACTCTTGTCCGAATGAAAGGTTAATTTTGAAGATCAAACTGTTTTTTGTAATACACCAGGTGCAGAGGTCAAGTTTGCTAATCTAGTTGAAGCTTTCAAGCAGTAACATGAAAATATATGGCACGGATCTCTACAAAGAGTTGAATGGGTAAAATATCCTAACATGAAATGTCATTTCCCTGTAACTTTGATTTGGTGACGAAAGCAAGGATGATGGTGGTACCCGACATAATAAAACACCTGACAGGAACTAAGATACACCCATGGCCAAGCACCGGGATATCAGACAAATAAAAAGTTTAGACACATACCTGAGCGCTATGATTGATAGGCCAGTTAGAATTGGGATGTCTTGATAACCTTGATATCAAAATGCTTTTTGACACCTCTGTATCTAAATCACAAGATAAACCACCACTTTTTGAGTTGGCTGTATGTTATATTCCCCCTGAGGGTAATATATATCCGCCATAGTTCGATTGCAATGCAAAGGCGACGAGCAGGTTGTGAAAGGTGAGAGGATATTGGAATAAAGCGAAGGGGAGCAAGAGCTACTTCTGAGTAACTACTATAAATCAACTACTATAAATCGACAAAATTATATCGGACTTTTGATTGAACATCTCGGGGATTTGTCCCTTGTTGCTATTTGTAACTATTCTCATGGGCGGCTATAACATACCAGCTATCAGTAGCTGTGTATCTTGTTGGGGATAACATTCTCACACCCAGTAGTTTTGACTTATTTTCTACCGATCGGGTTTTTCTCGACTATTAGCTGCGTTTTTTCTTCCATTTGGTATGACTATTCACTGGGTGCATTTTGCTAGCAGTGGTTATGTTTCTACCGATTTTTATATGTTTTACCAACACCAATCTATTAATGGTTTTGACTTATCCAAGCAGAGTAACTTCTTCCAGCGGTTATTTCTTTCAGAAATCCAGTTAATGTGTTTTGTTTGTACTTGTCATTGTGACTTTCCCTCATTGAACAGCTGTGCGTTTACACACCGGTGGTTCTGACTTTTCCACACCCAGTAGCTGGATGTTTTCCTGGTGGATATGATTTTCCTACACTCTGTAGCTGTGTTTTTATCCCGCCGGTGGTTATGACTTCCCTAGTCCAGAAGCTGTTTTTGTTCTGCCGGTGGCTATGACATTCCCAAATACAGTAGTTATGTTGTTTTCAATCACTAGCAAAATGGCTTTCGCTTACCCAGTAGCAGCTTTTTGGGGGGCTTGCTTTTCTGCCGGTTGTTATGACCTTCCAGCATCAAGCATGAGCGTTTTTTTTGCTTTTGGCTTTCCTATACCCAGTAGAAGCGGTTTATTTCCAACTGTGGTTGTGATGTGGGTTTTTTTCAAACGGTGCTAATGATATTCCCACGTCTACAAGTGTTTTTGTTCTGTTATTAGCACTACTTTCCTACACTAAGTAGCTTTAGGTTGTAATGGCTATGTAATGGATTTCCCGGGACCATGTAGCAGGATTTTTATTCTACAAGGTATATTGACTTTTCCACGACCAGGCAACAGTGCCTTGAGCATATTTTTTCATCCGACTTCCCCACACCCTTTGGTGTAGATTTTGCTTTCCATTGGTGGTAGCTGGTTTTGTGCCCTTAAGATGCTAAAGACCCAGTGGCTGTGTTTGTTAAAATCTTACCAATATCCAGTTTCGTTCTTTTGATCACTGGCAATCAAAACTGGCTGGCAGTGTTTTCATGTTGCTCTTTGATGATCACTTGTCCACTCCAGAAATTGTTTTCCCCCCGCTGTGTCTATGGCTCTCACTCCGGTAATATATATATTGTTGGCTGTTTTGTTTTCACCTTAGCACTCGTGGTAACTGTGTTTTTCCACGTTTCACTGTTTTGTCGATCTTTCTCCTTATAGCGGTATTACTTTGTCCCTGTAGCTATTTCTTTCCGTCATGTGGTTACTGCGTTTTTGAGCTATCGCTACAAGCAGTTTTTACGCTCTGTGGTTTTCTATCCCACCTACTAAACTTCCCTCTCTATATGGATATGTCTCCGCCAGATATCGTCATTTGCGCCTCGCTCCTCCATACCCCCAACACACACATACACATATACATACACACATACACACACACACACACACATACACACACACACACACACACATACACACACACACACACACACACACACACACACATACACACACACACACACACACACACACACACACACACACACACACACACACACACACACACACACACACACACACACACACACACACACACACACACTCCTTATTCGTCTTCATCCTGTGTATACCAATCTCATTATTTGGCCTTATTGCGCAACTCGTACACCAACTAAGCTAACACAATCATACTTGAATAGTGCATGCAATGCATCCTAACGAGCCTGCTCGCTTTGAAGACAATATACGCTCCATTGGTTTAATTACCCTTATGACTTAACATATTGGTGTAAACAGCTTTTATAAACAATTGTAAAGGTAATGGTTTCATCATTCGTATTCAGACACGCTGTGTTTGTTGTCGTCACACCTGTTGATGAATTCATGACAGGTAGGCGCTCGGGCTTCCGTCACAGCGCACGTGGGCCACACAAGTCGCTGTACGCTTGTACATGCCACATCCCGCGCCTCACAACGACAGAATATCAGCGCATGCGCCAACTCGGCCCGAACCAGAAGATAAAATTTTCGGATTGCTTGGAGACATTGATTTTTGTTACAGCTGACCGTCTCGATGTTCCATTCACAGGCGCCCACATACTCGTGTAGAAGACGGTTACACGTAGGGTCCCGATTACATGCCTTCGATGCCAAATAGCAGCTCCTGTCTGCAACTAAAATGTATCAAATGCTCAAATCAGTAACTGTTTGCGTTACATGCAATGAATTGTGATTCATGGGCAAATGTTGATGTGTGGGCTAGATAGAGTCAGTAGACTGATCATGTAGTCAACAAAGCAACGAGCCCAGCACACTTTAACACATTTTCCGTCCATGTGACCAGATAAATACATACGGTATGCGCGGTATTACTGGTAGTTATATAAAATGGTCCTCGATGAGTTTCCGTTTCAACTATTTTAATGCATTACACATTTTGATTACAGCGAATTGAGCAAACAATTATTGCAAATAACTTCCGGTATATTATTTCAACATGAAGTACAATAGCATGGTAGCAATTGGTGCACATAAATCTCTAACCACAAATAATTGCTCTGCACTGCCAAAACATTATGTTGCTTCACAAACGCATAGTAGCCAAGATTGGTTGTCAACCTATCAGCGCTAGCTTTTGATGCTAAGCTGCTTAACCATGATAACCCATCACCGCCAGCTTTTGACATCTAGTTTGTGACGTTAACCTAATGAAACATGGTAACCATCACAGCTAGCTTTTGACGTTGACCTACTAAAACATGGTAACCATCGCAGGTAGCTTTTGACGTTAACCTACTTACCCATGGTAAACCCATCAAAGCTAGCTTTTGATTTTAACCTACTTACCCATGGACCCATCGCTGCTAGCTTTTGACACTAACCTACTGACCCATGGTAACCATCGCAGCTAGCTTTTGACGTCAACGTACTAACCCATGGCAACCCATCAAAGCTAGCTTTTTACGTCAACCTACTAACCATGGCAACCCATCAAAGCTAGTTTTTGACTTTAACCTACAAACCCATGGTAACCTATATCAGCTAACTGTTGACGTTAACCTACTTATCTATGGTATCCCATCACAGCTAGCTTTTTACGTTAACCTACAAGCAAGTGGTATCCCATTACAGCAACGATTTGACATGAACCGACTTACCCATAGTAACCCATCACATATGGACATCACCACAAGACATCGAAGTTTGCTAACTACCCACACACCATCGCATTTAGTCTTAGAAGTTTGCCTTGATACCAATTACATTGATCCATAGAGACTAGTCCTAACAACCCAACATAACTAGCGAATCATACATGACGCCGACCAGCACATTACAGTCAGACGGTAATGTGTGTTGCTTCGCCATCCACCACAGTTAGGCATTGAGCTCCAGTTACCTACCTTTCCGACACAGCTTCTTCCACCAAACGGATATATAGAGGGTTCATATATCAGTCAAAGTGTAATGATGATACAGAGGAGCATGACAGGTGGTATGGGTCATGCGAAATACCTTCGATGTGTGGCAGTTTGGTGGAGGTCACAGGGGCTGTGTTGCTGGTAGGAGGGGTGGAGGTGGGCGGAAACCACCTGCAAGCAATCCAATTCACATGGTACGAGAGTAGATATGAGTACATCAGCAATTATATCCCAACTGATTCTAATAACTATAACGTTAATATGCCCTGAGTCATGTCAAATAAGAAAAAGGGTTTAGCTACACACCAACACGAATGTGTTATATGATGACTACAAATGCGTGTAAACACATGGAACATTCATATTGCACTACCTGAGAACGTCTCAAACAGCACATCGTGACCAATTCACTTATTCTAAACTTATAAAACCTAGCTAAGCGTACCTTGGTTACAGATGTTGTTTGAGATTTTGTCCCTGATTCGTTCACACCTCTCTCGGGCAGTCGGTCGTCGCACGTTACAATTGCAATTGAAGATGCCCGGCTGATGATTCTTTAGCTCCGGTCATAACGGTAACATGAATTTATACTACTCAGACGTCTTGTAGGGCTAATGATTCTTCAGCTGTACAGCTGTGTCATGGCAGGCTTGTCTGTAGAACAGCAGAAATAATTCAACAATCAACCATACACGCCGTACCTCAGTCCTGTAGTACAGGCGCTCCCGTTTTCTTCTACAAGATACGCTATGAACAGATATATACGTTCTAGCCATTACATGTATGCAGTAAAACTATGCAAGGCACGGAAGTTCACTAGATACGACAATATTGTGCGTTCGTGCGATGCAACAACAAAACGAACGAAACGGTAGTTTGTTTCCAAAAGATGCGAATTGAACGTGGAAATACGCTCAAAGCGTAGCATTCAGGCTACAGGTTCTGAACAACTGCTAATTCCATTACATTTAATTACCATTTCCATACACCCGAAGATCTATTAATTTGATATTTTACAACGACAGGTTTTGAATGTTCTGTCTAATACGTGGTAAAAAATGTAATTTGTAGCTAATAATTGTATGTTATCAACTCACAAGCCATCCAGTCGATCCTAGTGTTAATAGTGCGTCACTTTGCCCATAATATTTAAGATGAACACACGACTCACACATTAGGCGCCGTACACATGTGACTCTCTGTATCCTCCAGACAGTAGTTGACGAACATGTCCAGTACTCTGTCACAGTCCTCGTCATTTACACACGCCTTGCGTTCACCTATACATGACAAATGGGTGTCAATGACCGCTATATTGACGTCGGCGTCAGGGTTAAGGTCAGGGTCAGCTGCTCGCGGGTATAATGTTGTGGCCAAGGTTATTCCAAATTAGATAGTTATTGAGGTCAACATTTCTGTCATTTCCACTCCATGTAAACGATACGGTCCGTAATTCACCCAACATTGTGTTTACACCGCAACAAAGCCAGATGTTGAACACCAATAGACGCATTTCAGGTGTTTGACCCTCCATGGCGCGATCACATGAATGAAATAACTATACAGTATATCAATTGGCCGAGCTACAACAAGACTGAGACACCAAAATGCATAAAAACTGAAGAGATATCGATTGTTAATATGTCTTCACATCGGCCGGAAATTATGTCTGAAGACACGAGCCATAACACGATAAGGCTAACGCGCTGTGAGGAATTGATCCCAAGTCACGAGGTCAACTCGATGAAGATGCTATCACCCATTCTGGCCGTTCCGGTGGAGCCGTTATAGAACGGAACGATAGCAATTCTTGTTGTTTCGTTGGACTTCCTGTCTAATGTTTCAAGTGATCCGTAATACTTTGTTGACTTTTAGAAATTGAATCTGACCAAAGGTATAAGGGATACGGCCGTTCAATTCAACATAATAGGGGATAGAAAGGCCGCGCTGGTTGCTGGAGATGTGACTTGTAATGTTGTTGCATATGAGAGCAAAATGTATCTAATTACGGTGCGCTAGTGGAAAACTTCCTGTGAGCAGGTTATAAACGCTATCTTTGACATCACTCCAATGATGCTTACTAGGGAATGGTGCAGATCTGAATTGGGATGGGATACATTAACGAATTATGAAGGTCGTCTATGAAGGCATGCCTCTAGTCTGGCTGTTTTCTCCGAAATTCAAAGTAATGCTGGGTGGAGACATCCAGTTACATGATCCACCACAAAGAACCAGAGACGTCGTCATTTCCCTGCGTAATCATGCTCCATTCAGTCCCAATCATTCGACAACACAATAGCTTCGGTAGTAACGGGTTTACTTCTTACTTTGTCACCCTCCGATTCTATACCTAATTGAGCTCGTGCACAGAGAGAGAGCTAGAATTGTTCCTCGCCCGAGCTCATAGCAAATATCAGTGAATTACAGCTACCATGCAACGGGTGATCGCCGTCGCCGCGGTCGATAAGTACATACAGGTATGTATGTTTTCAGCATGTTGATTGGTTGTAGGCAATTTGCAGATGGTTTGGCGTTAACCCAGACCCATACTCCATTGTACTACATTGACATTGATTTTCAAGGTAAAAGAGTAGTATAGAGAGTGGCGGTTCTGGTGCGCCTCATCTATACAACATGCGCCTATACTACAGACCTCTCATCTATACTACAGACTCCTCATCTATACTACACCCCATTACACGATTTCGATTCTTTTGCTCCCTGCTCACCCTAAGTGAGCTTCGCTCAAGAGAAAGGCGCGTCGGGCCCGACCCCCAACGAGCCCAACTCAGCTATATTAGTTTGCTGGTAAACTAGCGTGACCATAGGCCAAGGTGTCTACGCCGTTTGCAGCTATTCACTGCTTTGAATCCAACGTAGAGAGTGACACCTTGTTGATGTGTAGCCCATATATCTTGTGACCTTCAATGCGTAGCATGTTCATTCCATGACGGAACTGCTTCTTTGTGAACAGAGAGAGATTCCATGTACTGTGTATGGCGTAGGTGTTTCTTAAACACAACCTTCTTCACTCCCTTTGCCATTTTAATCTCGTCCTCGTCAGATATCACAAGCTCGTGTGACACTTGATGACTAGCTCCTCTAGGCGTTCCATTCGCGCCATAAGATCATCGTTCTTTAACTCCAGATCTCTCACAATATTCTTCAGGTCCTCAAAATCATACACAAGATTTCTCACAATATTCTCCATATCACCCACAAAATCTCTCGGGTCGTCCTCCAGTTCTATTTTTCGTCTCTCAGATAATCTAGATCTAACCTCAACTCTTTTACACAACCTCCAAGTACAGCAATACGGTCTTCGGTGTTTATTTCAATACCTTATGCCCTCGTTTATTCAATAGATTGGTATAACCAGTGCGCAATTAAAAACTATTCTGTGTATTGAGGTGGGTCAATATCATTCACAGTCCGCTATGGCGCAAGTGGTGTAGGTGTAATGTCTACAGTGGTTGCCATTCCTGTATAGGGCAGTAGTACAGTTTAAGGGTTTGTAGTTTAGATGAGGGGTCTGTAGTACAGTTGAGGCGCTTGTAGTATAGATGAGGCGCATGTAGTACAGATAGTGGCGGTGCGCCAGAACCGCCACTCTCTATACAACTAAAAGCGTTTAGTGAATCAGTTTGTATAGCTTGGCACGTTTCAATAAACATCTTGCGTATTAACCAAACACTTGAAAGGATTAAATATTGAAGTTTGTTTATTTACTGCCGGAAAGCTGTCCTGCTCATCCTGCAGTTAATAGCTACCACCCCTTGAGTGAAGGAGTATTAAATCGAGGACAGAGCACCTTTGTTGAGTATTCAGAAGCAAACAGAACCTCATCCAATATCCGAACGACGCCCTACCTGTCAGTAAAGCGACTTCATTTGGTGAACACAATTCATAACCCAAGTGCGCTTTTGATTGGAGCTCCCCCAGACACCACAATGCTGTTCTCATGGTACTTGATCTTGGTATGGATGGCTATTTGTCAGCCCTTTAATGGAGCGTATGTCACTTGTCCAGCCGAATGCACGTGCCAAGAGGAAGTGGATGATACACTTTTTACAACTTGCGTTGTAACGGATGCTGCTCCCGTTGTGAGGACAGTGCCTGCGTCAACAAGTAGACTTGTTATTCTACTCGCGAAGGATGTTCACTACATGCAGCGTATCAACTTTGATCGTTTACACGAACTCCGCCAGTTGACTATTGATTCTGCAAGCCGCTGGACTTCGAGTCACCGATTGTTTATTGAAGGGAACCTCAACTATACTAAACTGGAAATCTTCAGATGCAGGGCTGATATTCAATGGACTATAGCCGATAAAATCAAATCGTGGGTAAATCTGCGAGAATTAATGTTTTCTCGCACACACATATATTGGCATGATCTTGTAGATATGATGAGAAAGAGCTTATCTAATTCGACATCGTTGGAGACGCTAGGATTACGCAGCTTTACAACGAACATTGATTGGGAAGTAATTCGTCATTTCCAGCCTGACCTGATATTTGCCGCTTTGAGTAAGGTTCCGATAAAAAAAATCGATCTTGCAAACAATCGTCTCCATTATATTTCTACCAACTGGCTGCCTGTCATGAAACACCTAGAATATCTGGACCTCTCATATAACATGCTCCATAATCCCTCAGAAAACGATCCCAAAATAGGTCAAGTTCTCATATTTTCATTATTTATTTTGCACAACCTTCAATTTATCGAACTAAGTTATCAAGGACAAACGGAACCATACACACCTAATTACTGGGGTCAACGAACTCATGCTGCCCCAAAAGCAGTGTCGCCAAATCAACTAATTCCAAGATCCAATACAAACGACTATGCGGACCCATGTGAGTGTGATTATCCACCAACTCCTCTCGGAAATATCGAACACTTTGGTTTTGCAGATGTCCCTACAACAGTGCACGCATCAGGTTTTGACATAGCATGCATGTGCTTTACCGAACCAAACAGGCTGCAGTATATTGACCTGCGCAGCGCTTCTGCGCCCTCGATTGCCCCAGACTGGACGGCCAACATTATATTCATGAACTTGATCAATTTGCGCTGGATTAACTTACAAAACTCTGCCATTGTAAGGCTAAAAAATACATTCTTTGGAAATTTACCATCACTTCAAGTTATACTTCTGGGTGGCAATCGATTTGGCCTGTCCATAGATCATTTTTACTTCGTAAATAACACCAATTTACGGATCTTAGATCTGGCAAACAACAGCATTAATGAATTTTACAAAGATGATGTGCTAAAATATACGCCAGATTTGACTCATCTAAACCTCAGCGGAAATTCAATATCCTCATGGAATACCAACATAACCATGCTGACGAAACTTCAGGTACTCAATTTAAGTATGAACAATTTTACAGTCCTTCCTGAATTATTCCGTGAACAATTGGACATGCTTACGTCATTCCATGCATCAGAGCCCGCTCCACAAAATCGGTTTCAAGTCGACATCCAAAGAAATCCTCTATCATGCCTTTGTGAAGACATACAATTTGTGACATGGCTGATGACAACTGAAGTACAATTTTATCAAAGGGATCAGTATTTATGTTCTCATCCAGTTCTGGGACAAACGCAGCTTCATTCGGTTAACCTTGATGAATTAAGGAATCATTGCTTTCCTGATATTGGTAAAACCATTGCTATATCAGTAACCGTTTCCTCATTAGTAACATTGTTACTAGTGGCACTTATTGTGGCGTATTGCAAGCGGTGGCACTTACGATACTGGTGGTATTTGCTGCACAGTGGCTGGAGTCGCCACCAAAATGCCAACGATGACACTGAGTACGAGTACGATGTGTTCGTAGCTCACAGCAATGAAGATGCAGAATGGGTGACTGGACCACTTTTCAATGAATTGGAAACCGCACGAGGACTTCGACTGTGCTTGTATCAACGGGACATACTGCCAAATGAAGTTCTTGTTCAGGCTATTGTAGATAGAATCGAAAGATCGCGTTACACTTTGCTTGTCTTGTCACCCCAGTTTGTAAACAGTAACTGGTGTCAATTTGAGATGCACATCGCCCAGACGCGAATGTGTGAGGAAGGTAAGGATGTTATTGTGTGTGTGCTATTAGAACCCTTGGCCACGCTGTCCATTAATGAAACATTGCACAACCTATTGAAGAAAAAAGTATACCTTGAGTGGACAAATGACGAGGAAGGTAAGCCTTTATTTTGGCGCAAGCTTGCTATAGCTGTAGGTCATCGTGATATAACGCAGCAAACATCCTATTAGATGGACATTGACTGAACAAGACCACAAAGTAGCTCTCTAGATTTATATTCCAGCATGGACAAAAACTGTACAAATCATCATGTGTTTGCATCTGAATCAGAGACTATGACAGAAATCGTGCCACTACTTATAACTTCATAGGATTTATGTTGTGACCACGAGTGAATACTGTATGGTGCCCCTACATGTTTGTAATGGTTGCGATTGTGCATGTGTTGTGTTTGCCTCACACCTTTAGATTTCTTGGTCTCATTTATTTGTATATATTGATAAGACATAATATCAAAAGTGGTTGGTGTTTCAAGGTAATGCGGAACTGTTGAAGCTTAAAATTTTTCCTTGTAGCAATTTACTTATTTTTGAGCCCCTATATATTAACCCGGTGCTTCCTTTTTTTTTTTTTTCTGCGTAATGTATAAATGATAAAGGTTTGAAGGATATATAACGAATATCGCCACCTGATATTTGGTCAAATAGTTAAGGCACAGTAAGATTTTGCAACTCACCTAATTTTGTGCCCCTATATATTTACTCAGTGTCTAGTATATTTTGTTTTACCATTATGTATAAATGGTTAATGCACAAAGGATATAAAATAAATCTCTGCACCTGATATTTTATCGAATTGTAGTGGGAAGATTAATCGTCAAATATTGATGCAAGGTTTTTTTACACCTTAACATTTTAGTATAATACTGGAAGTCCCTCAATCAGTTTTAAATGTACCAAATATTGGCAACATATTCATACAAGTTCTGCTAACTTTTGTCCCTGCTCAATCAATTTGTGGTTAATTTTGCAACGATTCAAGAGAATACAAGAAAATACTGTAATACATGAAATAACTAACCTCAATTTCTCTTTTGTTATTGCTTAAAATATTCGTGATCAAATATTGCAAAGACACAAGTAATTCCTTTGTTCTTAATATTTTGTCAATTAAATCCTGTTTACATATTCCTTGAGTTTGCTATGTTTTGTCTCTACTTACATCGTCAGTGATCAGTGTTGCAAGGTTGACTCTTGTCATCAATGTAGCTGATAGTCTTATTTAAAAATAAATCTGGTATTTGAATACAACAATCCATATTGTCTTAGCCGTGTGCTTCATGGAATGGGGCAACACATATGCGATCTCCCACCATACCCATTTTTGGCGTCCGTCGTTAGTAATCGAGTGACATCATCATTGGTGTCATGCCAAAGGCAGCAAAAACAAAACTCACTGAATAATATGTATTTAACCCCCAGATTGCCGGGCCTAAACATTCCGCATGGCTCTCGGATATTTAAAGGTATTTCTCCTTTGCCACTTAAAGCAAAAGCGAGCTGTATTATCCACGCTGTATTATACCCTCATAAAACCTTTTGAGTCTAGCCTGTGTAATGTAACGGCTCATCATCACCGGACGTAGCCTTTTGCTTTGTATACATTTCATTGAAATATATACGTGCAGGTTGCGACAGCATTCATTCTCTGCTCATCTACCCCTCTTAAAAACATAAGGCAATGCACGCAGTCTCCCATAATTCGTAAAATGCTAACCCTTGTTGAGCAGCGGCAAACTATTGATACAAAATACACATTCGCCGTGCAAACATTTGATGGCGAAATACTGAACATGTCACGAAAGACACATCCGCTGTTAAGGCGTATGCCCCGATGAAAGTTGATAGAATCTAGGCTTGAAGGTGAAAGACAGATGGGTAAAATGGCGTTGTTATAGCATTGTTATAGTTTGTCTGAACTCACGAAACTGCAAACGAGTAGTCAAGTCGCCATTTAAATCAAGTACGTGTCACCGACTGGTTTTTGAATTGATTTTTGATTGTTGGGAGTTGTTACATTGTGTTCAATTGATATGGGCGAATGATTTGTAGACAGTTGAAACCTGTATATTGAGTATTTCATGTTAACAGGTGCTTTATTGTATTGAGTGAATGGACATCAGGTGCATGTCATGTTAAGAGTATTGAATATCTCCGACTGCTTGCATGCATTCCTGCAATAAAAGACGTCATTGCTATCCCTGTAGTAGAAGAAACCTAGTTTCTTGGAATGAATTTCGACAAGAAGATCAATATCAAGTCCCAATTCCCTTTACTCCATCAGAAATGCTTTAAAGCGCTAAATATCTCACAATGGTGCTGAATACGAAAAGGGGAGTCCTCTTGCGACACAACCGGTCCCTTGATCTGTTTCATATATGGATCTGCCCGTCTCTCTCATCTGAAATAAATTAGAGGCCGTCCAAAACCAGGCTCTGAGACTTTGTCTCGGAGTCCTAAGAAGCTTTTCCATCTCCAGTCTGCACGTGAAAGTCAATGAGGCACCACTGAAAAGACGGGAGCACCATGGGTTTCAATATGCAACAAAATTAAGATCCAATCCGTCAAATCTACAACAAATCAAATATTACAATAACAGGCCAAATGCTATTCGTTCATTTGCTTTGTGTCTATCATGGAGACAATTACAGTTTTCATTTCAAATGTTGTTTTGTTATATTGAGCATTGAATTGGTCGAGTTACTAATATTTTGATTGTATGAGTTCCGAGCCACGCAGAGATTCCCTGTAATGAGAGGGCAGATATAAAAGTGCTAAACCAGGATGTGACTGAGGTGAAAGTCCCGTTCAAAGACTTCGAATCTCAGATCATAAAATATTTAGAACCCACTCCGGCATGGGTTTTACGACAATGCTGTAGGAACCACGCAAACATATTAGTGCAGGCGATGTTAACTTTCGGGAAAGACTCTGAACGTCGTTAGGAATCGATTAAGAAAAGTCGTCTCGCCACTTATAGAAGCTAAGGACGCTCAATATATCATTTCCTGCCCAATGCAATGTAAACACCCCATTGTTGTGTTTCTTAAACCACCCCCTAACCCACATAGCTATGGTTATATTTCAGTATCTTCTGTCCAATGATTGTGACCCTTTATAAACCCCCTCCCCACTTCGGTTCGTTCCTTGGTTATCCCTCTTCACAAAGTTGCTTTTCGCCCCCTATGGTATCGCTGTGTAGTTGTCTTTCCTACTTCCAGTAATAGTATTTCTCTTTGTATGGCTGAGTGAGCACCACTCCTGTTAATTCTTTTCAACAGGTATTTTTGTCTCTTCACCTCTCTCCTTTGAATTTTATCACTTCTAAAGGATCTAATGCTTGGCGTAAGAAAGTCATCGTCACCAAGAAACAAGCACACAAATACAGGGCGTGGGAAAGTCTTCATCATCAAGAGACAAGCACACAAATACAGGGCATACAAAAGTCATTAAGCGTGACCAAACTCCTCCACAAAGCACTTAATCTGAACGTTCCCCTCGTTTCAGCATTATTTAGCATCGAGTCCAAATGTGGTAACCCACTCATGTTGGATTATTTCGTATCTGATTTCACTTAAGCCGTGGTCCCAACCCACCGTACTTGCAAGTGCGTGCTGTCTACTTGCAAAAATGTGGTCAAATTTGTAGATCCTTACGTGGTGAGTACCGCCTCAGTGCGGATTTGGGAGCACGCAGACACGCGTAGCACTTTTAGTGCATGCAGAACTTTTGCTGCGTGCGGGCTGCCGTCGGGCTACGGATTCACCCCAGTACTGGTGACGCTCGTGCCTTCTACAGCCAATGTGGGCACAACGCACTGACTCCGTGAGTCTTTTAAATCTTTCCCACAGTCACTTGCTCTACGGAAGGCACACTTACAACGTGCGAGTGGGTAAGGACACCTAATTTATCATAAGTAGTCCAGCAACTTATCTTTATGACTCCCATTATATATTGTCATATTGTACCGCACTCCTATACAGGGAAGTCAATATATGCATAGGATGTTGCGGAAACCCACAGCGTAAGTGCTATATGGTGCCTATACAGAAGGGGAAAATATTACTATAAATTGTGATATAGAGACACATTTATCAGATGAGAAGCCAATGGAAGGTAAGCACAGATGTTTGGGTTATGGGGTGGTGGTGAAACATAGCTACGGAGTGTTTACATAGCACCGGGGTTATAGAGAGTAACCACAGGCCCACTATGATCATAAAATGTCACCTGTTGGAGTACACGTTTGTGTCTTTTGAGGTAATTGAGGACTGTAACAAACCAAGTAAATCATAATGTTGGCACGCTTTGACTCTAAAGGGTCATTACGTTATGCATGTCGTTGTTGGGATACATCTTGAATATTCCAGTTGTGATAATTGTACATGCTTCATGAATTCTTGCTCGATTAAGATTATATAGGGACTACCCAATGGGGAGTAGAAGCTAGTGACAAACGATTCCAATCTTGAACCTGTAACATGGTCTTTAGCAATTTAAATTACTTTCTTATTAAGTCGGGTCATAAAAAGTTTTCGAGGTGAATTCTTACATATTTCCCTTACAATATAAAACAATCTTTATCATAATGATAAGCATCGTAACAGTTCATGCCAGAATATGAACCAGTGAAGGGTTAATTTTGATCAAAGTGTTTTTTTGTAATACACCAGGTGCAGAGGTCAAATTTGCTAATCTAGTTGAAGCTTTCAAGCAGTTACGTGAAAATCTATGGCACGGAACTCTACAAAGAGTTGAATGGGTAAAATTTCCTAACATGAATGTCTTTTCCCTGTAACTTTGATTTGGTGACGAAAGGAAGGATGGTGGTGGTACCCTACATAATAAAACAACCAAGAGGAACTCAGACACATCCATGGCGCAGCACCAGGATATCAGACAAATTAAGAGTTTAGACACAGACCTGAGCGCTTTGATAGATAGCCCAGTTAGAACTGGGACGTCTTAATAACCTTGAAATCAAGATGCTTTTGGGCACCTCTGTTTCTAAATCTCAAGATAAACCACTACTTTTTGAGTTGGCTGTATGCACAAAAACCACAATCAAAAAGCACAGCTCAATAAACATAAAAAAAATAATGTGGGACAGAGCATAGCCTCATAAAACAAAACACAGCAGGGATCTATTTCCAGCGAGGCAAGATGGCGTTATCATAACACACATTGATTGGATGCTTGGGGTGACCTGCACCCATACCCACCAATCCAGTTTGGAGGCTTGATGACGGAAAGAATTTCAAAATGGTAACAGGCAGAAAAGCACAATGCTGGCCATCTCGCTAGAACTCATGTATTCAGCAAGGAGTGAGACATACCCCCGACCGGCTCGTTAGATCTCAGGAGATCACACATGTGGTACAAGCAGAGGATTGTACTGCTGGTCTGCTTGTTAAAAACCAGGAAATCGCGAAACGTGTATTAGTTGCTCGCTTGCAAACAATTTGCGCTACCACAATGAGTGCAAAATCCGTGAGGAGCGTTGTTGGCCTGCTTACGATAAATTAGGGAATCATAAAATGAAGACAAACTGTTGGACGTGATGTAGACCTGCTTCTTCTGTCAACAATATTTAAACGCCAATTATTCGATGACACAAAAAAAAGAATTTCTGAAGAGCTTAATGGATCATTATAGGACTTGTGCGGGATCCTATTGTTATGATAAAGTTAGGTTATATTCCCCTGAAGAGTAATATATATATCCGCAATAGTTCGATTGTAATGCAAAGGCGACGAGCAGGTTGTGAAAGACGAGAGGATATTGGAATAAAGCGAAGGGGAATAAGAGGTACTTCTGAGTCACTACTATAAATCAACTACTATAAATCAACAAAATTATATCGGACTTTTGATTGAACATCTCGGGGATTTGTCCCTTGTTGCTGATTTTCTAAATATTCTCATCGGCGGCTATAACATACCAACAATCAGTAGCTGTGTGTCTTGTTGGCGATAACATTCTCACACCCAGTAGTTTTGACTTATTTTCTACCCTGGGTTTCGGGTTTTTCTCGACTATTAGCAGCGTTTTTTCTTCTAGTGGGTATGACTATTCACTGGCTGCATTTTGCTACCAGTGGCTATGTTTCTACCGTTTTCTAAGTTTTACCAACACTAATCTATCAATGGTTTAGACTTATCCAAGCAGAGTTACTTTTTCTTTCCTGGATGTTTACCTGGTGGATATGACTTTCTTACACTCTGTAGCTGTGTTTTTGTCCCGCCGGTGGTTATGACTTCCCTAGTCCAGAAGCTGTTTTTTTTCCTGCCGGTGGCTATGACTCTCCCATAGACATTAGTTATGTTGTGTTCAATCACTAGAAAAATGGCTTTACCTTACCCAGTAGCAGCCTTTTTAGGGTTGCGTTTCTGTCGGTTGTTATGACCTTCCAGCATCCAGCATGAGCATTTTTTTCGGCCGTTTGTTTTGGCTTTCCTATACTCAGTAGAAGCGGTTTATTTCCAACGTCTAGGAGTGTTTCTGTTCTGTTGTTAGCCCTACTTTCCTACACCAGATAGCTGTGTATATTTTCTTTTGGTTGTAATGGCTATGTAATGGATTTCCCGGGGCCATGTAGCAGGGTTTTTTTTCTACAAGTGGTATTGACTTTTCCACGACCAGGCAGCAGTGCCTTAAGCATATTTTTTCATCCGACTTCCCCAAACCCTGTGGGGTTGATTTTGCTTTCCACTGGTGGCAGCTGGTTTTGTGCCCTTAAGATGCTAAAGACCCAGTGGCTGTGTTTTTTAGCGCATTTTTGAAATCTTACCAAAATCCAGCTTCACTCTTTTGATCAGTGGCAATGTATTTTCAAAACAGGCTGGCAGTGTTTTCATGTTGCTCTATGATGATCACTAGCCCACTTCAGAAACTGCTCTTTCCCCGCTTTGTGTCTACGGCTTTCACACTCCAGTATTACATATATTGTTGGCTGTTTATTTTGCTTTCCACTGGTGGCAGCTGGTTTTGTGCCCTTAAGATGCTAAAGACCCAGTGGCTGTGTTTTTTAGCGCATTTTTGAAATCTTACCAAAATCCAGCTTCACTCTTTTGATCAGTGGCAATGTATTTTCAAAACAGGCTGGCAGTGTTTTCATGTTGCTCTATGATGATCACTAGTCCACTTCAGAAACTGCTCTTTCCCCGCTTTGTGTCTACGGCTTTCACACTCCAGTATTACATATATTGTTGGCTGTTTTGTTTTCACCTTAGCGCTCTCGGTAACTGTTTTTCCACGTTTCACTGTATTGTCGTTCTTTCTCCTGATAGCGGTATTACTTTGTCCCTGTAGCCATTTTTTTCCGTCTTGATGTTACTGCGTTTTTGAGCTATCGCTACAAGCAGTTTTTACGCTCTGTGGTTTTCTATCCCACTTACTAAACTTTCCTCTCAATATGAAAATGTCTTCCCCAGCTATCGTTATTTGCGCCTCGCTCTTTTATACCCCCAACACACACACACACACACACACACACACACACACACACACACACACACACACACACACACACACACACACACACACACACACACACACACTAAGCTAGGCTAAGCTAAGTTAAGTTAAGCTAAGCTAAGCTAAGCTAAGCACAATCATACTTAAATAGTGTATGCAATGCATCCTAACGAGTCTGCTCGCTTTGAAGACAATGTATGCTTCTTTGGTTTAATTACCCTAATGACTTAACATATTGGTGTAAACAGCTTTTATAAACAATTGTAATGGGAAATGGTTTCGTCATTCGTATTCAGATACGCTGTGTTTGACACCAAACAACTTTACAGGATGCATTACATTTATGGTTTGACATCAAGGGAAGGAGCTAGGACGCATTAATTACATAACAATATTCGACGTTAAATACTTGCAAATGACATCAATAGAAAACGATTTAATCTCAACACGTATCGTAATACCTTCCCTCGAACATAATCACACCACTGAATTGAGATTCCAGCCAACGTAAATAAAAGAACAAATATACTGGCAAATGTCAGAAAAATTCAAAAGATGGCGTCCAATATGGTACAGTTATGAGTGCATTACATAATTCATTTATAACACACCATTCTTGATATGCAGTGAAGATCGCATATCAACAATGTCCAAGCCAAACAGACTCAAATGGAATCTAAACTTACACTACGAAGGCGCCAACAAACATGAATGGCGGACCATTAACCATGATTATTGATCACACGGTGATCGGAAAAATTGGCATCGCATCGATCGGGTCATTTCAGATCACATCTAAGATGTATTCTGAACAATCTTTCAGTTCTCTATGAGAGCTGCGGTAACAGCTAATGGATAAACGTTTTGGTCCTATCAGACATCATAGTCTGGTGTCGAGATTTACACGATTAGCCGGCATACATTCTACAAGACACACAGTGTATAATATCGTTTGAAGAAACAAACCCCCCCCCCCCCTCTCCACATATATAGCAACAGGTGGGGGTAAATGCAACATAACGCCTCACAATAGGTTATTCTGCGAAATTAGCATAGCTCTCCCCACACCCACAACTGAATTTCCCCTATTTGGGCAATAATATCCACTTTAAATCATAGTATTGCATATTAGAAGCCATATGTCCCCGTCAGCACACTGCTTTAGTGTGTCATAGCTGCTATGGTAACACATATAACTAAATATGTCGCCGGTTGCCATGACACGGCTGCATTAGGGAGCTCATCCAGTGAGGCATACGCCGACAGCGGCGTGGAAATCGTGTCAATGAGCGGAGCATGGAATTCCTCTCCCTGCAGCGCGGCCACTTTGATGACACTTAGTTCTGCGTCCGTTATGATGGAGTAATCCCGTCTGTTTATCATGTGGACTAACGTCTTTGCTTGCCTCAGGCATCGCTGTCATTTAACACACGAGAAAGCTCACTTACAAATATCAGACACTTGTGATAGCAACATTGGTTGCTACAACATGGCAGACACTTATAATTTCAATAATGCAATAAATCACTAGATTTGTACTGAACACATCCTTTAGGTCCTTGACCCTCGTGGTCACGTGACATACTCACCTCATACTGGACTTCTAATACATGACCATCCGCCCGCATATACTCGGAAACTTCGACTTTTATGATTATATTCCGTTCATTATCCTCTTGTCGTTTTACTGAGCAAAACTAGACATGATCACACACAGCATTAAGGAATTATAGTTTTTACCAATGAGGATGTCCAAACGTGGTGATCAAATGATGAAGTAGTTAAACATTCGACACATGTGATCGTATAACATTGCGTTAATTGATGCCATGGATGATAAGTATTCACAAATACAGAGGCAGCAAACGCTAGCGAGAATGCTGGCATGCTCGACAACTTTAAAAGGTAAAACAGAGGTAAAGTTCTGTGTACCTGCGCGGCAGAATCGCCATTCAGAAGTGTTGCTAAATTCCTGGTCACTTGTTCAGCATTTACGCGCAATGGAGCGTTACTTTGGATGAGGTTTTTGTCTGCTAAACTCAGACCTACGTGAATATAGAGTCCTGGAACAACTGACAAAACCAGTAGCTTAAGTCACACATGTAGCAATGATAGGGGCCATTCAAAAACTACGCAATGATTTTTTTGGGCCATTGTTTTACACCCTCACCCCATTTTCCCATTTATAGCCCATAACGCTCTATAAAACTAGCCCAGACATCCCCTATAACGCACCGTAACACTAGTCTACATACCCAAACCCCACTAGCTTTAAGGGGTATTTGAATGACCCCACACAAATAAAAGTCACACGCTTTGATATAACACTGAATTATATATGGACGTGATATGGCCAATGTAAGAATAAGTTATATTGGAATTGATATGTTTTGTCCAAAAATATATAATAGCAATATATAAAGGAATATGTCATATTAAACATATATCAATATGTAATGATCAGGTTATTTGATTTTTTTTAAACAATATCAGATAATAGAGTATACTTAACAATATGTTTTAGTTGAGGAGGGGTGGGGGGTCATATGGCATTACGAACAATGTGCAATGGTAGAGGCAACATGGTGTGATGAACAATATGTTATGGCAGTGGAGGTCATGTGGTGTGTTTAACGATATGCAATCGTGGAGGTCATATGGTATGACATTATATCAAGATGAGGATCATGCACTTCAAGATTACCAGGTTCATAGTTAGCTTCAGACATGGCGCACACAGGTTCTGATTTGATACACCGACACGGGCCCTGATTTCCGTGTTCAAACAACGATCCATGGACTGCAATATCATAAATATATTGGATTAATTTATTCATCTTTGGTAAGAACTTGAATTGTGTGATTTGCTGTTACTAAAACGTTATTACGGGAACTTAACCTTCCACAACAGAAAATTATTAATCAAACGGCTCAATTTCTGAATACGTTTGCTCATCTTGATTTCAAAAGCACTAGACATATGTTTCACCTGTAGCACACCAGGAAAACCGCAGAGAAGGAGGTACCCACCGTATTTCTGGCCGTTGATAAAGCACGAGAGAGGAGGGGAGCATGGAAGTACTCTACATACATCACTTCCGTTACCAATGCAGTAACATACATGAGAACATTCACTATCATTGACATACTTCTGAAACAGATAAAGGCAAAGCAGCATGAATTAACGCGTCTTTGCCCCGACCATGCTCGAGTCTGATGTTTGAAAAAGCTGGACAGAGCCAGTTCTGTAACGTAGAATAATGTAAATGACATATCTCTCTGGTGTGGAGGCGTACAGTCACCCGCACGAAAATATTTGAATGATTGTTTGATTTGGATCAAGCGACGAAATTGATCAATAACAAGGATTACATGTCGCAACAAGTATACAATATTCGTCGCTAAATTGAATTGCTAAAAGTGAAATTTGTGAAAACTTGTCGATATCGGCAAGCTGGGCGGATAAAGCCATTGTAGAAACATATGTACCGTTCAAACTTAGGTCCATATGAAATTTCGGAAATTCTAGCACCATAAGCGATTGTATTTTTGCATACTAACTTGTGGCACATGTTAAGAAAGGAGTATTTGAGAAATGGCTACATGAATGGTAATTGCACCTTGGGTAATGACAAATCGGTCCTAAACGTACAGCTGGACACAATCAATCAACCACATGACGTCATCAAAACATTGTGTAAAACGGCATATACACGTAAAGAATATGGCACGGCACATTGAAGCGACAATACCGTACTTACCCGTATGACGGCAGGGCTTGGGTAGTATGAGGGCAAGCTGTGAGCCAGTCGGTTTTTACAATCTGAATTTAAAAAAAGGTGATAAGTGTTCTCCCCAAACGGAAAGCGACACCGATGAGAAAACTTTATGAACAACTTGAACAAGGTGACACAAGTGAACTGACGGACCCGCAATCCAACACCTTACCGTTGTATCTACCTAAGTCATCTGAGGCATTGGTGATTGTTCCCCAGTCACGATCCTGTAACGTCCAACGAAACCGATACGTCCTATCCGCATATCCTGTCACACCCCAACAAGACTTTTGCAAGTGACATGTAGGTCTTTCATTGAGGTGCATGCCATCCACTAGGCTATTGTGTACCTTTGCAGCCGTCGACGTTGCGGAGCCGACGACTGGCCCTCCGACATACGCCGGCCTGTCGTGGGCGCACTTCATCGCATGTGCAGTTTGTCATGAGTATCGTGCCCATTATGTGGACTTTGGCATTGCGACATCGCTGAGCCCCGTGGTTACACACCTCGCTGCCCGATGATTCGCAGCCTCGCTCGTAGTTGCGCAATCTTGCTCTGTTCGGGGTAAGATCACATCCACATGTACCAAACGGGACATACCAATGGTTGCTTTTCAGTTGTTATGACTGTAACTATGTGAATCAGTCTGTTGCATAAGTTATATCTAGGTCTGACAATAAGTGTTACATATATAGTCGTTATCTTTATTCAATCAGACTAGTTTCATGCACTAGAAGCAAGAGCGCACGAGGGCTAGACCCCATCCAGCTATCGGGTCGATGAGAATATTTTTTAGATATTTGTTATGTTGTTGTAATTGATCAGTAAAGCAAACAAAATTAACAATAAGCTTCACACCTGCAATCATTGTTGTCATCACACCTGTTGATGAGTTCATGACAGGCAGGCGCTCGGGCTTCCGTCACAGCGCACGTGGGCCACACAAGTCGCTGTACGCTTGTACATGCCACATCCCGCGCCCCACAACGACAGAATATCAGCGCATGCGCCAACTCGGCCCGAACCAGAAGATAAAACTTTCGGATTGCTTGGAGACATTGATCTTTGTTACAGCTGACCGTCTCAACGTTCCATTCACAGGCGCCCACATACTCGTGTAGGAGACGGTTACACGTAGGGTCCCGATTGCATGCCTTCGATGCCAAATAGCAGCTCCTGTCTGCAACTAAAATGTATCAAATGCTCAAATCAGTAACTGTTTGCGTTACATGCAATGAATTGTGATTCATGGACAAATGTTGATGTGTGGGCTAGATAGAGTCAGTAGACTGATCACGTAGTCAGCAATAGGAACGAGCCCAGCAAACTTTAACACATTTTCTGTCCATGTGAACAGATAAATTCATACGGTATGTGCGGTATTACTGGTAGTTATATAAAATGGTCCTCGACGGGTTTCCGTTTCAATTATTTTTATGCAGTGCACATTTTGATTACAGCGAATTGAGCAAACAATTATTGCAAATAACTTCCGGTATATTATTTCAACATGAAGTACAAAAGCATGGTAGCATTTGGTGCACATATTTCTCTAACCACAAATAATTGCTCTGCACTGCTAAAACATTATGTTGCTTCACAAACGCATAGTAGCCAAGACTGGTTGTCAACCCATCACCGCTAGCTTTTGACGTTAACCTGCTTACCCATGGTAACCCATCAAAGCTAGCTTTTGACGTTAACCTACAAACCCATGGTAACCCATCAAAGCTAGCTTTTGACGTTAACCTACAAACCCATGGTAACCCATCAAAGCTAGCTTTTGACGTTAACCTACAAACCATGGCAACCCATCAAAGCTAGCTTTTGACGTTAACCTACAAACGCATGGTAACCTATATCAGCTAGCTTTTGACGTTAACCTACAAACCCATGGTAACCATCAAAGTTAGCTTTAGATACTAACCTACAAACCCATGGTAACCCATAAAAGCTAGCTTTTGACGTGCACCTACTAACCAATGGTACCCATTAAAGCTAGCTTTTGACGTCAACCTACTAACCCATGGCAACCCATCAAAGCTAGCTTTTGACGTTAACCTACAAACGCATGGTAACCTATATCAGCTAGCTTTTGACGTTAACCTATTTATCTATGGTTAACCTATACAAGCAAGTGGTATCCAATTAAAAGCAAGGTTTTGACGTGAACCGACTTACCCATAGTAACCCATCACATATGGACATCACCGCAAGACATCGCGGTTTGCTAACTACCCACACACCATCGCATTAAGTCTTAGAAGTTTGCCTGAATACCAATTACATTGATCCATAGAGGTTAGTCCTAACAACCCAACATAACTAGCGAATCATACATGACGCCGACCAGCACATTACAGTCAGACGGTAAGGTGTGTTGCTTTGCCATCCACCACAGTTAGGCATTGAGCTCCACTTACCTACCTCCCCCTCACAGCTTCTCCCACCAAACGGATTTATAGAGGGTTCATATATTAGTCAAAGTGTCTAGTGACGTTTGTAATAATGATACAGAGAAGCATGACAGGTGGTATGGGTCATGCGTAATACCTTCAATGTGTGGCAGTCTGGTGGAGGTCACAGGGGCTTTGTTGCTGGTAGGAGGGGTGGAGGTGGGCGGAAACCACGGAGGGGATTCTGTAGACCGAAACGCACCTGCAAGCAATCCAATTCACATGGTACGAGAGTAAATATGAGTACACTGCAATTATATCCCAACTGATTATTGTGACTATAACGTTAATATGCCCTGAGGTGTGGGTCATGTCAAATAAGAACAGGGGTTTAGCTACACACAAACACGAATGCGTTATATGATGACTACAAATGCGAGTAAACACATGGAACATTCATATTGCACTACCTGAGAACGTCTCAAACAGCACATCGTGACCAATTTACTTATTATAAAATTATACAACCTAGCTGAACGTACCTTGGTTACAGATGTTGTTTGAGATTTTGTCCCTGATTCGTTCACACCTCTCCCGGGCAGTCGGTCGTCGCACGTTACAATTGCAATTGAAGATGCCCGGCTGATGATTCTTCAGCTGTACAGCTGTGTCATGGCAGGCTTGTCTGTAGAACAGCAGAAATAATTCAACAATCAACCATACACGCCGTACCCCAGTCCTGTAGTACAGGCGCTCCCGTTTTCTTCTACAAGAGACGCTATGAACAGATATATACGTTCTAGCCATTACATGTATGCAGTAAAACTATGCAAGGCACGGAGGTTCACCAGATACGACAATATTGTGCGTTCGTGCGATGCAACAACAGAACGAACGAAACGGTAGTTTGTTTCCAAAAGATGCGAATTGAACGTGGAAATATGCTCAAAGCGTAGCATTCAGGCTACATGTTCTGAACAACTGCTAATTCCATTACATTTAATTACCATTTCCATACACCCGAAGATCTATTAATTTGATATTTTACAACGACAGGTTTTGAATGTTCTGTCTAATACGTGATAAAAAATGTAATTTGTGGCTAATAATTGTATGTTATCAACTCACAAGCCATCCAGTCGATCCTAGTGTTAATAGTGCGTCACTTTGCCCATAATATTTAAGATGAACACACGACTCACACATTAGGCGCCGTACACATGTGACTCTCTGTATCCTCCAGACAGTAGTTGACGAACATGTCCAGTACTCTGTCACAGTCCTCGTCATTTACACACGCCTTGCGTTCACCTATACATGACAAATGGGTGTCAATGACCGCTATATTGACGTCGGCGTCAGGGTTAAGGTCAGGGTCAGCTGCTCGCGTCGTCGTACTCGGGGTTTCAGCGACGGTAGAAGTCGTGGGGAGGTCAGTGATGACAGCGACCCCTGCAAGCAAACCACATAGCTCAGGTTTAAGTTCGTCGGTAGGTACGCTACTCACAGGTGAAGAAGGGGTGTGGGAGGGGCGGGGGTTGGCGCAAAGCGTAGGGGAGGGGGATGTAGTAGTGGTTGGGGATCAGGTTGCTTCTGAAAATTGTCACCCTTATTCCAAATTTATTCAAGCTTAGCGTTAACAAACCCTTCCCACAAAATGAAGGCATACTTCCTTCGCTTAACCAGGTTAGGCTGTAAAGTAAACAAATCTTGCAGTATTGCTTATCAATACGGTTCGGTGCATCTGTACACAGGAGCATTCAAACCTTCAGGGAGCAGGCATGGGTGGCGAAAAAGGAAGTTCCTAGAGTGATTGCAACGATCGGAATCTGGAGGACGACAGACGCAATTCTTAAAGTGAGCCGTATTCTGTAGCATAGTAAGGCTGGTCTGACAACTCCGGCGGCTGTGAGAGACGCATATATCCACTGCAAGCAAACACCAAATACAAGTTCTGTCACATTGGGCCTGAAACGTAACTTGATTCGTTTTCGAACATAATACCACGTTAAACGGTTAACATTATATTACTCGTACTCCTTTTTACTCTTCTTCGATAAATATTTCGGAGCAGATATTGTACATGTGATATGTTGTACAAGACTCACGGCGACCCCCACAGTTCTCGTGGGACTCCTGCATGAGGGAACGACACGCGTGATTGTTGAGACATCGCTGCTGACCAACCAAGCAATCGAGTCCGGGACTTCCTTCATACAATGACGTCACTAGTAGAGGTAGAGCCGCCAGCCATAGCAAGGTGACCTCTGTATACAAAACAAAGACGAATCGTCCGAGGTGTCAATATATGTAGGGGTAATCAATTAGAAATCGATCGGAATCGATACTCATTCCCATGTTTACAACAATGCTGTCAAATTCATCCTCATTCCCTAGCCTACGTCACAATATGTAACTATAATCGCATTTTGCAAGGTCAAGGTCAACATCACAAATGTCGTAGTTACAACATGCTATATCATACCCACGATAAGTATCAACAATATCATAGAAGCACCACCACACACATGCACAAACAACCCACATAATCACGAGGCCTAGCGCTGCTTTGAGTAACGATTTCGCTGTCGTTCAATGTCAACATGAAATAACATCTAACTCACGGCAAATGATGCGCTTGTTGTCTGGATGAAATATGACAAGTGACACTAAACACTACCTACTTGAACTAATAATAATATACGCTTTGAACGCCAGAACAATTACTGTTTCTGACCCATGTAGCCATATTGGATTCCATCTCTTGCGAGAACGTGTCACCTAAAACATCTAAACGGAACCACAATGGGATATTATTACCATGTCTGACTTACATCACAAGTCGGTGTAATGATGTAACGTCACCAGCCATATATATAACGGTGTAAGACGCCGCAGGTGAAACGCAGTAGTGTCACCGGCAGGTGTAACGGAGTAGTGCTATCAGAATTGTTACGGTGGAAGGTCACCGGCAGGTGTAACGGTGTAAGGTCACCGGCAGGTGTAACGAATCACATTGCAATTATAACAACCAGAGTATATCAATAAATGAAGTAATTAGCGGTATAATCAAGGTTAAAATATTTGAGAATACACATTCATCGTCAGTCAGTCGAACAATATATCGTCACCAGCCGATAATATGCTGTAAGTCGCCGCAGTATTGAAAGGGTAGTGTCACCGGCAGGTGCAAAGGAATAAGGCCACCGGAAGGTGCAACGGGGAAGTGTCACCAACAGGTGTTACGGAGTAGTGTCATCGGAATTGTAACGGTGTAGGTCACTAACCAATGTAAAGGTGTAAGGTCACCGGCAGGTGCAACGGGGAAGTGTCACCGGAAGGTGCAACGGGGAAGTGTCACCGGAAGGTGCAACGGGGAAGTGTCATCGGAATTGTAACTGTGTAAGGTCACTAACCAATGTAACGGTGTAAGGTCACCGGCAGGTGTAACGGTGTAAGGTCACCGGCAGTTGCAAATGATCACATTACAAATATGAAGTCATTATCGCATTAATCAAGGTTAAAATATTTGAAAAATAATCGACCTTATTCGAAACCTGATTGAAACATCAACGACCCGTCTTTTTAAGTTCAATATGGATTGTTAATATTTGTCTAGGAATTCCAAGGAAGCGGAATTTTGTGTCAACCTAAATTTCCCATCCTGTGTCATCTGCAATGGCATGATGGGATGGACGTCTGCCCTTGGGAAATATAAACCATATTTTGGTATCAAATCCGACATTGATCATTATATACTGCAGGATATTCTAATCAGTTCCGACACGAGATGATTCGGTGGTCAGCATCATCGATCGATTTCTTTGCTTTGCTAGACTAGTGTTCACTCCGAATGAATCCGATAGATATGACCAAGTGGTCTGTCAAACGGACACTGATCGCTGCTATATTCCCTGAGAATCTAACCAGACATTGGTTTCCTCAGGGGAAATTCGGACGAGCCGACGCAAGGAGCGCTTATCAGTATTTTGTTATTGACTGGAACCTATATTGAGGCTGATCACGTGGTTGGCTTGGATCACCAGAGGGAATATTGCATTTTCAAGGGTAGATTGTTGCGGCCAAGGTTATTCCAAATTAGATGGTAATTGAGGTAATCATTTCTGTCATTTCCACTCCAAGTTAATGATACGTGCTGCAGCAAGACTGAGACACCAAAATGCATAAAAACTTGAAAGTCTAAAGGTGGCTGATATCGATTGTTAATATGTCTGCACATCAGCCGGAAATTGTTTCTGAGGACACGAGCCATAACACGATAAGGCTAATCATGCTGCCCGCTGTGAGGTATTGATCCCACGTCACGAGGTCAAGTCGATGAAGATGCTATCACCCATTCTGACCGCTCTGGTGCAGCCGTAATAGAACAGCACGACAGCAATTCTTGTTGTTTCGTGAGACTTCCGGTCTAATGTTTCAAGTGATCCATAATACTTTGTTGACTTTTATAAATTGAATCTGACCAAAGGTATAAGGGATACGGCCATTCAATTTAACCTAATAAGGGATGGAAGGACAGTGCTGGTTGCTGGAGATTCGGCTTGCAATGTGGTTGCATAAGAGAGCACACTGTATCTTATTGCGGTGCGCAAGTGGAAAACTTCATGTGATTAGCCACCGCTGGTTATAAACGCTATCATTGACATCCCTTAATTGATGCTTTCTAGGGAATGGTACAGAGCTAAATTGTCTACACTGGGGCTGAAAATGGGATGGGATACATAAACGAATTAGGAAGGCCGTGTATCTAAGTCAGAGGCATGACTCTAGTTCGGCTGTCTTCTCCGAAAGTCTACACGAGATGTATTAGTGCAGTCTTCGATCGGGCCAGCTATCTCTTAATACGGCCTCGTCCGCTGGTTTTGTGCGGTGGTTATGTGATGCGCAGATTGGTTCTTCTCCAATACCAATGACTTATCTTATCCTGGTGTCAAATAATATTTCACTTGATACCATGCGAAATATGGGTGATATCTCCTCTCTTAATGCCTATCGATTGGCAGAGGCCTGATCAAACACACCATGACAGTAATGTCTCGCTACATGATCCACCACTGAGAACCAGAGGCGTCGACATCTCTCTGCGCAATCATGCTCCATTCAGCCTCTGCCCTACTCATTCGATAACACAAAAGCTTCCTTACTCTGTCGCCCTCCGATCTATACCTCATCGAGCTCGTGGTGAGAGAGAGAGAGAGAGAGAGAGAGAGAGAGAGAGAGAGAGAGAGAGAGAGAGAGAGAGAGAGAGAGAGAGAGAGAGAGAGAGAGAGAGAGAGAGAGAGAGAGAGAGAGAGAGAGTGAGATAGAGAAAAAGAGAAAGAAACTGAGAACAGGACTGATAAAGAGGAACAGAGGGGAAAGAAAGAGACTGAGAGAGAGAAAGAGAGAGAGAGAAAGAGAGAGAGAGAGAGAGAGAGAGAGAGAGAGAGAGAGAGAGAGAGAGAGAGAGAGAAAGAGAAAGAAACTGAGAACAGGACTGAGAGAGAAGAATCTGAGAACAGGACTGAGAGAGAGGAACAGAGGGGAAAAGAAAGAGAGAGAGAGAGAGAGAGAGAAGAGAGAGAGAAGAGAGAGAGAGAGAGAGAGAGAGAGAGAGAGAGAGAGAGAGAGAGAGAGAGAGAGAGAGAGAGAGAGAGAGAGAGAGAGAGAGAGAGAAGATAGGGAGAGAGCGAGAGACAGAGAGAGAGAGATAGAAGAGAGAAAGAAAGAGAGAGAGGAAGAGAGAGAGGGGGGATCGAGCGAGAGCTCATTGCATATATCATTGAATTACAGCTAGCATGCAACGGGCGATCGCCGCGGTCGATAAGTACATACAGGTATGTATAACCTACCTGCGTTCAGCATGCTGATTGGAGGCTGTATCCAGATGTTCTAGCACTAACCTAGTCTCACAGTCCATTGAGCACCACTCAAGGTCTCGTTAAAGCGCAGCGTTAATCAACACACTGCTCGCTGGCATATCCTGCAGGTAAGGAAATTCTAATGGATAATAAAGACGTTTTGTACTCAAATCCTACAACTTCAAAAACACATTCCGGCTCCAATAAAAAAAGATTTCTTCAGTCACTGAAGTTTTTCTGTGAAACAAAGATGATGGAATTAATGTCCCTCATTGGCTGATATGCATTTATCACCTCTGCCAGTGATAATTAAAAACGCACCAGCCTCTTCAGCTCTGTGATAAGGAGCTGTGTTTGAGGTCGTGTCGCGCTGCAGCTTACCTCGCCGGCTGCATAAGGCTACTCGTGTATTTTGTCGCTCGTCCACAAACAGGCTAGACACCCTAACTTACGCCAAGCGTTATTGCAGAATTAATTCCGTGTAACGATGTCACTACACTCAACCCTGTAATGACGCATGAGTTTGCGACCGCTCAGGGAACTTGGCTGGTCGTAAACCGTCGGTTACAAAGTTCCAGGTCTGGGCACTTCAGTGCCGTGTGGTCGGCGATACATCGGCAGTCCGCTGGGAAGTGATGCAAATAGTCTCCTTTGCCGTATTAGGAATGAAGTGAGCCCACATCTATGTAGCAATGGGTCTTCTCTGAATCAATGCCAAGCGATGTGGCTGTTCTATCTAGCGAGCCCACTCGCCCTATACTAGTTCGTGTATATGCGCGCGCCACTCGGGCGCCAAACCAGCTCACGGCCAGTGGCCCGCAGTGACACCACGCTCCATTCGCTGTCGCTGCGGCTTGCCTCCAGACGCCCACAGAACTGGGTCTCTCCGAACCCGGCAGGTCTTATTACCGCCCTTAAGGGGGCGCTTCTGTTCCCCTTTATAGGTGATATGTTACCCGCGTCTTTCTAGTTTTTCAAGTTGTGTACTGCACACTCAGCGGTTTTTGTCACTCGTCTTTGCAGCTGAGCCTCCCACTCTAAACTGTCCTGCCCACCTCACTCTCAGGCAGCTGAACTCAGTTCTTGCTTGTATCCTTGTTTGCTTGGGACAGGCATTACATTATGCAACGTTATATTTGTGATAATACCAGACAGTTGCTTATTAGATATTGTTTCTGTAGCTTTCGCGCCATGTCTGGAGGCAATATATCAATGTCTACGAATTAGATAAATGTAGAATACATTCAGGTCCTTAAGATTATGAAGTTTATCCAGGAAGAGACACCCTTTAAGGCCAGAGGCTAGTCGTCAAGCGTTTCCTATATTGTAAAACAGTACTATACCTTTATGGGATTATAACAACTCTGTCATGATTTAGATTCATCTTCTGTACACAACCATACAATTTCAAAAGTGTGTTCACGCAATTGTTCTGTTTTCCTGGCTATTGATACGTAGTTAGGGTTCATCTCAAAAACGTGTTATTTTGTGAAAGCACATAGCTTCTCGGATAATCTCGGCGCTGTGTTATATTCGATGAAATGTGACAACAAGTCTAACAGGAATGAAGCGACGTCTGTGTATTGGAATAAATGATACGCGATGTCAGCTTATATACAATGCTGGGTTTTGCTCCATGCAAATGGCGTTGTAGTCGCTATCGGCAAGCCTATTACCGAATGCAGCTTTGAAGTGGATTCCGAATTACTGTTGCTCTCAAGGGCAATCACGTAACGTTGATGGCCAATTAACCTGCCAATACACCAGTGAATGAGTTTTACATTACAAAGGTCTACAGCAACTGTGATTATATCTGCGTTCTGCTTAATTCTTTACCACCATCATCTGATGTCGAAAAAGCGTAATATGTTCACGAATAATGCGAATCTGACAGTGCACACCATCGGCGATGCGAAAACCGGGCGTATGCGTTATTGACTTATGGGTCACAGGTCAGTCAAGCGAGCGAGAACTGAAACGACGCCTGGGGTGTTATTATATGTTTTGTCAGATATTGACCATGCAATATCAACGACAAGATTGATTAATCACACATATGCAAATTAGTTTTGGGCCCGGAATTGGATCACATCTATAGAGCAATTTAATGAAGCAAACTTTAACCACAAACCTATAGCAAAATACCTTGCAGACTCTATAAACTCTCAGGTGTGAAAAATAACAAATTTGCGACTTATCTAGGATCATGTAATATATGTTTGTAGTTGGACGTATATCAGGCCAGTCTGTGCAAAACTATGAATGAATATATATGTTTAAGAATCGATAGTTGTAGGCAGTTGGTCATCAGAATGCAATGCATGTGGCAATTTGTGTTTTTGTTGACGAGGGGAATCATAATACTGCCCCTCTTAGATCAGGAGATACGAATAAGCTACGATGCAGACTCATCGCCCACCAGTCCTAAATATTATCCAATGTATTTTCTCTTGTTAGTTATGGTGTATTTTATATTCATGCGCAGTAGTAGTTCATGCCACACACACATTGTAAATGTATCTTTACGAATGCTACTTGGTGATAAATAGCCATAAAACAACAGATCTGGTCTGTGGATTCGTGCGGCAAAAAAACATGATGTGCCCACTGACACAAGTGCAACAGTTTTTCTACTGGTTATACGTTTGGTAGAAAATTCACCGCAGAGACAAGTCAGATAGCGATAGTTTATGGGTAATTAACACTGTTATCCGGTCGTGTTTCATAGAACTGGTTGATTGCTGTCCGCTAGGTGACTTTTGAGTCCAGTCCAGATGAAGTGACCTACATATTAACACGCAGACTGCCAACTCCTATGTTATAAGATGTGCTATATCACACGCACACTAAATTATCCTAAATAACAGCACACACTTAGTATTTTAAGCCAGAATTCGCAGATTTACTACTCCATAAAAACTTATTAAGATGATTCTCATATTACCATCAATAGCTACCAACATCACGTCGGCCAACCTGCGTCGTCTAGCTGTCTGCCACTCCAAGTGCTCAGAGAATCATCCGAGCTCGTCGTTTAGGAGGAAGATGTGAAATCCAATTAGGTTAGACTAACCATCTTACAAAGTAAACACATATTGCATACCCGGAATTGAGGCAAATACAACGGTGAACAACCACTTCATATTGCTGGCGGCGCTGTTGCATTATTACAATTTTGTCATGCTAACTACAGTTCCCTTTTAATATATGGGTAGCAATAGAGGGTATAAGTACTGCTTATTGGAAACGGTAAATATCATAAATGCATAAAGTTGCAAAACGAAATCTGATATAATGACAATCACGTCTAAGCGAACAAACCCACAACCATCAAATGTAAAACTAAGAAGGATTAAAAGCGGGTTTCACGCCACGCAATCCGCAAGCAAAAGCAATGCTTTACTCAATAATGATGAGCGGGATTTCTACCTGGAGCTTAACATTAAAACTCGACGCAATCGACATTTGCCCTGTCTCTCGTTGATAACGTCCAAGGGAACAAAGGTACCTGCTCTTTGTTTAAGGACAAATATTAACAATTGTATAACAACAATGTACTCCACCGAGGGCATGTTGCTATCCACCCTCGACCCTATCCCCAAGAATAGGAATCGATGAATGTCAGTGAAAATACCGGTCCATAACCATCACCAGCGTTGACGGGAAATTACTTGACAATATTGTTATTGAATCTGATGCTGATATTCTTCAGACAAGTAGCGTACAGTTCGGATTCAAACCATTTCATTCGACGGCGGAATGTACATTTGTCCTCAGTTCTATGTTGATCATGGCCCACCATGTTATTTGATGTTATAGATGCTTTTAAGGCTTTTGACTGCTTTGAATTATTTTATTGTTTATTCTGCTACGCAAGCGAGGCGTGTGTCCTACCATCGGTAAAATGATGTATACTCAGTTATAATTGCGCGTGCAATGGGATAGTGAAATTTCGGACATTTTTAGCTGTACAAACGGCCTGAAGCCGGAACCAGTGCTGTCTCCGATTCCTTTCTGTGTTTATATAGATGAACTACTCACCCGTCTGTCAAACAC
>CM067358.1:27147277-27209777 GCA_034190875.2 Urechis unicinctus | reverse complement strand
ATGATCCAATACAAGGCTCTATGCGTTAGCAGGCTGGGCAATAGAGGCAATATCGAACAGCAAACCTCTACATTGTTCATCAGATGACATCATATTCGACCAAACGGTCGCTTCACTGTTCCCTGTCTATTTGTTTGATGTCATCAGGCGTGGTGTAATGGTGCATTAATTTAATAAAGGATGAAGAATCCTAGCGCTTATTGATCGTCGTGAGGGGGGCTGTTGGTAACATTCCCCTACTCCATTGTCCTTATACTATAGCAGCCCCGACCCCCTTTATAATGGATAATGCATTCGGGTAGGATATACCTTCTTCTAAATGTCTCTGTAGAGGTGCATCTAACATAGACACATGACTTGGCTGCATAGGCAGAGACAATCGTGGTCACATGTATATCTGTGAGAGCCATCATTGGGGCTGCAACTTAACATTAGCTGTCTCACTCTCAGGAGCAGCAAATTGCTTTGAGGCAGAGAAGCTATCACGGCTTTTTGCACTGACAGAGAATGACTAAGTATGTAAGGGAGGGATTAAAGGGGTGTGGGGAGAAACCGAGAAAGAAGGATATAATTAGATAGAGGTTAGGAAACTGCTGATAATAAGACAGGTCAGTAGCAGGCCGACGACTGTTTTTCGAATTGTTTCCGAGTTAAACAACGGTAAAGCTGTTAATAACCAATCGGATGTCTGCTATATTCAGAACGTGATCTTTTCTGCCATTTTATAAGCTGGTAGCTGTGGGAGTTTTCAATTATAACGGATTAAATCATTTAGCTATTAAGTCCATTTTACAGATGCGATTTTATCCTATTCCAAATTATATTCCAAAGTTAATTGCGCAGTGCTTTATCGTTTGAGATGCCAACGATCACCTGCTGCTCAGGACACACACGGATCCGAGTGCTATACAAACACTAATAATATCAAGTTATATATGCATGATTCAATCAGATCATGCCAATCAAATATTCTACTGATACCTGAACAATTAACCGATGATGATGGACGATATTAGGAGGAAATAAAGTGGTAGCATCATCGGCACTATCTCTCATATGCAGCAAGTGGTATGATTTTATTCATAGCTTATATAATTTAATGCAGTACGATGAAAATTCGTGAAACTCCATGGAATGGAAGAACGGATTTATGTTCTGAATGCAGAAGATATTCCTGTGATTATGCCATGCATTAGCTCTTGTGTAGCTGTGGACAACGTGCACCTTTAATTATAGTCAAGATTCCTGAACTTTTTCCATTGTTTCTTCTTCCTTCTCTGTTACTCATTATATCCCACCCATTCCCCCGCAACCCCCGCCCTCTCCCACTCCCCTCCCCCTCCCCCCTCTCTCGTTATCTTGGTCACTCTTCTCCATTGAAAACATCGTGAAAACTACTCTGCTTACGATCGATTTGCTGCTGTGGAGAGTGCTTCAGCGATGCAACTATAGATCTCACATATATACACGTCATCAATATAGCCATTGCATAAGAAGCCTGCCCTGCTTCTACGTTTGATGCCCCTTCGCAGCGTGCCGTTGTCATTTTTGCACCCAGCAGCAGATCGTTTCCTGTACATCTGGAGTTAAAGGCGTGTGCCACTCACTCTGACATATGCAAGACGTGAAGATTTAACGACTAACTAAGAAGACGGGGAACCCCACAAATTGCCTTCTTCCTCACGCTCGCAAGGCGGAAATAGGCTTCTTCGGCCATTATCAAGTCAATGCACCATTACGCAAAGCCCAAAGATACGAGGAAAGTAGTCAGACAGCAGTGAGGTGACGGCTATGTATTAGTTTAATGACATACGATGTCTGGTAGTTAACAAGATGTGAGGTTGTCTCCAGGCAAATGGCGCTATTATCGCTATCGAAAAGCCAATAACAACATACAGACTTGTGGTAGATTTTCAATTAAAGTAGCTCTTAAGGGCAATAACATTACGCTGATGGCCAATTAACCTGCCAATAAACCAGTGAATGAGCTGTACGCAATAAAGGAATATCAGTCGGTATGACAGGTGTGTTCTGTTGAAAGCTTCAACACCTTTATGGCAAAACCGCAATATGCAAATGAATAAACCAAAGCCTACGCTTCAAACAATGAGCGTTTCAGAAACAATTCATGTAAAGTTTGAAATACAGTGATACAGGGCAATTACGTCGGCGTGTGCGTCGTCTTGTACGTCATTATATGTCAATTCACGTATGTGGAAATATGCAGAAATATGAAGTAGATAGATCAAATAGGTAGACACGGGTAACAGAGATTTAGTGCGCATGCACAACATGGGTACAGGTATGAGCATATTTCTGGCACGCGATATGTCTGCCAGGGATAATGACCATAAGAGCACTACACGCATTGCAGGACATGTGCAACCCCGATAGTTGGTTCCCATGCTTGGATCGTAATGACCATGTGCAAATGGCCCCGTTTCTTTGTTCGATGCTCCTCCATAGAGAGACTTCGACGTTTGTATGTATCTGACATAACTTCGTTATCCAATGTATGAGGAGTGAGAGAATGGACCTTATTAGTGGCGAGTCACCAGCGAGCGAGCTTAGAACATGAACAAAGTAGAGGAGAAATCCTTAAAATCAATGGGCGCTTGCATTCTTTACATGATGAGACGGAACAACAAGTGAAACAACCGGCGACGACCGTGCATTAGATTCATTGATATACGATAACATCGTATGCACAATGGTTAGGTTCGCTATTGTCCCTTTTGACAAGCCAATTATCGGATACAGGCTTACAGAGGATTCTAAATCAACATTGCTCTCAAGGGCGATTACACAACGCCAATTAATCTGCCAATAAACCAGTACGTTATGAAGGACTGTCACGCTCATGAATAATTCAAAGCCCAAGCTGCAAACAGTCAGCATTGCTGAGAGAGGCCATGTATGTAGTTATCTACTTGAGCACGTGGCAATACATCTGTGAGGTCAACGTCTGGTGCTTCGTTACAAGTAAACTCACAAATGTATGGAGCAGATAGCTAGATGACAGGTAGGAAGATTTATTGCTCATGCATTTAATATTTGGTGATTTGGACAGAGTACTGGTAGATTACACGGTCATGCATGGTATCATGAACCAATTAGCATAACTGATAATTCTGTACACGCGCGGCACTGATAATGCTGCCGGCCAAGCATTAATGATTCTGACTACAACAACATAGCACCTTTGCTGACTGTATCAGCAATTAGATTAAAGCATACACTCCAACATCGAGGCTTTTGCGATCTCACCCAGGAGCATCTAACATTTGAATATGCATTAAATGAATACCAGTTGGACTGCTTACAGTATGAAAATGTCTGATTTGTAAACAAAGTCCACCTTGATATACACGAGCAGGACTGAATCAGCGACAGCCTCGAGTTAGACTACTTTGCATATGCTGATATTCTTGTTAGCAGGGGCGCATAATTTCATTGTGCCTGATCTCTTAAAATGATCATGCAAGTGAATCCTGTTCGATCTTTCTCGCGTTCACCCCGTGAAGCACGAGTAGCGAGTTTGCTTATTTCAAGTTAATATTCGTATTTATCAGCTTCAAAACAAGCTACAATGCTCTGTGAAGTACAGTGTGTAATTGTAACTGTACCCATGCATTGTAATCATAAAGGTCTGCTTTCTACAGTTCACTGTTCAGCTAAAGATACAATAGCAACCTCAAGTCCTGCCCCAGCGATAGTGTACACCTCACACAGTTTAGCAGTTCAACTGTACACGGTTGTAAAAACTGGTTACTCCGCATTGAGATGCAAAAGATTACCTGTTGTTTTGACGCACACGGAGTGAGGTACAGCCATTCAAGTGGAATAAAATTATATTGAGTTATATTTTCACACTGTATGCCTGCTTCTATCAGTTCATGCCTATTTAATAAATGAATGAAGACATGTTCAATTAATCTAGGGCACAACATCACTCATATCATGTCTAACAAATATTCTAATACGGTCCATGCAGTTAACCTGGGGAGCACCATCGACGTTGAATTGCCTCTGTAGATTGGTGTGGTTATCGCTTAGATGGACGATAGTCGAAGGAAATTTAAGTGGTAATGAAATATAGATCAGAAGCACCATCGGTATGAATCGATGGGAAACATCTGTAGATCAATAGATCAATATTTGTTACGACGGGAACGCTGGAAACTATCAGTTTATGAAATGGAATAACAGATTAAGTTCTGAATGCAGTAAATACATTCCCGTGATTATGCCAAGCATTTACTCTCTTGTAGCTCTGGAACAGCATTATTAGCCTGACTCGATGTTACTATTGTGTACCATGAACAATATACATAGTTCCCAAACTCTTTCCATTTTGTCCTGTTCTTTCTTTGTCGATCAGCGTCGGTATTGTCTGTCCCAAGTTACACCACCACCCACCCCATCCCCCGCCCCCTCATAGCTCTCCATGTTCTATCGTTGTCACCAGCCTTCGTTTGTCAATAAATATGTCGTAATAACTCCCTTGAAGTGAAACTCGGGTTGAAAATCGTAAAAAGAAAACATCAAGTAGCGATCGCGCCACCTACTTTGATGTAAGGAAACTATGAAGATTGGGCGACCAACTAAGAATGCGTGGAATACAACAAACCACTCTCCTTTACGCAATGATCAATGAGATGAGGCAATTGATGAGACAACAATGAAGCGACGGATGTGTATTAGCTACGTTGATGGCCAATAAACCCGCCAGTTATCCGGTGAAGAAGGTTGAACGCTGCAAAGGACTATCAGCTGGAATGACAAGTGTGTCCTATAGAATACTTCAATACCATTATTGTACCAAGAAAAGGCGTGATGAGCTCACGAATAGATTAAAGCCCACGCTGCAAGCCATTAGCGTTGACGAAAAAGTTCATGTAATGAGCTACAGAGCGCATGCTAGTTCCGTCGGCATGGGGGTTGTCTAGTGCGTCGCTGTATGCGAAGTCACATATGAATGGGTATCGCGAGGAGACTTCGGATAGGACTTGATGTTTACACTGGTAGATGTAGCAAATAGGTAGATGACAAGTGTAGAGATGTATTGCACATCCATGGCATAATTATGTGTTTGAACATGTTGCTGGTTATGATATGAATTCACAAGAGATAATAGTACGTATTAAAGAGGACGCACAGCACATATTGTTGGTTCCCTATCACGGATCGGAATAATTATCACCCAGTGACTTAGATGTTAATCACTTATTTTGTCATCCTGTTGATTGAACAATTAATGCTCCAAAATATATAACACAACAACAATACAAACTAGCTGCACATCATGCATTCCTGACCGTAAAACATATTAACTCCTTGTTTGACTCATCCTGAAGCATGGAATGTTTTAATACTGTCGGTGTTTGATGTTCTAGGCAAGTTCATAGTGATCAGGGTCATCCGGTTGTACAATGATCCAGAGTAGGAACATAACCAAAATATGAGACAAACGCCACGTGGCTGTATTGCACTCGATTCTACAATATTTGAGATTATATATTGTACAATATGTTCCATGCAAAGTTAACAAAATGATACTGTGGGAAAATGATCTATTTATTGCATTTTGGCATTGCATTCTTATGATTCCGCCAATAATAATGCTTTTTCTATGGTACAGCATTGCGTGTCAGCTACTGCCTTATGATTCCGTCGATAACGATGCTTTTCTTATGGTACAGCATTGTGTGTCAGCTACTGCCTTATGATTCCGCCGATAATGATGCATATCCTATGGTACAGCATTGCGTGTCAGCTACTGCCTTATGATTCTGCCAATAATGATGCATTAGACTTGAAAAACAACAGTGACCTGTATACGCGACCCTCTCAGGCCCAGAGTTCTGCTGACAGGGGTTCTCAGACCCCGTTCTCATATGAACACAGCCTTATGTATAAACCATTTTTGATACACTTATTCGGATTATTCTCATGGTAGAGTTAAAAAGCTTCCAACATCATGTCTGTGAAACTGCTTCTCTCTGCACTCATTGGATGCCCAGCAAATACGCTGTTCTCCGCCTCTTCCACCCAGAAAATCTTATGGGAATTTCAGACAGACTGAAGCTGAAGTATTTAACAAAATAAGACAAATGGTTTTACGTTTCTGTTATTTCATACAAAAAAATATGATTATAAAAACAAAGATACAAATGCAGAACCGCTCATTTTTGTCAAGGATATTGAATTGATATATTATAGCTCTGCAATCTACAGCTCGCTGTTCAGCGATAGATGATAATAAATCGAAATGATTCTGCCCGGCAAAAGAGGTACTTCTCTTTTATCTATGTCAATTGCCCTCCATAAATGTAATCGATATCCGAGTGAAATTGCATTGAGGTACAATGAGCCTCATTTGTAACCTGCATGAATGATTTATTCTGCTCAAGCCTATCAAATATTCTAGCAAATCCCGTACAACAACTTAGGTAACGCCATCCATATTCGTTTAAATGCGTGGATTAGGGCGCCTCTATCTTAGATGGACGATATTTGGTGGGAATAGGGTTGTAATATGAACACCATCTTTCAAATGCACCAATCTATTTACAGGGACCGCTTGCATATGACAACATTAGAACCTAAGTAAATCTAATCTCTTGCAATGAAAACAGTGGAAACTACAAGTGAACGTCGGAGCGGATAAAACTCTGAATACATTATAATGATTATTTGAAGCGTTAGCTATATATATTTACAGGTATGGACTAATTGTTGGCAAGCTATATGGGTTTTCTACAGTTAATTATCCGCAGAGCAAAACAACGTATTACTGAACACACGCAGCACAGATCATTGCTTGTATATTACATTTGTGGAATAAATGACTTGTGAGCCAAGCGCTTGGCAAAGTTTTAAAGGATTGAAACACAACCTGGAGGTGGCATAATGAATTTGAATAGCGTAGAATGTCATGCTTGCAGGCAATGTATGGCGAGCAAAGATTTACGTTATCACCCGGGGAATGACAAAGTTTATGCAATTTTAACTAGGCAAAGTAATGTTAGATGTCAGATACTGGTCGTAATTAGTTCTTATTTTGCAATGCTAGAAAGCTCAGCTAAGAGATTAACGACGCGATAAGTACAGAATATCGTAATTATTGTTGCTATGTGGCAATGTTCAATGTGCCGGGTTGTATGATGGTTATGTTGCGACTTTCGATTTTGTTGTGCAACATTCAGCTTTGCCTGCGAGGCATGTACATAAACACTAACATCAACTCATTTGTTATAAAGCACATGCTAGCTGATCATTCGTGATAACACAAGCATGCACACTAACTACTCTTGATTCATAACGCGCAAATTAACTGCTTTTTATTAAAATAATAATGTTCTGTCATCTACAACTATCGATGACATTTACTGCCTAAACGATATAGCATAGTCATGCAGGTTAGCAGTGAAACTGATGTGCGGTAAGAGACTTTATCAATTGATGAAAAGGTGTTAAAACGGCAAGTTGATATGGCAGCATTTGCCCTTACGGCTACCGACATGGCAATCGCAATTAAATGCCAGCCTTTTCTCGCTGTCCGGGGCCAAATCAATATCAACCATGCAAATTGCATGAAATTACAATGAATCACGCACACTCACGCAACGCAACACCATCGATGCTTGATTACATGTAAGGGTTATAAAAACTAACGCGTAGGTTGGTGGTATTTAAGAATTCATTTTTTTTAATACCAACACCATTACTCATATGCAGCAATATGAAGTCGGAAACCGGGGAGCAGAACCGTACGACCGGCATAGATAGAAATACTTCTTGTGCGTTGCTGTATGTTAAGTCGCACAAGAATTGGCTTGGGTCGGAAATATATGAAACTCATGATTGGTACAGATGGAACACAGAACCAAATGACGCATATGACGATGGGGTGTACGCGCTGCTACATATTAGCAGGTTTTGACACACTGTACGACTGTGCATGGTATAATGATCCAATGAGCACACGAGGTAGTGCATTACACGCGTGGAATCGATCACTTTTCAATTATAACAAGCTACGCTTTTTCACATGAGAACATACGACTGCATCACCAAATATCTGGCCAGTTATCATTTACTAAATATGACGGGATCAATAAATTACACGTTTGCTAAATAGTTATGTGAGCTTTTTTATATACTGCAGTACAAAGGGCAAATATTATCGACACAACATCAGTGATTTGACAGCTATTCTACAGCAGCATAAACCCCTTTTGACTATATCAGCACGCATTTAAAAATATGCACCCTATCCGCAATGCTTGTGCTGACTCATCCAAACGCATTTCATATTTCAATACTTTGCTGATAGATGATAATGCATTAAAGTAATACAAGAATTGCTGCAAAATACACAAAAGCAGTTGCTTTATGAGTGATACCCTCGACACCAGTCATAATATGTTGTCTAAGGTTATAACATGTAATATGAGTTGGTACATTTTACAAAAGAAAGCAAAAAGTACATTCATATGTTGATGCTCAGTTCCATGCATAGTGGATAAAGTGATACTCGCATGCATAAAACACAATCGTCGTAATAGTGCAAGTCATGTCAGACATCACAGCAAGTGGATCTTTTTAATGACGCTGTATTGTGAATTGGCTGCATTTTGCGTCATTAACTTGCCATTTGTTGTTGTCTGGATTAACGTATTGAGGCTGCAGACTAATGATAAACATTATCGACGAGCCTCACAGGCTCAAAGTATAGCTGATAAGCAAGTTACAGACGCATATTATATCATCGTACCAGACCGATTAGGAAGTAACTATGGCCACTTTGAGTAATTAAGACCACTTGAAGTTTCAACGGAACCCACTTAGCTTGACAACATATTGTCCCTTCAAACAATTTCATTGGGGGCAACAAAAGGAGATGCTGAGGAGATCTCTGCGCCGGGTCGTTGTGTGTTGATGGAAATCAAAATCTACCCTAATGAGAGTATAAGCTGTTGCAGCTGTGACAACGGCATAACAGTGGTTAGAAGTTTCACTGAAAACAGCCCTAGTTAATATAAGCGTTGTCTCGCATGTAGCTCAACAAAGCACGCTGTATGTCGTGATTTACTATTGGAAATCCTATTCATATTATCATTAAATAATTGCGAGCTATGCGTTTGCAGATGAGAACATACAACTGCATCACCAAATATGTATTCCAACACACATAAGTCATATTGCCCTTGAATTTAATTGTATGTGAGACTTGTGGTATCTATTCCTTACTCATCATTATAGGTGATATCTGCGTCTTTGCTATTTGTGTGCCACACGCTCACTCTTATTTCTTTAGCCTCCACAGCTGTGCCTCACTCATTGGCACTTCTGCGTTCATCCTGGTGGTACAGGGCTATCAAGTGTGAAGATTCATCTGCTGTAGCGATCCTCATGTGACCACAGAGACGTTATCCCTATAGCATAACTATACAGTATGGGTCAGTCTCGGTGCCAACAAACCTCACACTTCAATGACAAGGTTTGTAAATTGCTAGAATTTTTCTTGAAAAAACGTAGACAGACGTGGACAGTTATTGTATTGCTAAGCTGTGCTATAACCTCCTCATGTGGTTTTAGCTTGCGACACCTTCTGGCATGCGCGACATATGATTTCATAATCTTTCAGCTTTTAGCCTCCCATGCGCATAAATCCGCCATGATTCATTTGCTGCACGTTATTGCGAATCTCCAAAGTGTGCTCAGTCTCTTGTTATGCTTCCTTTATATGCATGGGCTGGATAGGGACATCCTGCAGGCATGTTTCCATTAAGTTTGCCTCTTTCCTAGGCTAGTTGTCGCGTGGAGAAAACGCTATTTGAATAAATAGTGTAATAGTTTTGTTGTCTCAGCGAGAAAAAGATATCCACGTATTACGTACTAAAAAGATAAGGTTGTTTTGTACTTAAGTGGTAACTATTGATTTTGCGCTAAATGCAGTCTAGTTTACGCTGCATGTAGACTTATTTGCAAAAAACCCAACCTAATCGTCTGTTGTAACGCTCAGACTACTGTAGGTGTGCCGTCTACAGCTCTCTGTTTAGCTATAGATGATATAAGAGGACTAAAGTAGTGCCACAAATCATACATCTCATAGAGTAGTAGTAAAACTGAAATGCAAGAGACACTGGTGACTGATGAACGAATATAAAACCGCAAGAAAACAGCATAGTGTTTTGTCAATTTATCTTTCTCTCATTTATACGCAAACGAGTACCTGCCCATAGCACCATACTGTGTTTTAGAGCTAGATCTGCACGCTGTAGGCGTGATATTATCAGTTCATGCCTATCAAATATTACAGTCAGACATGTACAATTAACCTAGGGAACCCCATTTATATTACATCACCTCAATGGATTACCGTACCTCTCGTTACGATGAACGGTTTTTGTAGGAAGTACAATGTTAATAAAAGTTGTAACATGAGCACCATCGCTAATAAGCAGTTAAGTGGGAAGCAGCATCTGTATAATTAAATTCATAGCTTGAATAATTGAATTAGTTACATCGGGCCCATAGGAAACTAGTAGTTAATGTAATAATGGCAGAATGGATAAAGATCTGGACGCAGCAGATTTCAAATCAATGGGTGCTATCATCGTTTACATGATGAGACGGAACAACAAGTGAAACAACCGGTGACGGCCGTGCATTAGATTCATTGATATACGATATCATCGTATGCACAATGCTGAGGTTCGCTATTGTCCCTATTGACAAGCCAATTACCGGATACAGGCTTAGAGAGGATTCTTAATTAGCTTGCTCTGAACCAGTACGTTTAGAAGGATGATATGTGTGTTCTGTTGAATGATTCACCACAATTACCATATAGGGCAACAGCGTAGAATGCTCATGAATAATTCAAAGCCCATGCTGCAAACAGTCCGCGTTGTTGAGAGAGTCCATGCATGTAGTTATCTACTTGAGCACGTGGCAATACGTCTGTGAGGAAAACGTCTGGGGCTTCTTATATGTAAACTCTTGAATGTATGGCCTTGTTATAGAATTAAAGCAGATGTGAAGGTACATTGGAAGCTGGAGCAAATAGCTAAATGACGGGTAGGAAGAATTATTGCTCATGCATTTAATATTTGCTGGTTTGGACAGAGCACTGGTATATATCAAGTCATGCATGGTATCATGATCCCATTAGCACAACTGATCATTTTTTACACGCGCGGCACAGATAATTGCCGGCAAATCATTAAAAATAAAAGTTTTCACAACTCTAATGATTCTGACTTCAGTAACATAGCACCTTTGCTACCTGTATCAGTAATTAGATTAAAGCATACACTCCAACATCAATGCTTTTGCGATCTCATCCATGAGCATCTAACATTTGAATATGCAATAAATGAATACCAGTTGGACTGCTTACAGCATGAAAATGTCTGATTTGGAAAAATTCAACCATGATATACACGAGCAGGACTAAATTAGCGACAGCCTCGAGTTACACTTCTTTGCACTTGGAATATTTCATAATGGTATACGTACAAAGCAAATAGTTGCGTATGATGATATTCTAGTTAACAGGGGCGCATAATGTTATTGTGCCAGATCTTCAAAATGATCATGCAAGTGAATCCTTTTCAACCTTTCTCGCGTTCACCCCACGAGGCACGGGTAGCTGGCTCGTGACATTCGCTAACTCAAGCGAGTTTGCTTATTTCAAGTTAATATTTGTAATATTTACTCAGCTTCGTGAAAGCAAGCTTAAATGCTCTGAGAAGTACAGTGTGTAATTGTAACTATACCCATGCATTGTAATCATATAGGTCTGCTTTCTACCGTTCACTGTTCAGCGATAGATGACATTAGCAATCGCAAGTCCTGCCCCAGCGATAGTGTACACCTCACACAGTTTAGCAGCACAACTGTGCGCGGCTGACACTAGTACAACAGTTCTCCTTTTCATCATAAGTTTGCCCGAAAACTCAGCTGAGAGATTAATGAGATAAGGAAAGTGATTTTCGTTGTTATGTGGCAATGTTCAATGTGCCGGTTTCAATGAACGCTAGTTTGCGACTTTCGAATTTTTGTGCTACTTTCATCCTTGCCTACGAGGCGTATACATAGACACACACCAACTCATTTGTTATAACGTACATACTACCTGATCATTCATAATAACACACCAACACACGCTAACTACAATTGATTCATAACACACAAAGTAACTGGTTTTTTTTTATTAAATTAATATTGTTCTGTCATTTACAACTTTCAACGACATGATCTGCCTAAACGATATAGTATGTGCGATAAGAGGATGAAAAGGCGTTAAAGACGCAAGTTTAGATGGCAGCTTTTGCCGTTACGTCTACAGACATGGCTATCGCAATTAGAAACCAGCCTTTTCCTGCTGTTTGAACGTGTCCGGGGCAAACTTAATCGCAACCATGTAAATTGCATGAAAATATAAAGAGTGACACTGTATTGGCACACTGTATGGTTTTGCTAGGATAATGATCCAATGAGCCTTCCATGCATTGCGGTACAATCACGGTACAGATCACATCATGTTCGATTAGTAATATATATCATTCATACCTTACAACGAGATGTAATTATATTTTTGGTCCGTATTTGCATTGACCAACCCCAGAAAATCTATTAGTTGCATTGTTTTTAGTAAACAATTATCAGTGCAGCACAGCTGTACTAAGAGCAGCTGTTGCGGACATTTGGCCCCGTCAAATGTAAAACATGAGACATGTTGAATATGCAATTAATTGATGGTGCAATACTATCAGCATTAAACATTGTTCATTGTTTAAGATAATGTGTTTACTACACAAAGGTCCATATGATGAAATACGTTTGCTCATGCTAAGTAGATGAAACGAGACACGTATGCACACAAAGGAACAATCTTCCTCGCAGCATGGGTCATGTATAGCATCGTGGTAAATAGATCTGGTGGAAAGTGTTGGATTCGAAATTGTACAACGGTGCGTGTCATTTGCCGTTTTTTTGCTGTCCATAATGATGGATTGAGAATAATAGCTAAGCTATTGATTATGCGTATACCAGTTATCCCACCACAGGGAACAACGCGATGCGGACAGATAATTCCTAAATTGACTCTGTTATGCATCGAATTGCTTGTTAATTGAATGGATTGCGATTTGTAGCGGTGCAAGTCTGGTTTTTAAAACACACGCACCAGCACACACACACAAACTACTCATTTGTATTATAGCACAGACAGATTACACATATCTACCACTGATTGATTGTTTTCAGAATTACTAGCTATTTGTTGTTATGATATACTTCAGCCTTTTGAAGCTAACTTTCCACCTATCAATGGCAAGTTGCGAGAAGAGACTCAGGCATCCGCTGAAGGGGCATTATGACAGCGACTTATTAAATCAGTGCTTTGTCAACAGCTCTAGTGCATTGGTCGTCACATTAGTATGCATGCCTGCTGTTATGAGCATCACCACTCATATATAGCTATGTATTGTGGGGAACAGTATTTTTAGGACTAGATTGACACCTTAATTAATGTCATCAGTTGCTATCATTACAAGTAAGCTAGCGGTGACTGGAAGGGCAGAAGTCATTGTATTATAAATATATTTGTTTGATTATGACAGGTCGTGTTTTCCGCTGTGCAACACCATCAACTTGACCACCTGGATATGACTCACAGGGTAAAGGACGAAGGCGGTATTGTCGATATTGACAAACCAATTACCGCATGCGACCTTGGTGAGGATTCGGAAATACCGTTGCTCTCAAGGGCAATGAACGTAACGCCGATGGCAAATTACCTTAACCATCAACCAATGAATGAGTTTTATAGTACAAAGGGCTGCAGCCAGTGTGATGACCTTTACGTCATGTTGCATGCTACACCACCATTATCATACCAACAAATTCGTTATATGCTTATGTATTGACCCACAAAGAGTAGTGGCAGGAATGTATTTTATTTTTTGCATTTGTTTGAGACCAAAACCTCCGGATGTCACGCATAACTGTAGCAAGTCTTATTCCTATTTGAATTCGTTCACAGATCGCCATGCATACGCAGGTACAAACATGTAGCTAACACACTATATATGCTATCCAACACGCATAGCGTGATATATTTAATTAACCTGCAAGTGAAATCTAAAGCTTCCATTCCAATACAATTAGTTGATGATATCCTCTCTGCATTGTTCCTGTTTTCTGGTTGGAGTCCCGTACCCTCCCTATTGTGCATAACCTTTGTAGCTGTGCCCAAATCGCTGACTCTCACTAGTTCTTAAATACATCACTTTTAGACACTGTGACTTTTACAGTCGTGTCCTATCGTATTTGACAATAAAGTGCCCAACAAGTATGAACGTTCATGTATGATAACGATTGTCACCGATTCTGTCACAGCTCTGTAGCATTCTACATATGTCTCAGAGACAATGGATTGTCAGTAGCCACGAAAATGATGAATAGGAAAAAGGTCTGACAACGGTTATAACCCAGTCTTTGGGGTCTGGTGCCAGTCGCCAACCGTTCATATTATGTGACCCTACGCACGAGGTTGGCCCTGTTGTTAGCTACCAAAGGGTATTCACCGTTGGGTATGCACGCTTAGTCGGAGCGCATCCAACAGACATGTAACTACTAAATATTCATTATTTCTCGACTTTTCGACACGTGGTGATGTCTACTAAGCTACAGGACCGATCTTTAAATTGATAGGATGAAACATGTAATGTTATGCCTTCAGATTCAAGCGCTATAGTTGTTCTATTGATTACACGTTTCCAAAAAAACTCACCTCAGAACCCGACGAGATAAGGATGGTTTACGGTTAATGATTTTTTATCTAGTCGTATATTACAAACAAGATATGAAGCCACATTGATTTTTGGCCCTACATTCAACCTGGCTCTTGCAGCCTACACACTGACAGGCTATCAACACCCATGTTATAACCCGCATGCTCACCACTCCCGTCTCAAAAAGTATAGACTGACATACAAAACAATGCTAAGACACAGCTTACGTATTAGCCTCACCTGTGTTAAAACCCGCACATAAATCACTGCTGTGTAAAACCGTGCGACTGACAACTTCTGTGTAATAACACTCCCAATATTGTGGCGCAACAAGCACACTTACCACGTCTGTGTTATGACACCCCCCACTAACCACTGCTGTGTTATAATGCGAAAACGAACTACTCCTGTGCTTTGACATGCTGTGGAAGCCAATGCTCAACATTTGATGAACCTTGTACAATTTTTGTGCATGCATCTTTGCAAGCGCATAAAAACCGCGCCGGTATTCAAATAATTAATGCATTTGAGTGAGCTGCTAGATTGTTACCTACCACGGCACGTGACCTACTTCTGTACGTTCTTCGCGTGAATGAAATGAGAGAGAATTAGAGAAAATAACACAGTACGTCCACATATTCCGCTCTGGTTATAGTGGGTGTCTGTCCGTGGTTTAATTAATTAAAGGTAAATACTTGTTATAGTCAAACATGTGTCCGCTGTATTTAGAGCGTTGTGCGTACTACCATTCGATCCATTTGTAGATTTCAGTGTTTTGAATAGGACAGGTATATTTATACAAGCTATGAGTATATTTAGACTTATGCGGTATCACCATTCATCATGCTTCATATCAGCGTTGGTGTCCACATAAATATTTCATTCACGCCTGGTCTTCTAATATCATTCATCTGCATACCTAATTTGATTTTATAATAAATTCGCATAATTTAGCTAGTCAATCATGATTTCAATCGTCTGTATGCTCGAGTCATTCCTGGTGCCATCAATGGTACCTATTATGCAAATACTACTAAGCAAATCAGATTGCTCATGAGAATCGGAATAAGGGCCACTTTGTGCATCATACAATTTCTAAGAATTCATAATGAATTCACATTATATTCATATTTACAGTACATGTATACTGCATTACTGATAATGGCACAAGCTTGCAAAACGTCTTTGATTCAACACTTGTTTTAGCCTCAAGGGTGACTGTGATGTGGTATGTGGAGGACAATTGGGGCCTTATTAGCTTTCATAAGACGAACGGCAAAATTGTGTGTCATAGTCTCATCAATGTGAACAATACTGAATTTCTATTTTAGGGCAATGCTATGGAATATTATTGTCATAAAAGTAGGATAAGGACAAGATGCAAAGACCAAATCAACAACTATGACGAGCATCATGGTTCCGGTTTATAAAAACTTTTTATAGGTTCTGATTAGTCAGTTCCAATGTTGCTGCTGTGACGTCGGATGCGTTTGTCACATGTATTTGCTCGTTTGTTAACTTATTCCGTATACGTTTGTGGGGTAAATAGGCAAATCACGATAAGGTAAATCATATCAAAAGAGCTCGTTCTCAACCTGGTGTTATCTAATAAACCAAGCTCACTATGGCTGCATTTCTTTGAGACAATATACACTACCTATCACATTGTTAGATTGACATGCAATCCGTCAATTTACCCGGCAGGACAATCGGGCATTTCACAAAAGCGAATTGTTCTACGAACCAACTTTCAACATGCTCTTCAGCTTCCCTCGTGATATAATCGCTGATTCGCGCGATGAATCTCTATCAACCTAATGGGCGTCATAAGCCCCGATCCTGTACATACATCTCCGCATAGCCTGAGATAGGGTGCAGAAGAGATTGGACCTTTAGCGGGTAAATAGTGTGGACATTGACAAAGGGAGATGCGCGTTTGATGGTATCGGCCTTAAGGCAAAATTAAGAGCGCTATTATTGATTGCGCGCTCATGCGTGATAAAGGAAAGAGGAGGTGGATCATAAAAGCAATGGTGTCCCTCTTCGGTAAAGAAGGGAAGGCGAAATAATGGAAGCCAACTTTATTCAAGCATAATGCCTGGCTTCGTTAATAGGTACTATCTCGGACATCCACTCCCCCATATGCATTGGTCATGTTGTGAATAAGATTCACGGATATGTTTAGTCAAAACGAGCAGTTCCAACATTTTCATTTATAACGACCGCCTTTTTTTATACTTGCTGCTTTAATCCTTACATGGACGAAGATTGGCAGTTCATGTACGTCCATGTGTGAATTTCTGAGACCATCCCAGCCCTTATTAACCTTTTACTCTCTTCCCATTTGGTTGAGTTCACAGTCGCTTCAATTCCTTAGCCAGTCGTCATCTACTCTATTTCTGGGCGAAATCAAAACAAGTTGCAACACCTTTAATCAATTATGTTTTCAAATATAGAATTTTTCATCTAACAACCATGAAGTTGTTTCACTCATACTTCTGTAGCTCCCGCTGGTCTTATCATCACGATGACTTGAAACGACCTTGATCCGGCTGGGGTAAATCCCTTGGGCCAAGCAAAAGTCAGGTCCATTCCACTAGATTACACTCATATGTTATTTCGCTGCCAAGGAGATGAGAAGATAGTCCACACCACCGGCGCCTGCGGCAGTGATTGAGTTTTTTATTCCTTGGCTGTTGATGATTACAGTAATATATGGCGTGCATAGAAGTGAACTATACCACATCCACCATTCATACCTATGTTAGTTGCTCAGATAATATCAAAAACAAAACCTAAATCAAGTCTAAGCTTTTTTTACCACTATGCCTTTCCGCAGCACCCTGAGAGATACAAAAGCAGCTGTGAAATAAAAGATGCTGATCATTAACAGAATCATATTATTCATCAGATAGGAAACTTTGTAGATTGCTTTAATGCTGTTTGTTGTGATTTTTTGGTAGGTCATTTTGAGCTTCTAATCTTGTAGTGCAATGAACAATACTTATGTTAAGGTCGTAGAAAATGAAACATTAAGGAAATGGGGAAGAAAAACAACACAAGGTGTCATAGCTTAATAAAAGTGAATAGTACGGATTGTCGGCCATTTCTAAGGGCTGGTTTGGTAGTCGGAATGTATTTGTTAATTCCGGTCGTGCGCAATTAATACAATATTAATTAAAAGACCAACTTTTTTAACCGATTGGTTCAGACTTAGTGATATGCATTGGAGGCGGGCCACTAGTTGGCCTGCTTAGGCCAATCACAAACTTATACTTAGAAGATGGCTCTCGCTGCCCAGCCGGACGTCGGTGGGCTGGGCAGCACGTGAGAAGGGCGATGAATAACTGTTATAGCAGATGTTTGTGATTCGCTGATAGGCTGACTGCCGCAACTATTGGTATATTCGATGATGCATTGACTCTGATACTCTGGCCGCACTTTATAACAACATATATATATATGTGTGCGTGTGTGAGATTATATAGCCCATCTCAGGGGTATCATGTGGCTGGCTATTTGCCAAATGTGCCTTTTACAGCTCCCACCAAACGCAAATTATCGTCATAAAGGACTTAATGAAATTATTTTAATCGCATTTTTTATGCAGTCGCTTCTGTGTCTGACCAAGAAGCTGGATAACCCATGTTTTCTGTTGTAGCCAGGTTTCTGTAAATGTGAGTTACCTCATTCATTTTTAGTAATGAATGTTTCGCGGTGTTATTTGACCAAGTTTTTGTAGTACAAAACGCTCTGCCTAAAATCGTACGCTTTCCATGAGTGGCGCAATTATAAGCTAATGTATGGCTTGGTCTTCACATAGCCGAGTGGTGATTGCCTGCTCCTATTCTCCCTTAATTACAGCACACCTGGCGTCGATATATTATTGTCTATGTTTAAAAATGGATGCGCACAAGGAAATTTGTTTTATCGTCAAGCCACGATTCCCTGGCTAATGCAGCACAACAATGCCGTGTTTGTTGTAATACTGATGTGAGTTAACCTTTAGATACGGAATTACCAAATGCATCAGACCGCGCAAATATTGAAAACATTGATGCGCGAAAATGAGGCTATATTGGACTAAATATATAGACAATTCCTGCTGGCTAACGCTTAGGCCAGCCAGCTCATTACATGTTTCCATGTTGCGCATAGTCTGGATGTTAGGTTTTGCATTATTCAAAGGTATATTACGCTGCTTGCACGGTGAGATGATGGTGGTTAAGTATTCAACAGGGCGTATATATCATTACAGCTGCTGTATCCCTTTGTAATGTAAAAACCCACAGACTGGTTTATTGGTAGGTAATTGGCCATCAGCGCTTCGCGATTGCCCGTGAGGGCAGCGTTAATTCAGAATCCACTTCAAAAGCTGTGTGCCCTGGAAGCTCATGAAGCACCAATACAAATCCGACGGCAGCAGCGTATAACATTCTTTTTTTTTTATCAAATCAGGGCGAATGCAAACCATCATTTGACCAGTGTATACAGGAATCCCTGTATGGGTCATGCCTTAATCTGGATGGTGTGAGAGCGGAGACCATACAACAGTCTCGCGGCCCTGCTCTGGCTGCTCTAGCTGCTCTGGCTGTGTCTCTGCCCCCTCTTCTTCCTCCCTGGATGGCTGCTCCTCCGCCTCATCAGGGATTCGGAGGGTCTTCTTGGAAGGCAGGGTGCAAAACCTGAGAACCTTTGTGAAAATTTGTAATGAAATGTCTCTTGTGCCTTGCCGCTACCTTGCATTTGCCTTGGTATTTGTCTACGACCTACAGCCGCCGCAGGGACGTCCTGAGGCGAGCGTGCGTTATCACTTCAAAAGCCGCAAATATTCTAGTACATCCTGTACAATAAACGTAGATAACGCCATCCATATTCGATTAAATGCGCGGATTAGAGTGCCTCTTGTTTCGAAGGACGATATTTGGTAGGAATAGGGTGTTAATGCAGTTTGTCATATGAACACCATCGTTCAAATGCACCAATGTATTGGCAGGAACCGCTTGCATATGGCAACATTAGAAGCTGAGTAAATCTAATCTGTTGCAAAGAAAACACTGGAAACTACAAGTGAATGTCGGAGCGGACAAAACTCTCAATACATTATTTTGATAATGTTAAGCATTTTGCCTTATTCATCTTATGTACTAGGCCGTGAAATAGGCTGGTGTTTCAAAACATTTTGTCGATTATTGCCTATTCCCTCTGTTAGTCTGCGTCATTATTCCCTCAACACCCACACCTCCTCCCCATCCCCTTTCTCAGCAAGCCAAATACTGCATACTTCACTGGGGTGGATTCTGAATTACCCTCGCTCTTGAAGACAATTTCTTAACGCAGATGACCAATGAACCTGCCAGCATACAAGAGTATTTAACAAAAGGATCTATCAGCTGTAGATGCTTTACCACCATCTTTCTAGGATAAAGTGCAATACGCTCTCGAATAATGGATCGAGCAAATAGCTAGATGACGGCATGCAAATTCACTACGTTCGCAATATATAGTTACAGGTATGAACTAACTGTTGGCAAACTATATGGGTTTTGTTCAATTAATTATCCGCAGAGCAAACCAACGCATCACAGAACACACGCAGCACAGATCATTGCTTGTCTATTACACTTTGAAACGATTGAAACACAACACAAAGTGGCATAATGGATTGAATAGTGTAGAATGTCATGCTTACAGGCAATGTATGGTGAGCAATGTATCTTTGCTGCATATCTGCCATATCTCGCTTTCAGCGCACATATAATTGATACAGATTTACGCCATCCCTCAGGGCATGACAATGTATGTAATGTTTGATATCCGATACTAGTCGCGATTAGTTCTTATATTGCAATGCTATCCTATATCCTCCTCCTATAGTAAGAGTCAGCTATGCGGATGCGGAACCATCGGCTGCAGACGAATGGTTTAGACTCACATCCCATAAGTGTTCACTTTTTTGTTATGCATTGTTTGATATGCATGCGCGAGTAGAGGGTTTTCTGTAGTCTTGATGTCATTCAATATTCTCACCAGCTCTGCTAATTGACGTGTTTGAGGAACATTGCCGTAAAAGTATTATTATGAGATACCAATATATAATGCTTTACACTTCATGTGTCGGGTTGCGCCGGCTGACACTAGTACAACAGTTCTCCTTTTCATCATAAGTTTGCCAGAAAACTCAGCTGAGAGATTAATGAGATAAGGAAAGTGATTTCGTTGTTATGTGGCAATGTTCAATGTGCCGGTTTCAATGATCACTAGTTTGCGACTTTCGAATTTTTGTGCTACTTTCATCCTTGCCTACGAGGCGTATACATAAACACTCACACCAACTCATTTGTTATAACGTACATACTACCTGATCATTCATAATAACACGCACACACACGTTAACTACAATTGATTCATAACACACAAAGTAACTGTTTTTTTTATTAAATTAATATTGTTCTGTCATTTACAACGACATGATCTGCCTAAACGATATAGTATGTGCGATAAGAGGATGAAAAGGCGTTAAAAACGCAAGTTTAGATGGCAGCGTTTGCCGTTACGTCTACAGACATGGCTATCGCAATTAGAAACCAGCCTTTTCCTGCTGTTTGAACGTGTCCGGGGCAAACTTAATCGCAACCATGTAAATTGCATGAAAATATAAAGAGTGACACTGTATTGGCACACTGTATGGTTTTGCTAGGATAATGATCCAATGAGCCTTCCATGCATTGCGGTACAATCACGGTACAGATCACATCATGTTCGATTAGTAATATATATCATTCATACCTTACAACGAGATGAAATACGAGTCACTCTTTTGCAATTATATTTTTGGTCCGTATTTGCATTGACCAACCCCAGAAAATCTATTAGTTGCATTGTTGTTAGTAAACAACTATCAGTGCAGCACAGCTGTACTAAGAGCAGCTGTTGCGGACATTTGGCCCCGTCAAATGTAAAACATGAGACATGTTGAATATGCAATTAATTGATGGTGCAATACTATCAGCATTAAACATTGTTCATTGTTTAAGATAATGTGTTTACTACACAAAGGTCCATATGATGAAATACGTTTGCTCATGCTAAGTAGATGAAACGAGACACGTATGCACACAAAGGAACAATCTTCCTCGCAGCATGGGTCATGTATAGCATCGTGGTAAATAGATCTGGTGGAAAGTGTTGCATTCGAAATTGTACAACGGTGCGTGTCATTTGCCGTTTTTTTGCTGTCCAGAATGATGGATTGAGAATAATAGCTAAGCTATTGATTATGCGTATACCAGTTATCCCACCACAGGGAACAACGCGATGCGGACAGATAATTCCTAAATTGACTCTGTTATGCATCGAATTGCTTGTTAATTGAATACACTAGCACACACACACAAAATACTCATTTGTATTATAGCACAGACAGAGTACACATATCTACAACTGATTAATTGTTTTCAGAATTACTAGCTATTTGTTGTTATGATATACTTCAGCCTTTTGAAGCTAACTTTCCACCAAGTTGCGAGAAGTGCTCTAGTGCATTGGTCGTCACAGTAATATGCATGCCTGCTGTTATGAGCATCACCGCTCATATATAGCTATGTATTGTGGGGAACAGTATTTTTAGGACTAGATTGACACCTTAATTAATGTCATCAGTTGCTATCATTACAAGTAAGCTACCGGTGACTGGAAGGGCAGAAGTCATTGTATTATAAATATATTTGTTTGATTATGACAGGTCGTGTTTTCCTCTGTGCAACACCATCAACTTGACCACCTGGATATGACTCACAGGGTAAAGGACGAAGGCGGTATCGTCGATATTGACAAACCAATTACCGCATGCGACCTTGGTTAGGATTCGGAAATACCGATGCTCTCAAGGGCAATGAACGTAACGCTGATGGCAAATTACCTTACCATCAACCAATGGATGAGTTTTATAGTACAAAGGGCTGCAGCCAGTGTGATGACCTTTACATCATGTTGTATGCTACGCCACCATTATCATACCAACACAATCGTTATATGCTTATGTATTGACCCACAAAGAGTAGTAGCAGGAATGTGTTTTATTTTTTGCATTTGTTTGAGACCAAAACCTCCGGATGTTGCGCATAACTGCAGCAAGTCTTATTCCTATTTGAATTCGTTCACAGATCGCCATGCATACGCAGGTACAAACATGTAGCTAACACACTATATATGCTATCCAACATGCACAGCGTGATATATTTAATTAACCTGCAAGTGAAATCTAAAGCTTCCATTCCAATACATGTTTAGCTGATGATATCCTCTCTGCATTTTTCCTGTTTTCTGGTTGGAGTCCCGTACCCTCCCTATTGTGCATAACCTTTGTAGCTGTGCCTAAATCGCTGACTCTCACTAGTTCTTAAATACATCGCTTTTAGACACTATGCCTTTTTACAGTCGTGTCCTATCGTATTTGACAATAAAGTGCTCAACAAGTATGAAGGTTCATGTATGATAACGATTGTCACCGATTCTGTCACAGCTCTGTAGCATTCTACATATGTCTCAGAGACAATGGATTGTCAGTGGCCACGAAAATGATGAATAGGAAAAAGGTCTGACAACGGTTATAACCCAGTCTTTGGGGTCTGGTGCCAGTCGCCAACCGTTCATATTATGTGACCCTACGCACGAGGTTGGCCCTGTTGTTAGCTACCAAGGGTATTCACCGTTGGATATGCACGCTTAGTCGGAGCGCATCCAACAGACATGTAACTACTTAATATTCATTATTTCTCGACTTTTCGACACGTGGTGATGTCTACTAAGCTACAGGACCGATCTTTAAATTGATAGGGTGAAACATGTAATGTTGTGCCTTCAGATTCGAGCGCTATAGTTGTTCTATTGATTACACGTTTCCAAAACAACTCACCTCAGAACCCAACGAGATAAGGATGGTTTACGGTTAATGATTTTTTATCTAGTCGTATATAACAAACAAGATTTCTTAATGGCTATGAAGCAACATTGATTTTTGGCCCTACATTCAACCCGGCTCTTGCAGCCTACACACTGACAGGCTATCAACACCCATGTTATAATCCGCATGCTCACCACTCCCGTCTCACAAAGTATAGACTGACATATAAAACAATTCTAAGACACAGCACACGTATTAGCCTCTCCTGTGTTAAAACCCGCACATAAATCACTGCTGTGTAAAACCGTGCGACTGACAATTTCTGTGCAACAAGCACACTACCCAATATGTGGGCGCAACAAGCACACTTACCACGTCTGTGTTATGACACCCCCACTAACAACTTTGACATGCTGCGGAAGCCAATGCTCAATATTTGATGAACCTTGTACAATTTTTGTGCATGCATCTTTGCAAGTGCATTAAAACCGCGCCGGTATTCAAATAATTAATGCATTTGAGTGAGCTGCTAGATTGTTACCTACCACGGCACGTGACCTACTTCTGTACTTTCTTCGCGTGAATGAAATAAGAGAGAGAATTAGAGACATTAACACAGTACGTCCACATATTCCGCTCTGGTTATTGTGGGTGTCTGTCCGTGGTTTAATCAATTAAAGGTAAATGCTTGTCATAGTCAAACATGTGTCCGCTGTATTTAGAGCGTTGTGCGTACTACCATTCGATCCATTTGTAGATTTCAGTGTTTTGAATAGGACAGGTATATTTATACAAGCTATGAGTATATTCAGACGTATGCGGTATCACCATTCATCATTCATCAGCGTTGGTGTCAACAATAATATTTCATTCTCTTAATGGTCTCCTAATAGCATTCATCTGCAAACCTGATTTGATTTTTAATAAATTCGCATGATTTAGCTTGTTAATCATGATTTCAATCGTCTGTATGATCGAGTCATTCCTGGTGCCATCAATGGTACCTATTATGCAAATACTACTAAACAAATCAGATTGCTCATGAGCATCGGAATAAGGGCCACTTTGTGCACCATACAATTTCTAAGAATTCATACTGAATTCACATTATATTCATTTTTACAGTACATGTATACTGCATTACTGATAATGGCACGAGCTTGCAAAACGTCTTTGATTCAACACTTGTTTAAGCCTCAAGCGTGACTGTGATGTGGTATTTAGAGGACAATTGGGGCCTTATTAGCTTTCATAAGACGAATGGCAAAATTGTGTGTCATAGTCTCATCTATGTGAACAATACTGAATTTCTATTGTAGGGCAATGCTATGGAATTATATTGTCATAAAAGTAGGATAATGACTAGATGCAAAGACCAAATCAACAACTATGACGAGCATCATGGTTCCGGTTGATAAAAACCTATTATAGGTTCTGATTAGTCTGTTCAAATATTGCTGTTGTGACGTCAGTTATGTATTTGCTCGTTTGTTAACTTATTCCGTAAACGTTTGTGGGGTAAATAGGCAAATCACGATAAGGTAAATGATATCAAAAGAGCTCGTTCTCAACCTGGTGTTATCTAATAAACCCTGCTCACTATGGCTGCATTTCTTTGAGACAATATACACTACCTATCACATTGTTGGATTGACATGCAAGCCGTCTATTTACCTGGCAGGACAATGGGACATTTCACAAAAGCGAATTGTTCTACGAACCAACTTTCAACATGCACTTCAGCTTCCCTCGTGATATAATCGCTGATTCGCGCGATGAATCTCTATCAACCTAATGGGCGTCATAAGCCCCGATCCTGTACATACATCTCCGCCTAGCCTGAGATAGGGTGCAGAAGAGATTGGACCTTTAGCTGGTAAATAGTGGACATTGACAAGGGAGTGTGGACATGGTATCGGCCTGGCAAAATTCGTTAATAGCGTACTCATGCGTGATAAAGGAAAGAGGAGGTGGATCATACATGGTGTCCTCTCGGTAAAGAAGGGAAGGCGAAATAATGGAAGAACTGGCATAATCCTGCTTGTGATTACATCCATACACGGATATGATTAGTCAAAACGACCAGTTGTGAATACATTATCATTAGTAAACGACCAGTTTCTACATAATCATTTTTCATACTTGCTGCTTTTTTATACTTGCTGCTTTACATACATGGACGTAGATTGGCAGTTCATGTACGTCCATGTGTGAATTTCTGAGACCATCCCAGCCCTTATTAACCTTTTACTCTCTTCCCATTTGGTTGAGTTAACTGTCGCTTCAATTCCTTAGCCAGTCGTCATCTACTCTATTTCTGGGCGAAATCAAAACAAGTTTCAACACCTTTAATCAATTATGTTTTCAAATATAGAATTTGTCATCTAACAACCATGAAGTTGTTTCACTCATACTTCTGTAGCTCCCGCTGGTCTTATCATCACGATGACTTGAAACGACCTTGATCCGGCTGGGGTAAATCCCTTGGGCCAAGCAAAAGTCAGGTCCATTCCACTAGATTACACTCATATGTTATTTCGCTGCCAAGGAGATGAGAAGAATGGTCCACACAACAGGCGCCAGCGGCAGTGATTGTGTTTTTATTTCTTGGCTGTTGATGATTACAGTAAGAAATGGCGTGCACAGAAGTGAACTCTACCACATCCACCATTCATACCTATGTTAGTTGCTCAGATAATATCAAAAACAAAACCTAAATCAAGTCTAAGCCTTTTTTACCACTATGCCTTTCCGCAGCACCCTGAGAGATACAAAAGCAGCTGTGAAATAAAGGATGCTGATCATTAACAGAATCATATTATTCAATAGATAGGAAGCTTTGTAGATTGCTCTAATGCTGCTTGTTGTGATTTTTTGGTAGGTCATTTTGAGGTCGATGTCTGCATTCACCTGATTTCACATCGCAGCTTCTAATCTTCTAGTGAAATGAACAATACTTATGTTAAGGTCTTAGAAAATGAAACATTAAGGAAATGGGGAAGAAAAACAACACAAGTGTCATAGCTTAATAAAAGTGAATAGTACGGATTGTCGGCCATTTCTAAGGGTTGGTTTGGTAGTTGGAATGTATTAGTTAATTCCAGTCGTGCGCAATTAATACAGTATTAATTAAAAAGACCAACGGTTTTAACCGATTGGTTCAGACTTAGTGAGATGCATTGGAGGCGGGCCACTAGTTGGCCTGCTTAGGCCAATCACAAACTTATACTTAGAAGATGGCTCTCGCTGCCCAGCCGGACGTCGGTGGGCTGAGCAGCACGTGAGAAGGGCGATGAATAACTGTTATAGCGATGTTTGTGATTCGCTGATAGGCTGACTGCCGCAACTATTGGTATATTCGATGATGCATTGACTCAGATACTCTCGCCGCACTTTATAACAACATATATATATATATATATATCTATATATATATATATATATATATATATATATATATATATATATATATATATATGATATATATATATATATATATATATATATATATATATATATATATATATATATATATATATATATATATATATATATATATATATATATATATATATATATCTATATATATATATATATATATATATATATATGTGTGTGTGTGTGTGTGTGTGTGTGTGTGTGAGATTATATAGCCATCTCAGGGGTATCATTTGGCTGGCTATTTGCAGAATGTGCCTTTTACAGCTCCCACCAAACGCAAATCATCCTCATAAAGGACTTAATGAAATTATTTTAATCGTATCTTTATGCAATCGCTTCTGTGTCTGACCAAGAAGCTGGATAACCCATGTTTTCTGTTGTAGCCAGGTTTCTGTAAATGTGAGTTACCTCATTCATTTTTAGTAATGAATGTTTCGCGGTGTTTATTTGACCAAGTTTTTGTTGTACAAAACACTCGTACGTACACTTTCCTGATTATAAGCAAATGTATGGCTTGGTCTTCACATAGCCGAGTAGTGATTGGCTGCTCCTATTCTCCCTTAATTACAGCACACCTGGCGTCGATATATTTATTGTCTATGTTTACGAATGGATGCGCACAAAAGGAAATGCATAATTTACTCGGCTGTTCTATTGAACGCTGTGAAATATATGAGAACGCCCAGCCAGGATTTTGATATCATGCGCATCTTCCAGTTTGCGGCTCAGCCTCTCACATTTTGTTGCGATATATTATTCGTCGAATGGTCTTATTTATGGTATAGCTATGAGATTTTTTTCGATCGTCAAGCCACAATTCCCTGGCTAATGCAGCACAACAATGCCGTGTTTGTTGTAATACTGATTTGAGTTATTCTTTAGATACGGAATTACCAAATGCATCAGACCGCGCAAATATTGAAAGCATTGACGCGCGAAAATATCTATATTGGACTAAATATATAGACAATTCCTGCTGGCTAACGCTTAGGCCCGCTAGCTCATTACATGTTTCCATGTTGCGCATAGTCTGGATGTTGGGTTTGCATTATTCAAAGGTATATTACGCTGCTTGCACGGTGAGATGATGGTGGTAAAGTATTCAACAGGGCGTATATATCATTACAGCTGCTGTATTCCTTTGTAATATAAAAACCCACAGACTGGTTTATTGGTAGGTAATTGGCCATCAGCGTTTCGCGATTGCCCTTGAGGGCAGCGTTAATTCAGAATCCACTTCAAAAGCTGTGTGCCCTGGAAGCTCATGAAGCACCAATACAAATCAGACGGCAGACGGCATCAGCGTATAACATTCTTTTTTTTTTATCAAATCAGGGCGAATGCAAACCATCATTTGACCAGTGTATACAGGAATCCCTGTATGGGTCATGCCTTAATCTGGATGGTGTGAGAGCGGAGACCATACAACAGTCTCGTGGCCCTGCTCTGGCTGCTCTAGCTGCTCTGGCTGTGTCTCTGCCCCCTCTTCTTCCTCCCTGGATGGCTGCTCCTCCGCCTCATCAGGGATTCGGATGGTCTTCTTGGAAGGCAGGGTGCAAAACCTGAGAACCTTTGTGAAACTTTGTAATGAAATGTCTCTTGTGCCTTGCCGCTACCTTGCATTTGCCTTGGTATTTGTCTACGACCTACAGCCGCCGCAAGGACGTCCTGAGGCGAGCGTGCGTTATCACTTCAAAAGCCGTACGGCAGCAGCAGGTTTTCTGTCTCCACAAATTCAAAATACGCCGTGCGGTTCCCTTAACATATGTGACTACTACAGTATGTGACCATGGGCATGCTGCGGCGGCGCTACAATTGTTAATGGCCGCAGCAAATGTGACACGCTGTCAGACAAGAAACAAGTAAACACAAACCCCTTATATATTCGAACCGTACTATCATTTACACATACAGAAAGTTTCGAAAGAGGGAGACAGGATTGGGAATATGGCTAGTACGAGAGGAGTATGGAATGCGATTATTGTTGCTCATATTTATGTCGAGCTGAATGCTTTTTCTATAGCACAGGCTCTTATTATCCAACTCCTGTCAGTGTGGGAGGCAATGACGGGGATCATTTTACGTTATGTTTGCATTTTATATGTTGAACTGTCTTATTCGAAATTACATCAGGCAGGGGTATTTAGTTTGTGCGGGTTGCAAGCCATGACGGGGTCCCTAACAATTTAGTGGCAAGACAAAGCAGCATGAGATGCGCTTAACCGGAACCGGAGACCTATTTATAGACCTTAAACATCAGATTGTCAAATTTGTTAAGCATCAATGGTAGAAACAGTGAGATGAATCCATCCATCAAACAAAATGGGAGTCAGTCCGTACAATGGGAGTGGCCACACAACTGCAAAGGTTGATCTTGTCTGCCCTCGTATCGGTCATACCTGCATACATACGTTCCTGCTGAGGGATGAGTTGGTCCCTGAATGCATTTCTTGCCGAGGTACTGACAGTGTAAAGCATGTCCTCATCGACTTTGCTGACATGATTCCATCAGGAATCGCTTTGTCCGTGTTCATAGTGTTTCATTATTGTACGAAAGGGTTGATAGATCTAAGGTAAAAAATTGGATGCATTACAGATTTTGAACAATACGGCATAGTGTTTATGCATTTGTAATAAATCAATTTAAGTTAATAAACTAAAAGTTAGTTTTTAATTAGACTCCTTCACTACTAATGCATTGATATTGCCACCTTATTTGTATTCACGAAATAACATATCTTGTTGGTGTGCCGCTGAATCTTATACTAACCTTACTGTACTCTGAAATAATAATTGGTCATCTACAATTTGCATAAATCGGGGTTAGAAGCTAGATTGCCACCTTCTTCTCATAAAACGATCGTCACCCATTTATTTGAAACGCCGTTGGGTCTGAAAATCCGATGACGGAGTCGCTATATGCAGGGACATATGACGGGAATGAACGAGAGTGAGAAACGAGAAGAAAGAGAGTTAGAGAAACTAGATACGAGATATGAGTTAAGAGGAATGAGATCTGAGACGGAACTTGGTCGCAAATAATTACCATGTAAAATAATGCAGTTTGTCCTCAGCCAACGTTGTGATTGTGGTAAGTGCCTCTGCGGACCAGTTGAGACGTCAGATGGTATACATTTTCTATAAATCTGTACATATAAACTCTGTTGTGCCAGCTAGATGTACGATATGTCTCATTATCTCATGCATTTGCACATTTTCACCTTTCGTCATCTACGTTGTTATTGGATATATCTACATCAGTATATCACTTTTTACTGATCAATCCCACGACCATGGATAAGCCCATGACAGAACTCGTTCTCACCGTATTGCCAACTGAACACTCCTTGCTATAACTGCCCTCCTATGAGACAATATGCAGTACCGGTCACATGGGTTCTGCATTGCGTCACTTCGATTATATTACGACTGCCTCACAACATTTGAAAGTGGACATTGACTCTAATTTAAATTGAATGGCAAAATATGCGATGGCAGCAAGACCTTCCTCTGATACATTCGGGAGCTTAATAGTTTATCTTGGAGCTTTGGGTGAGTTTTGACTAGATGACGACATTCAGCGTGAAACGGCTTGGTGAACGGGCATCGGCTGTCAACCAGAGGCGCCAAAAACAATGCTTTAAAGCGTTTGCGGTGAAAATGGTCAACAATATAGGACAAATAAGATAAAGATCAAGTTCTCGAATATGAACTTTCTGCAAACTGACCTTTCAAAGCAGCACGGTAGTTTGGAGCTAAAGATGGATGCGCTAAAAAGACTCTTGATTAATGGTTTCTTTAATTACGGAGCCATTATTTTGTTCACCAGAATGCTACAGTTCCAAATAACAAGCGGTCGATGGGTTTGGGGTCAGGGTCAAGGCTCATTCATGTTCGCATTATGAGCTATCAAAAACATTGGCCATGTGCTGCGTAATGGGAATAGAATGACAGGACATCCAGGCAAAGTGAAATCAACTCATACACTTGCTGGCGTCACTTCAAAAGTTTGGGCATGATTAGTAGTAATAATCCTAGTGAGGCATCCCGAGTTAGAGTGGCATTACGCTGTCAATGTATCCGATGGAACCGAAGATACATTTGACAATAACGCATTGTTCAACGTTTAAGCTTCCACCATGACGGCTCCCCATGCGTTCTATTGGCTGATTAGCCCAGTCGATCTCCATCACGCCGCTAGCCGTAATAAGTCATTTATGATTATCACGAATCTTCATCTTCCCAGCGATATGGTGTAGAATAGTCTTGGCTTCATCTGATGCAAAATCTGGACGATCAATACGGTGATGGGCATATGATGTTATTGGCTTATCTGTGACTTGAAAGTCTTTGTAATTCACACTTATTGCAACCGCAACCAGCCAACATGACAAGCGATGGTCCAAATTCACAATCCTTGCTATGAAGATAATACAGGTTGTAGATGCGCCATTGGTTTGTATAGTGTAATTTTTTATATCGCTTAATCACTAGACATTGGGTTGTCAGCCCATGCCCCATGGCATCGGGTCATTCTCTCTAGCCTCTACTTCTTCTCCCTTCCATCTATTTGTTACATAGCTCTATTCTGCCTCACCATCGCGATGTGTTACTGACTTACAACTCCGTGGGTGCAGTTTCTAGCTGCAAGCCTTAGCCAAGACTAATTTGATGCTTCTGGCCTTGCGGTCCATTTCACGAATTTAATGCTTCTGGCCTTGCGGCCTATTCCACTAGATTACACTTATATGTATTTAGGCGGACAAGAAAACGAGTAAGTGATCCAATCGCATGGCAGTCACTTTGTAGGAAAGCATCTGTATTGATTGACTGGCGATGATCCCAAAAACTTTTTCTTTTGGTGATTTCGGTAAGTAGGGATGAGATTAGACCTTTCCCACTTTCCGCCATTCACGACTATTTATGTGGTTCCGAAAATATTAAAAACTCAACATCGTCAACTCCAAACTCCCCTCTTACTACCACTTGGTGATATATCTTCATCTCATTGTCCTGCTATTCCAGTATATACTGAGAGATACAATGGCATACAGATAAGATGTCTTGATAAAGGTGATGCAAATCAATATCAGCATCACTTTATTCCAATGGTAGGAACATTAACAGATTGTATCAATGCTGAACATTTCAACAGCTTAGGCTTTATATATACATGTATCGGTAACTGAAATTAAGATAATATCAAACTGTCCGTCACTGATGATTCACGTTTCTCTCATTAACTGAGACCTGCGGTTATTTCTAATCTGTGCAAAACTAATAATTGTTTTTATGGGTGATTAACTTAAATTTTGTTCCCGTTTTTATCTGCTTGATAATGTTCCAATGTAATGCCTTCTTGGTATTGGGAGCCCGAAATCATCGATAGTTTGTCGATGTCAGCCCCTACAAACAAAATGCAAATTGATTGGCCACCGTATATTTTCACCCAAACCCTGCCTCTTGTCAGGCTCGAGTGTATTATAGCGTCTACCATATGCCATATTTGGTTAAGTTTCTCGTTCCGGCAAAAATAAGTCTTATGTGCAGTCTTCTGGCGAATTATGCCTCGTCGTCTTTGCATTTGTCGTTTGTGTTTTTCGAGCAAATAGGTAAACATTATGCGTTGTCAATACAACACAAACCAACAAGGAGCTCTATGACGTCAATCCCATGATCGTTACTCCCTGAATATTGTGCAATCATGTCTATTATGACCGGGCGTTCATGCGCACACTAAATTGCTGCCATAATGATGGCACAAATATTGACCCAGGTTACCGGCGGTTTAACGATGTCACAATCAAAACACGTCACACGTATGTGGTGCTTATATAGGGAAAAAGCTTAAAAGCTACATGCTAAAAATACTTAATGGATGCCATAAATAGTGTCAAGTTTAAGTTCTGGTATTCGTCATTTATTTATATATTTAAACGCAATCGTTGTTGCGTTACATGGGTGTCTTTGACATAACATCATTAAAACGTCGTCCGCTGCCTCCTCGTCGATATTGACGTCGTCCGCTGCCTCTTCGTCGACATTTACGTCGCCGCTGCCTCCTCGTCGACATTGTCGTCCGCTGCCTCCTCGTCGACATTGACGTCGCCCACACATCAGCTACAGGTATAATATCGCATCACTTGCCTATCGAATTCCACCATCACATCATTTATCGTGATGGTAGCGTCATAAAATCATTTAGGGATCTGTATGCAGTAATGTCTATCACCAGCGCATCCTACATAACGTACTAGAAAATAATTATGATAATTTATTTGCAGACGCAGACATCAGCCTGCGCTTAACACAGTTACACTGCTGGCCTCTCATAAAGAATATTATGAAGCCTTAAAGCAGAAAAAACCTCTGTCTCAATGTATTTATCATGTTTTGTTCTTCGTTTAATAGCACTCCTCTGAGCTATGCGGTGTGCATTAATATTATTGGTTGTTATATAATGGATGCAGCTGTTTTGGTCGCATCGTATTCACTCGATGCTTACGGTGAAATAATCGATGCCTTAGAGGAACTCAGCAGTAAGTTTTTTTAACTCGTGACCTGATAATACTCTGTAGAACAAATATCATATTGATAATGGACTAACAAAAGCCTGATTTTACCAAGAATATACCAGTTAAAATACCTTTTGCGTCAGCTCGTTGCCAAATGTAAACAATTATTGCCACGTACCAAAACTATAAGAAAAGGGTACCGTGTATCACATGATAAGTCGCTTTAGGATAAAGACCACATAAATACTGTCCAAACGGTACGCGATTGGTGTAATTAAACACTGGAAGCATTACTAGTTCTGTAGCCGTGTATGTTAGCTATTCTGGGGACGACACTACTTGATCAATATAGAATTGAGTACCCATGACAACTAATGGCCAGGTAGTTATCGATACACATTTATTACTGACATTTGATGGCACGTGTTAGATGCCGCAAAGTTGAATCGTCGTTTTAAAATGCCATCAAATATTTTTGGATGTATGTTATTCCTACACGTGATCGTATATTTACTAAACAGTCAGAACGTATCGATCCAACATCTTGTTTCTATGCATTGCTTAATGTGCCATCGATTATATTGATGACGCATGCTCATAATCGATAGTACATCTGCCTACTTCATAATAAGATTAGTACATTTCTTAATTATCTTAAATGACTTGATACAGCTTAGTGGGCAGACGCATTGACTGATCTTATATAATATGAGGAGTAGAAATGATAGATATTGTACCTATGCAACGTGTTGATTTATATGACCCACATTAACGATACAACGGCTAAGTGAACTTGAGGCACTTTAAGCGATGCGTTTTAGCGTCGATGGTTATTAATTATCAATATTGGACAATATCACTGCAATGGCTACCCATACATTCATGTTATATTTGTTATTTGATGCTTCAACACGGAACAGTTATTAGCGGCGGTTTTTAACTTTTGGCAGTGCTAACAATTGCTGTGAGATTGTTATAAAGCCCATTGTCTCCCTAACTCTCACCCATTCTCTTCCGATTGCAAGGACCACCGAACATTTGACAGCAGATGAGAACATCTCGTTTGAGTCAGTATGCTTTACATGAACACAAGTAATGTGAAACATTGAAGATCAAATAAAACGATTTTCATCATTTCTTTATTATGTGTTTCAAAATGGTGATGAATGACTCATGATTCGTAATCCATTGCCCCGGCATGCATAAGCGCTATAAATTCACCGATAAGGTCACACTCGGGAGAAAATACAAAGCTATTTTCTCGATTCCGTTTTGCATCAGTTGGCCGCTAGGCGACAGGTTCCATAACATCATATCGGCTGCTCTGCCTCCATGAGAATTCGACATCAGCGAGAGCGATAAGCGATTATTTTGTTTCCAGATTACATCAAGTTATGTCGTATTCTGATGTAGATTACAAGGCCCCATTTCATGAGTTGGTTGCCATTTGGTAGTCACAGGGACAGACATAAGCAGCATACATGAGACAGATTGATCGATTACAAAACAATGAATATTGCATATGAGCAATAAAATAATGATGCTTTGCTAATCGGTATCGTTAGTTGATGTCAAAAGCCCCCAAACAAAGAACCGATTCAGGCGCAGTGATTGCCAACTATTCCAAACTCAGAAAATCATTATGTTAGACACCATAAGCTTAGTTTGCAGACGTGTGTCTTCCATTGGTATCTACAAGGCGCACAAACCTGAACCTATCAAGTGGAGAGAAATGGTTATTTGATAAAGAACGGACTCTTATCTTGTAACATTTATAGGCTCCATCCCCGACTAAACACAACTGATGTTAGGAACAAGTGCTTTTATTGTAGAATATTTATTCTTAATGCGGTAATAGCCTTTGGTCGCTATGAATTTTGCATCTTTCACATTTGGAGCGCGGGTGGCTTTGAGGTAAACGTCTTGCTGTATACGGGAGCGAATACATTATCATGCTTTTATGCTTTTGCATCCTTCCTTTGATAGTCTTATGTGAGGAATAATGCCATTTAATGTCAGTAAATATGATGTTCATCGATGCTTCTCATGAATAGCTGCGATTAGTTCCGGTTCTTGCGCCAAACGACCCGAATATTATGCCAATATTTGGGAGTACATTTCCGTCCTGACCAACAACCGAGGTCATTTTAAACACGTTATCCTTTACAAACAGAGTTGTAAAGATATTATGGTCAAGATGAAAGTACCTGGTATAGACGGAGCAAATATTCACAGGGTTGTGTCCTGTGCTGTTTTTGTTGGTGCTTGAAGTCAGTTATTAATTTAAGCCTACTTATTAACCGCATCATTCAATAGAGTGAAGGCGATACATAAATAAGTCTAGTAATGAAACAATTGTCACACTTTTGAGATATATAGCGATAATGTAACCGATTAGAAGTACGTTGCTAGAGGCGATTGTTTGCAGTGGCTTTTTATATGATTCATTGACAAGTTGGTCCCACAGGACAATTAATGTCCCTGGGACAAAATCTGTCGATATATGTGTCAAATACATAACAGATGATGGTGCTATGGCATTCTTGAACAACGAAACACTTCGCTTATTTGTTATTCCATCCATACAGAAATGATGGTGATCGAAACATTGTGACACCATCAAAGCTGGCAATGGATATTGTGAAATGTGCAGTCAGAGACGAATGGAGTACTTCATAAAACCAGGTTATTCCCTGATCTCATATCTCCCATCCAGTATTCCATCAGCTTGTGTATAGAGATTCCCTGAATGCATTATTCATATATAGTGTATGTGTAATACCAGACGCACCTTTATTTTAACAACACCTGTGAATTTCTGGAATTGATTTCTTTTGTCTAATCCTTTAACAATCTATTCTCGCGTGACAAGATGTAGTATTCAAACATATATAACTGCCCATGTAAGCCTGTAAGTGCCCATGATAAACACAATAATGGTATCGAACATATATACATAAATACATAGAAATATACAAACATACAGACATACATATATACAAACATACAAACATACATACATAGATACTTACATACATACATACATACATACATACATACATACATACATACATACATACATACATACATACATACATACATACATACATACATACATACATACATACATACATACATACATACATGCATACATGCATACATACATACATACATACATACATACATACATACATACATACATACATACATACATACATACATACATACATACATACATACATACATACATACATACATACATACATACATACATACATACATACATACATACATACATACACGCATGCATGCATGGTTACATACATACATGCATACATTCATTTATTGCTGAACAATATTCCCATATTGTCGATTGTACAGTATTTATATACACAGTTATATAAGGGCAATACACCACGCACGTGATAATGTAACACGTGTTGTAAACTATGGATTTTGTCATTGTGACGAACCCGCTTCTATAAACGCCCCGGTGTCTTAGGCTTGTGAATGCGTCAGATGTTTATTGATTCGTATTAATGCTATATGCCCTGATACCAGGACGGCTGATTCCTTTGTGTATATACTAAATTAGCAAGGGGCATTATGTTCATACAATGACTTTCGTCTGTAAATTTTGCTAATAAAATGCATTATGCTGCTAATGAATACATATATCACACTGTGCATTGTTAAAGAAAAGAAAATCTTGCATCTGCATATCTTGACTTGGTTATCAGGACGTGCCTTCTCAGTCCTGTTGTTGTGGATAATTGTCTGGTCTCTGCACTGTGATAAAGGACGGTAATTCTTTGGTATTGTCTGCAGAAGGCCTCACGCATCCACGGCAACAGAAGATGGCAACAGACTCAAAACCCGATGTGGGATGGCACTTTAGGAGAGTTGTCCATACATCACAATCATTATCATCCATCACCATCGCGTCATCGCCTAGTTGTCGGACCCCAACACCAGCGGGTAAGAGGGGTCTTAAGGAAAATATTGACGGAACTTACATATTTGTTGAAGTAATAACCGACTGAAATTCTCATACGATGTACTTATGCACGTAATAGCTCATATACGTCATTGCTCTGTTCGATGTGTGACAGTGACATTAGTAACGAATGCGTGCAATTATGTTTCCAGTAATTACTCAAGCGATGACTGAAACATCGTTTCTGAATGTCGTTGAGGCATTGCATGTAAATCTATGAGATTCAAAGAAACCGGTGGGGCACAAAATATTTTACTGTCATATAAACTCTGGGCGTGTTAATTCTCAACGAGCCTTACTTATACGCTATCCTATACCAATTAACTTTGTTAATTTGCCTGAGATTTCCGTTCACATCTGAACATACAATTCTTAAATGATTCGTTTTAAAGTGAAACGTTTAGGTTTGTTTTTTAAGAGGTTGTGGTGATCGCCTGAATACGAACGGAATTTAAGCTACCCCAATTATTAAAACAATATGCTGTATCACGCAAAACATTGATGACAATTGGTTAGTATTCAATTAGCTATATTTATGTATGACTGATTGCTCACATTCGCACACAGATAGTCAGCTAAGCAAGAATATTGCGAAAAAAGCCTACTTAATATTAAATGTTTGCTTGTATCTAACCTCTCGACCTCTGACCACCTGTTTATGGTAGTTAACATCAAAGCGAGATCACATTTCCTCGCATTTGGCCAAACTGGCTCTCTCCACTTTCATACGCTTACGGTACAATTTATCTTAATTTGTCTCTCGCCTGAATATCTGTCGTAAATTGTTCCAAGGGCGAATCCACACAAGGCTTCATATAAGATGTAACATGTCAACACTAAATCACACTCCATCTCATCATCATGCAACCGTTAAATGATTGTACAGGATGTGTAATCCATTTAGTGCATCGCATTTTTATGTACAGAAAAAACGACTACAATAGGAATCACTGATTTTAGTCCGCAAACTGAATTAATTATGGCTACTATAGACAAATATTGTAAATTATTTAACGAACAAATATGCATTTGATTGTTGCCATGTACCAACAGCAGGCGCCTTACACAATTCCTTGCGCCAAGATTACAAAACTACTCAAAAGATAGCATGTGCGGTTGCCCATAAACTTGGTTAACGAAGCATTAGGGTTCGTTGAACAACTCTATGTGGTGCCGTTATGCTGTGTGTTTATTCGTCCGGGTGGTTCTGATGGTAATAGCTGGCGAAAGGGTAGGTGAATGACTACCAACTTCTCAAAATACCGTCACGTGCACTACCATCAAGAGCTGGAATTGTACGTTGTAGTATGGCAACGTCGCAACGCCAGTATTTCAATAACTCATACATAACCCTTTCCTAACACAACAGAACGAAATTTAGCCAGACCTAATGGTTAAAATGAGAGGAAATACTCTATCGTTCTCCTTCCTATTAAATCACACACTTTTGCCCCTCACAATGGGTTTCCAAATAGACTAACAGCGCAACCTAGGTAAAAGGCTTCCTCAGAAACTCTGATGTGACGGAAAGATTATTTTGGTGAAATTATTGAACAAAAGGTGGGTTTCCAATTTGATTCATCGGAGGATGACGCAAATTACTTATTCTAGATTAAAGAAGAATCAGATTATACAAGATGTAGTTATTGTGGTCTGCCATTTGAACTTCCGACGTCACAGGCTGACTGGTTCGGTTGCTAGAGATCGTTCCTCTGATTATGATCTATTCATATGTGACAACATATAGCCTCGTTTAATCCGTACAATGCTCACGATAAAACAAAACACAGTTATCTTAATGACCACATCATTTTTTAGAACGACACCGTTGTTATTACATGTCATATTCAATTGTGAAGATACCCATGATAACATTATGATTCTTTAATTTCGGGATTAAATCAGAGATGACAATTTGTTTATTGATGAGATTAATTGGTTAGTGCTTAACATGGCGCCAGCAAGTTTTCAATACATACGTTATTAGTATACCATCATATCGATAGCGGTTTTGCATCGCCGACCAATAGGATGCTTCATAAGACAGGTGGGACGACTGCTGCGCTACCCAGATGCCATATTAGTTCGGTGTTGGGTGGAGTGGGGGTTGCACGAAATAGTTGTTATTTTCGTCAGGCTGATACGTTATTTATTACTGGCGACCAGTCGTAACAGTGTTTAATGCTGCTACATTTGGTTACATGAACTGGCGTATCTGCCTTGCAAAGCGACAGCATGTGCCTAGCTGGAAGTAAAACGGCAATTAAGCGTAACCATTGATAAGCTTTACATAATAAATAATTGTACAAAAGCTCACGATACTCCTTGATACAGTACAATATATGTACCAGCCGACTGAATGTGGTCCTAGATTGCACTAACTGTTCATCCTGTGAGCGGATGCATGTTTGTTGTCCTAATACTGCAATGCGGGTCGTTGACTGTTGATATCAGCATCTAAATAAGGACGAAAGCAACAAACGCAAACATGCGATCAGTACTGCTTTTTTTACCTCTAGAACCAAGTGAATGTTGACCTTAATGGTAATTGCTTATTGACCATACACACCAATCTGTTCCGTCATCGAGGTCCTTGATGGAACGCCTTGCGACAGATACACGTGATACGCACACACACACGCACAATGTACATATTGGCACCAGGCCAAGTGAATTGATGAAGTAACATTATAGGAGATCGCCGTTGGTGCCATATGGATTATCCTAAGGTATCAAGGCACGCCATTGTTATTCAATCAATCGCCACGGTTGTGTAATTTCAGTAAACGAATGACGGCTGCATCATATTTGTCATCGGTATTGATTACCCTGACATTACCCGAATAGACTACGGTTCTGTCTATAAGTGTAACTTCTGTCAAGTTAACATTTTCGCAACTTTAGACTGCACATTACAGCGACGTGAGACTTCACTAATAACTTATGTCACTTAAATGTAATGTAACCATTATTAATGGACATATTGCAGCGCAGCTTATTGGCAGGCATGTATGCATAATTATATCATATTCAGCAATCGATAACAAAAGCTTACAGATGATACGATGCCGCGCTGTACAGCATTGGTAGCGCTCGCCGAATATACTAATGCATGCACCTTTTAGAAGCCTTCCTTCTGAAAAATGTTTTTTGTTTGAGATTGTGTACAGACAAATGTATAATGTTGCGATATGGAATGCGTCAGATAGTAACATTCCCTATATGTCTGTCGTGCAAGATCGCTGGAGGATGTTTGCCACAATTAGCAAGAGTAACTTATGCAAAGGTCGTCAGTAAATACGTTATCGTGACACAACGCAATAATGTGGCGCATTAAGTTTAACAAATGATTCACGCACGCACTCCCTCCCGCCCTGCTTAAATGACTCGTTTGTAATCATTCCCTGGTACTGGGAACACTGAATCAATGATTATTGTTTGCTATCGATGCTTTTAAAACAGTCTGCAATATTTGTTGGCAACATTAAGCAAATGGGTAGCGTTCAGTTCGAGTAGATATGCATGCGCAATCATTTTTTCCGTGTATCATTGCGTCAAGTTTTCATGTTTTGGCCTGTTAATGCCAAATGTCGTCCGCAATGTGACATATTTAGTGCATATATGTAGATCATGAAATCTATAAACGTCGATGCCTCACAGCAAAACGAAATTCGAATCTACTTCGCAAACTTCAATATGCATCAATCATGATTATAGCACAGCCTTGCCTCAAGTATAATAAATAATATCGTAGAGCCATATTATAGATGTAAAGGTGTGTCTGCCTATGATAAAGTAACTTTACTTCGCTAAATAGCCATCATAAGATACAGACATGGCAGTCAAATACTGTATATAACAGTATTGGAAAGAGAGAGAGAGAGAGAGAGAGAGAGAGAGAGAGATTAAGTGCATAGGTGTACAGATACGTGCACATATTTATTGATAATTTATATTCGTTATTTCGATGCGGATCTGTGGAATATTGTACGGTATAATGTTCCGTCCATTGACGAGATGGATGTTGAGCCGTCTATGATCTGCCACAGGATGAGAATGCACTGCCCCAGTAACTACAGCCAAAACAAATTACCAAATAATCTACACCCATGAATTCTTATCAGTTACTTCATTGTTCTCTGAGATGACATTCCAGAATTTCTCGCACCAACGGTTCTATGACAACTCTCTATTGGCCTATTTACTTGGGCTGTATTATGGATATTAATATAAATAACAGAGCAGATAGCTTTTGACGTGCTTTAGAATCAATAATCTTCTTCAAAAAGATCGAATGCATTATAAATATTACAAAAAAAGGTTAGTCGTTCGACAATGCCACAGTACAATCGACAATGGCACAGTTGACATCATGTGGCAGAATGGATGGCTTTTCAGAACCGAGTCATTGTTGATACATCAAGTGGAACTAAAGAAAGAAAAAGAAAAGTAGTTTTACTATCGCCAGTTGACATCATGAATTGTCATGTGGTAGTATCACCGTGTCAATTGACATCATGTGGTAGTATCACCGCGTCAGTAGACATCATGTGGTAGTATCACTGTGTCAATTGTGCGGAATAGTAGACACTGGTTCTTGTTAAGGACTAACGATGACAGTCTGGTTATTATTCTTTAAGTTGGGATACAGATTCCGTATCCCACTCCCAACTTAAAGAATAAAAAGTCCATATATCTATGAAGAAGTTCTTGTACATAAAGGTAAGACTGGTGAGGTTCAAGTTACAGCTGAGACGAACTTCCAATCTCTTCTTTGTTTTACGGGGTTGGTCTTCCAACTTGGTCTATATGACAGTGACTATTGTAAATATCGTGTTGTCCGCAAAATGATTATTGTTTTAACTTCTGGGAATGCGGGGGTATTTATCAAAGTGTGGCGGCGTCGGCAAGCGTGAACGTTTCTGATTAGGCTTCAGCAATTACAGAGGGGCATGGTCGTTAAGTTTGGGCAGATATTGAAGTTTAGGGATTGCGATTTATTGGTGACATATGGAGAGGGGATTAATTTTGAGCTACCTTAGTATTCATATAAAAATGTCCATGCGAGTGACGGTACTAACGATATAAAAGTTGAGCGTGGGTTTATGACTCCACACTGATTGACGACACTGATTGCATTGCTGATTAAATGTGCCATTAATGCAATACAAATATGGAGGGTCACGGAGCACAGTTTGTGCCATTCACAGAATGAGAGTAAATCGTATATGAAGCAAATTGTGAGCCCACGCCACAGGCTGGCGATGTCGTTATACATCTTGGTTCATTCACCGTGATTAATTATTTACATTTGCTTCCATAGAGCTATATATATTTGGTCTACACACTATTGGTCGAGCCGTTGGTCTGTTGGGTAAAACTAATGCGATGGGAAATGAAACAAGAGAAAGAGGGGCGAAACTGATTGAGGATTGAGGGGGCTGTATGAAAGACACAGAGATAAGGGGGATCTATTCTCATTGAAAACATTCGTCAACGCTGTAACAAATATTATATGAGCCTCAGTCTATATCATCTATTTATAGGGAGGATCGTTTCATGAGTTGTGGTAAGAAAAGTTTTGTGCTATTGTCTTACTAACACGCGCCTGGCGGCTTTGTATATAACAGCATTGTTGTCTTTCAGTAAAACAGCTATGGCTGAACATGATAATAATATTGCCCATATATCTCGATATCAAAATCCGAGATAACAGCACCACAGGGCATTGTTAAAATAACCGTTGCACACCATAAACCAGGTTTGGGTGCGTAGATAATTGTCACCCTTTGCAGCATTGCGTTATTTCCTGCAACAGCAAATTTTCAAGCCACAAGGTACAATAGATAAATGCATATATTTATTGATTATTACGGTATGTGATTCTAACACCACGATATTTCAGACATGCTCTTCCATATCGGACAACTGCCACATCATATATGTGGATTCATCACACCGCACTGAAGGCGCACATAACCACCATTAGGATTTGGATTCACAGTGTTAACAATATCACACCCCTCCTGTCAGTGTGAATGACATATTAATATAACACAAGTGACGCTTCATGAAGTTAAATATCCACAGCAGTGTGACATGATTTTAATGACATCATATTAAGTACTCCACGGGGCAGTGTGGCATATATGAATTGAAGTGACTTTTTAAGATATAATGTATATATTTTGGTCGTTAAATATCCACAGCATGTTATATACCTATGTAGATGGACGTTTGCATTAGACTCCAAGTCCAAACGATTTAACTTTAATTCTGTGAAAAAGTCACATATACCATAAGGTTCGGAAGTACTCGGTTTGAGAGACTCGATAAGTACTCTCTATAGAATATATATATATATATATCTATATCTCTATATATATATCTATATATATCTCTCTATATATCTATCTCTATATCTCTATATATATATATATCTATATATATATATCTATATATATATATATATATATATATATATATATATATATATAGATGCTAGCAAATCCAAAACTGGCAACTGAGAGCCGATGCTAGATTTGCTCATAAATGTTCCAGCTTCCAAATCTTCCTCAGCCTTCGTTCTCGTGACTAGAAGCCCAGTATTTATTTAAAAAACTTCCATTACAACTTTTGGTAATGAGCAATGCTGCGTCAGTACCGGTTCTTGCTTAGAGTAATTGTCCATTATGCCTGCTGCCTTTAATGTGCAGTATACAATTACTTATGCATTCTGCTGAAGAGTTAATAGACAATATTGTGCAGATTCAGAATTCCAAGATTTATCATTGAATAAATAGAACAACTATATGGTTGAATCCTCTCCACGATAATGTACCACACACTAACTACGTTTTTGTCACTCCTGTTATCTTTAAAAACTCCCTGTGTGTGCTAAGCAATTGCTTTCAACACTGATTCCGTGCTACTTCCTATTATATCAACGGGTATTTGTCTCGGTATTATCGACTGTCACCATACCCACAGTCATAAACGGAAAGCTCTGTGGAAATGGAATGCTGATCAATTAATGATTGATTCTGGCTTTCAACGCTACACAAACAATTCCCATAAAAACCCTCGGTACAGGTGTAGGATCAACCTCAACCTATGAGCGTAACATTCCACAGCTCAATTAGCTGCAAAATGCCAGGTTAGAAGGAATTGGCCAATCATACCTACCTATTCAGGAACCTTGGTTTTGTGTAAGTATTAGTGATGATATTACTAGATATTATAATATGTGAACCTAGCATTATATTTGGCCCATTGATATTGTCATAAGCTGACATGAAATTTCACCCTTAGTATCACCTAAGTTTTTCCCCTTTTCACCACGTCACCGTCTTTTTTTATCTGCTTATAACAATCTTGCCACATGTAGAGCAACACAGTCACAGCGACGGGCAAATGCGTTGAGCAACTCACGTCGTACCGGTAGAACCAAACCGTATTCACTGCGCGCATAACCACCACATAGATTTATCTCAAGCATCACGTCAACCCCACAGCAACCAACGCCATGATTGCATCGCAATCCGCTAAAGGCGTACTGTGGTATAGGCAGACTGTTGGTCGTGGTATAGGAGTCAGACAAGCGGTGTGGTTGGCCAAGTGGAGTTTTACCACATAACATTGGGTTTGATGTAGCCTTAGTTTTCCCCTTCATTTGATTTTATTTAGTTACCTCATCCATGGTGAGTCGTTACTCATTGTCCGAGATATTGCCATAGCCCTCTCTGTGCGTTGTGGGAACTGTATGTCTGTAATTAGCTTATGTGAATGTAATTGCTGCCGGAATGATACAGGGAATGCAACGTAATCCCCAGAAGTATGATGGACGACATGACAGGCCAAAACAGGTATAAATAGGAAATTGGAACATTATTGAGAGAATGAACAGAATAACAGGAATAGTTTAGTTGTGAGGAAAGTATATAATAAAAACAGGTGACAGTTACCAGAATCGATGGATCTGAATCATTGTACCTTATCTTATCACAAATGTCTGCTTCGCCTCTAATCACTAATGTAAGCCGTACATGGCCAAAGGCAAACACAATATAACTAGAAGAAACAGCAACAACAATCAAGGATTGATCATCGTCCAGAGGAAGTTAAATGACAGTCCACAACCAATTAACGTCTGTATGATCATAAGCGGAGAAGCGAGTATCATCAAGCTTTTGATCGATGTGATTAATTCAATGTAAAACAATCGGGATCAATAAGACTGAAGTGCGAAGAAGGAACGGGGGGAGGCGGAGGAGAGAGAGCAGGAGAAACGGGAAGAGCGAGAACAAGTGTGCTAAATATAACATTTGCCGACTTGGTCAAATGGTTATAGGATTGAGCTTGGTGTCAACCATTTTAATGATAGCTGTGATTAAGCTGTGAGCCTGGAACCATGGGATCGTACTTAACATAATTTGTTTGTCTTAGAAACACAGCCAATTTAATCCTTTGATAGGTATTAACTACAAGATCAGAACATAAAACAATCACAATCGCCCTGGCACGTAACCACACGTCATTCTGCTCCTCGTAGCATTATTAAACAAGCGATATTGCATCACGTTTAACACAGTGGCATTTGCAAAGGACTTCTTATATACTTGTTATCTCATGTAGCAGTTCTATATTGTCTTAACTAAGAACCAACCAGCGGAGTGACATACCGAATTCAGTTAACTTCCATGTCATTGTGCATTTTCATGTCATTATTTGGCTACTCACGTTGACAAAGGTGCAAACACGCAAATTAACTGGTTATATGAATTCATATGACTCCAATGGTGTCATGCGGCACCTTCAAGATTTCTCTCAACACCGGTGCTACGACCGTGACCCAATTTGTGTTACGCATATCGATTAAAAACAGCTGTGCAAATAGCCAGCTTAGACGGTGTTTCGTAATGTCTCGATCACCATCAAAAACACAGCGATGGAATTGAAAACCGTGCAAAGAGTGTTTTGTTGATCGAGAATGCCACAGTACAATCATCGGTTATATATCCGCACTTATATGTTGTTTCAATTACCATATTGACATTAATTGTCCTATGGGACAAACTTCCCAATGTATCTTATATAAAGCCACTGGAAGGCGACATACATGTAATTGGTTGCTTTATCAGTATATATCTATATATGTCTATGTGATAATTGTTTCCATTACTAGAACGATATATGTTTCGTCTACCCTCTATTGAATGATGCCCTCGTGCAATATGTAGGCTTAAATGAATAAATGACATCAAGCTTCACCACAAACAGCACAGGACACAATCCAGAGAATCATTGAGGCTATTTTGCCAGTTTCCAGGTACTTCTCATCTTGACAATAAAGTATTTCTTATTCTGTTTGGAATGGATAATGTTTGAAAATGATCGAAGCACTTATCCCAACATAATTGGTGTCCAGACGGGAATGGAGCCTGTAAATGGTACACGATAAGGAATGCATTGTGTTTCTGAGGCTGTTCGATATTCTTTATCAAATTACCATTTATCTCCACTAGATGGGTTCAGTTTGTGCTCCTTTTAAATAAGAGGTTCACCCGTCTTCACAATAGGCTGGTGTCTCACATGATGATATTATGAGTTTGGGATGGTTATTGCTGCAACCATATTGGTTTCATATTTGGAGGCATATTGGTTTCATATTTGACAACAGTGCACGAAAGCGCATTGACAATAAGTATGTTATTCTATCACTCATAGCGTGTACAATGTTTTGCAATCGATCGCAGTGGCTCATGCATATGGCTAATGCCAGTCCCTGTTAATGATATAGGATTTTGTGGCCGAGTTGGTGCAGACATCGGCAAAACGCCGTCGTCATTATGCATGCTATGTGAGGATTGTACAGGGCCGAGCCCAGTAAGCCTGTCAATTGCAATTTGGATGATAATTCCATGATACAATCTTAGAATAAAACCAGCTATATAATTCATATGCCGAAGAAATATGCGTTTGATTATTATTACGTATACATATATCAAATGCTATAAACCGAGTTATTGGTCTGTTGATGGATGGTGATATGCTCGATTACGACGGCCGCACTATTGGGACGTTGGGTCATTGCAATTGTTGATGTACTAGCCCCGCGGGGAATGTGAATGATCTCTCAGTGTGCCATTTCATCTAATTTCCTTTCCCGGACGCTTTGGTTATTATGGTATTAACCAAACTGCCAACTAGACAACACATTGTCACTGTTTTCATCGGCATATCAGATTTATAAACAACGTAGAGAGAAATAAATGTTGGCTATGCTCTTTCATGCGACTGTAATAGAAGATAGGAGGATGGATAATTAGAGAGACAATTGATGGGACAGATGGAGTGTTCAAGATCGATTATGTTATTGTTACGTTAATATGCATCTGGCTTAGACACCAGACAACCAAATGGTAGGTATCAGAATCAATCGAGAACAATAATTGATTGCACCTTATATAATCGGATTGTTCTCAAATCAAGAATCATCTAATTGTTTCAGCCTCACACAAATCCAAATGAAATACCACGGATGTCTTATAGCATAGTCCCGTCGTAAGTTCATTTTTAGATACATCAATAGAGGGGTTGTTGAAGTAGAAAATGAGAGGGGAAAGACAAATGCGAGATAGAGAGTGTAGAGACCAATAAGATAGATGGGGATAGACCAATGAGAGATAGAGGGGATAGACCAATGAGGTAGAGAATGGAGTTATCAATGAGAGAGAAGGGAGAGACCAATGAGATAGATAGTGTAGAGACCAATGAGAGAGAAAGGGGAGAGACCAATAAGGGAGAGACCAATGCGATAGAGAGAGGTTAGACCAATGAGACAGAGGGGGAGATACCAATGAGATAGAGAGGGGTGGGACTAACGAGTTAGAGAGGGGAGATCCAATGAGATAGAGAGAGGGAGACCGTTTGGAGCGAATATCGAGGGGCCTGTATGAAGTTGCTATGATGTGTCACTGCGATGTTAAGAATTGATATGAGGGCTATTGGAAGACTGGTATTGCAGTAGTACCATACCTTTTAAGCACTCCTAATGGCATCGTATACAACATTAGTTTTGTCACTCAGTATTACAGTCAAGCCGGGATATTCACCGACCCTGACATCTGATAACACACTCCAAACCACCCAAACACATAAACAACCACCGTAATATCGCCATTGAGGGCTGTTAAAAACACTGATGCTTCATCAACCACATTTTGGGACACGCGAATTTATAATCCTTCATAGCATTTCTAAATTCCCTGCTCATAGAATTGTGTAAGTCACATTGCAAACGATTCAATTTTGCAAAATAATGCAAATTGTAACAAATATCTAGCCTCAGTTATTATATATATATATATATATATATATATATATATATATATATATATATATATATATATATATATATATATATATATATATATATATATATATATATATATATATATATATATATATATATATATATATATATATATATATATATATATACATATATATATATATATATATATACATGAATATATATATATATATATATATATATATTATATATATATATATATCATATATATATATATATATATATATATATATAGATATATATGTGATTATATATATATCGTTTATTTATATATTGATTATATATATATATTATATATATATATATATATATATATATATATATATATATATATATATATATATACATAAATATAAATATACATATATATATATATGTATATATAATAATGTATATGCATTTATATATGCGTATATATATAGATATATAAATATTTTAGTAAATATATATTTATATCCTGTGATTTGAATTCACGAATCACTAGTAAAACCTACGATATTGTTCTCTTCTTAAACTGATTCTGACGCCTAGTGCGTCATCGACTAACAGTGAAGTCCTGTGAGCAATGACGCCTGATGACCCATATATGTATATAAATTCGAATAACGCCCAAAATAGACCAATAACTTTATTTTCCCCAAACACTTTGCACATTTGCAAAAAAATCTGCAACCGTATATAGCGAGTAGTAGTTAGAAGCACTCGTGCATGACATAACTGTGTGTGGTTGAGCTTCTACGGTTGAAAGATGCTTCACGTGCGTTGCATCATGACCACCATGCCAAAATTGTACCAATTCTACACATCCAGGATATATACATGAGGAACCTTGGCCGGGTATCATTTGTAAATGCGTGCTTCTAGTTCAGAAAGCACTTACAGATAGAACGGTATTTTCATATTCCTCGGACTTTGGCTGCTCTTATCTGTCAAGCCGCAGAAAGCATGCTATTAGCTACAGTAGATTGCGAGTTGTTTAAGTCAGAAGCACTCGGGCATCGCATAACCGTACTTTTATATTCATAGGACTTTTTTCTGTCAAAAAGTAGAAAGCATGCTATTTGTCTCGCTCCATGGAGCGTGTTATAAGATCCCCTGTACACTATCAATCAAGTTTAAGACCAATGAGGTGGAAAAGACGGCGCATGTACACAGTACTCTATTATACCACCCACGGTCTATATGCCAAATCGGGGTCGAATACTGAGCCGACGACATCATCTCATACAACAACATACTGCTCTTTGTCGTGATATTGAGAGAGAGAGAGAGAGAGAGAGAGAGAGAGAGAGAGAGAGAGAGAGAGAGAGAGAGAGAGAGAGAGAGAGAGAGAGAGAGAGAGAGAGAGAGTGAGAGTGCCTCGTAGGGATAAATCAAGGAGTATGATATTATTCAGGTGAGAGACAAGGTGAGACAAATAAGAACGTAAGTCTGTCAAGGTAGAGAAAGCCAGATGTGATAACTATCATGAACAGGTGGTCCGGCTAAATATGTATGTTTGACAACAAAAAGACATATGTATACATAACGATAAAAATGCATAGCGGTTTGAATCTTTGTTTTGCATGATGCAGCATATAACTTTACCTATTGCCATACGAACCTGTTAGAGCTGTGTTTGAACTTGACCTTTAATGACTGCAATCATATCGAAAACCTAATCCTTTTCCTCCAAAGCGTCTCACTTTAAAATCTCTTTTTTACCACGTGCACAGTAGTTTCACGCTGATCGATAAAGACAGCGCTTTGATAGAATTATGGGAAGTCCAGAGTATCGCAGTAAAATAGTCTTGCTCTACACCGGGCCCGCTTAATCATGTGGAGCAGTATGCAATGTGTTAACTGACATTTCATACATCGCTTGCGTTATTTCGGAAACATATTTACACGCGCTAGTTTGACAACTTTACTGTGAAACATCGACCAGAGATATAATATGCATGAGCCATTACGTGCATGAGTACATCGTGTGATAATGTCAGTCAGGTATTACTTCAGCACACAGATTCGTTCTGTCAATATTTCCCATCAACTCCCTTTGTCCACTATCGAAGGAGTTGTGCGTAAATATCAACAATGAGCTCATAGCGCGATGGAGTTGGTGCTGGCTGATCGAAATATTTGAACAACTTTTAAGTGCCAACTCACGTCTGGTTTCGAATCACCACGGCGCCATACCAGAGTGTGGCGTTTGTATTATGTAGTCTATCGAACATGCCATTGAATGAACCTAGTGCCTCAGGCACGAGGAAAGCGTCCGTGTAATTGGTCCTAGCATCAAGGTACACATGATGAATATTAATCCATATACCTCTAGTGTTAAATATATCCCGCGGCACCGGGACTTTCATATAATCAGCCTTGCTACAATGACTCAATAAAACGTTTACAATGTGCACAAGAAATCGCCAGTGATGCAGCATACCCTGGCGTATATTTGACTGCGTTAGAAGGGATGTCCCTTGGCATTCCTGCTGATACAGATAATCACGAATGACCTGGAGCCTCTGCAGTGTGTTGACTGGCGGGAATTATTTTGTCATTTCCGATGCACAAGTGTTTGTAGAGGACTTCATACCATTGAGGCATAATCGTCAGAACTCCATCCCCGCCGTGCTGATGCTAAAACCGACAAGAGTGGGCACTTAAGAGAAATTGATCAAGCGTTCCAATCACCCATCCCCAATTCCATCGCGCTATGTGTGTATGTGATTATACCACAGTTTATCAGTTTGGTTCAACTACCTGATAATGCTATTACACCTGTACAAGGGCATTGATAGGATGCCTCATATCATCAAATAAAACCTCCTCCGCTATCTGCTTCTCAGAAAACACGCAAGCATGCTACGTACAATGCTGTATTGTTTATATGTTACAATGCATGTCTATTGCTACTTCGTGTCGATGGAGAATTTTGTAAACAGAGTAAAGCAAAGATGTCATTTGCTTTGAAGACTGTATGACGGATGACGAATATGCTTAATAAATCTTTTTTTGTATGGTGAAAATATCTCTAAACATAAAAATTGCTTAGAACAAAAGATATAAAGTATACTAATCACCTGTTACATGTCCTGTTGCTGTTGTGGATGTATTGCGAACAAGTATTGAGTGATATGAATCTAAATCTATGTCAACTGCATTATTTTCTCTGCTTCTCTGCGAGCCTATGTAACGTTGAATCACCGAATCCACGAAATCACGTATGCCGCAGTATGACTGGGGAATACTTTTGTTGGCATTGGTCGTATATGACGGTATAAATCTGCAAAGAAACGAACGGTAAAACAAAGATACTGGGGAAAAGAGGCGATATGAAGTGGATAAAATGTGATGTAACAGCAAAGTAGAGAGCAGGATCACATGATCTTTATTGTATGTCCCAAAGCAATACATCTACGAAATATTACATACGCCGATTCCCTTGAATCAAGGTACTGCATACTGACTATAGCAAAAATATTTACATTCTGATGTTAACTTCTGATCATCTATGCGATGATAGCACGAGATAAATGGAGCGAGTAAAGGCGAGACGTTATATATGATATCAATTTCACAGCAACAATTATTGGCAAGCATTGTCGCATTCTGAAACGTCCGATTATTATTCCCATGTCTAACGTAGTTCATTGAGCCTATTTGGTAAAAGCATGATGTATTTTACAATAAGTGATTCGATTCATTTGAGGATGACACTAGCATAGTTCACAGTCAAGCGGGGAGATTATCATGATAATAATATAATCTCTGTACTACATTACCGTCGTCTGATTTCGAGACGAAGCCAAAAGCACCCATGGGATACATTGCAGTTATCTACTGAGTTTGTGCCCGATATGGCGCCAGCAGCTATTTAACGTGTTAGTTCCCACGACTTTAAGCAACGGTGCATCGCTGTAACCAGATCACCATCGACAACGAGTATGGCAAGTATTAAGTCATTAATTCATCGAAAGCAAAATTGATATCATGATTTATATCACTTGCGCCTATGCCGACACCATAGAAATTCATGTCGTAGCATCCAATGCTACTGTGCATCAATGTTTTACAATAATGCCTCGGTTATACAATGCAGATATTCTTTAGCAGAGGACATACTGAATTAAACAGCGGAAAGAGTGGCTAGGTGGTTCGTCTTAGTGGTTACGTGATGGGGGAGAAAGGCAAAAAACATATTGCAATATAACAGGCGGTCCATGATACAGGAATAGTATAAGAAGCAATGTCCAAGTTTGTGATCAGTCTATTCTCGAATTATTGGACGCGATGCCATGACGTCAGTACAACCTTTTCAATTGCCAGTCTCGCTAGATCGTGTACACCTTGTGGGCTTGTGTAGGCGTCAGTGGCACAGGGCAAATTAATCTAGTATGACTTCAGAACGACTATGAGGCGAGTACTGATTGCGTGGATTAATAAATATCAGCAAAGAAATAACCGAGGACAGCCATAAAGTATTCCACACACATCTCAAACATTCAAGGAAAAATGGAAAGAGGTGTGATACCTAACATGACATGACTGGATAAAGAAGGGAACAAGTCTCAGCTCCACAACTCGGCTTTGGCCATTCTTGTACAAAAGGTTTGCTATGCTTCTGCCTAACGTCCTTGACTCATGGTGGTTATACATTAATGGTGCATTTCATCAAAGATCGGCCAAATGCTGCAATTTAAACTGAATCTTTCTTTAGCCGATGCCCTACTACACTTGAAAATGATATCCATTTGATAGCGTCATACCAATTATCTAGGTTATTTTCGCATATTAAACAGTTATCTTGTGAGTTCGGAATGCAACAACAATAAAGGCAGCAATGCACAAGCTGCACTTGTCTGTGCAGTTAAATGATATATATGGTGGTCATTGGTTTATTGTGTGCATTGCACTACCCTTGGCGGGTCGATTGAGCAATAAATATCCCCAATTATCTATTGTTATTACAGCATCTATTATTGATAAATTAAATCAAGCTTTACAGATAAGATTGCAGTGATAATTGGCCAAGCTAGTGGAGGAGATATTCGTCTGTCAAAAACTGCCTGGTGATGCGACAAAAGTTGTTTGCCGTAAGTCAACGTTGCTTAATGTAACCAGTGAAAACATCAATAATATATATATATATATATATATATATATATATATATATATATATATATATATATATATATATATATATATATATATATATATATATATATATATACTGATATGCATTGATCTGGAATTATCTCGCAGTCGCTTTTGATTTCATTTTGAAGTCACAGGACAGTGACTTTGTCCATCAATGATCATGATATTATCATGGAAACCATCCGAATGACAATAAAATATGATAACAATTACAGCATCCTCAAATGAATCAAATCACAAAGCTATGTCCATTTTGTTTTATCACGAATACTTGACTATAAACCGTTATTTATGTAATCAGAGAAAGGGGAATGAATGAATCTTAATAATCCCGATCCCCTCGCAGAAGTTCAGCTATTTCCGTGGCTTTCTTATTTAGATTATAGGCGGCTGAAAGAATTGCATATTCGTAATAAGTGGAGAAGTAGATATTCGTTATTGTATAAGGAGAGGAGAGAGAGAGAAAGAGAGAGAGAGAGAGAGAGAGAGAGAGAGAGAGAGAGAGAGAGAGAGAGCGTGAATGAGAGGCAGAAAGACAGGGTAATTGAGATGAAAGAAAACTGTTGTCGTATATATAAACAGTGTTAGCATTTGTCAGTGAGATGTAGGATACTAAATACCACGTTAGCATTAGACAGGTCTAAGGGTTCAACCTTTTTTTTAATACCTAGGATTGTTCTGTGAAATGTTGTAAGCCTGTTACCATTGCCATACCGCTACGTATTGGCAAGGTCCTCAGATGATCGTATATAACAACATTTGTGTGTAAAATCTCATGAAGGAATCTGCAGCTTAGGGAAGACGTGCGTATTTATCAAAATAATTGATGGAGAAGTATCTTTAACATTTAATTCTCAATACAAATATATATGAGTTGTTTATATTGATCTTCTCCCGCACGTACAACACATACAATTAAAGTATCACACCGTTGTGTATCCGGACTTACAAGTTAGATAGTGGCAATGTGCAACATATATATTCTTTTAGTCATAATTATTCTAAAAAAGATTCTCAGCAGTATAGCTTTCTTAAATACTATTTTGGGCAATAACCGTCACTCATTAACACGCACTCCAATCACTTTATGCAAAGTAATATACAATCATTCAAACACACTTTTCTTTGCACGATACACCAATATTCATAAGGTTTGTCGGATGCGGGAGGTTAAAATTAAGGCGATAGCGGGAGGGGTGTTTTGTGTGGAGAAGGTACTTATGCGTGAAGGAAAGGTCCAAATGAGCAATAATAATTTTATGGTCAACTCATTTTAATGTAATTTATGAGTGACGTACTTACCAATGGTAGAAGCTGAAGGGGGGTATGTGGTCGTCATCTTCGGAGTCTGGTCTTGATAGCGCCAGGTTGCTAGTATGCCTTAGATGGTGGCAAGTCGAGAAGAAGAAGCCGATGTACGCTACCGTTGCCGTGAGTCTTGTTGTAATTTGTGGCCTCGTGTCTTCTCTCCTCGACGTGTGAAGCAAATGTCAGCTTTCTTCTCTAACTAAGAGCGTGTAAGCGTCGGGAAAATGTGTACGCTGACAACAGTGGAAGTTGCCAACTACCAGGATTCTCCCGGATTTTCTAAGCTTTTCTTGCTTATGCACGCTCTTCGTTATAGTACTGTTACTCACTGCCTTTAGTTGCTGGACTGGGGACTAATCAGAGGAAATTAACGCGAGTCCTGAAGTAGAGTTGTTTATTTGGTTTATTTAGATTTCAACAATGAAGCACCCTGGAATCTCGCGGTCCAAATCTTTTCTCTGACTACGTGATCTCTATGACTAACCCATCTGGACTCCTTATAAAGGGTCCCGCGATAGGCCAGGCTAAAACAATCCCCACGTGACACGACGAGTCCGCTTGCTGTAAGGATTGCTACAATCAGGGTTACACCCCTTCCAAAGAGTGGTGTGATGTAACCCGGGCTCTCGTGCTGATAATTTAGGGGGGGAGGCTTTTTAAGAACGTATGAGCCAGAATAGTATTATAACAAAAAGATGACGGCCATCATTAACCATTTCATGATAACAGGTGTGGCAAGTATGCGGCTATTAATGTATTTGAGGCAACATTTCTGCCTCTCAAACCGATAACCATTGCGTTCGCATCTCTGCAAAATCGACAATTAGGATTTTGCAACAACCATGTGAAGCGAATATTGTACCACCAAAGTAGCACATTGAAGGGTCGAAATTGTAAGTGGAAGGCACAAGTTAAAAGATGTTCATCAAATAAAGCAGCTGTACATAAATAGATGTTTTTTCGCTAGTCTTAGGATAATTTATTAACGGAAAGCCCTTCAAATATCCTGACCAGCTATAATTGCAGCGACAACCACACTTTCGACCAAATCTGGCAAGATGCTGAAGTTCATATTAGGTCCAATGACCGTTGTAAACAAATGTGACAAAACTCTCCCTATTATTGCCAGAATACGTTTTGTTAAATGTCATTTAACAGCGAATCGAATTGACAAGCGAGTTGCGTTACAACTCATCTTATCTGTCTTGGCCGCTTCAACCACTTTGTAGAACTGGCCTATGTAACACAGCCACGCTCTCAGGACAATGATACACATAACCTTAGGTTACAACCCAAACCGTAATTGCCTCACAAAGACCATCTATAACCAGATCAATAATGCTGATGGAGAATAAACGTAATCAAACAATGTTCTTGTGCGATTCCTGGGTATGCAATTAGTATCAAGCCAATGATTAAGTCGTAGTCCTTCTGTACAATCTCATAAGATGCTGGGTTTTTTACATGCACTGATTAGACAGGCATCTTCTAGTCGACTTGCGTTTCATAAATGGGTGTTGTGCTGTATTGCTTGCAACTGTACTACAATTATGCCTTTCTCTATAGATAGGATTACCTTGAAATTGCGTTATCACTAAATTATTGCAAGACCATCTTCAGCTCATAAATAACACTATATATTACACTGACATTACCCAAGAATACTGAATATACATAAAACAAAATAGAAAAGATAGAAAAGGTGTGAAGTTGGTGGCAGGCGCTCATGACTTTCACTTAGGAGATATGTTTATACAATAACCAACAATATTTCATCAGTAGTCACATATCATCTGATATAATGCAGTCATTGCATCATATTGCTATCACCAAAATTATAACTGACCAATTTACAGGACACTACCTCGTACAATGTATGGCATAGAATGAATTGAATTGACAAAGCCTCTGAATCTCTCAACACTTACAGGAACAACCATTAGCAGGAATGTCTTATAGTTCTATTGCAAGGCATAGCACAATGTATTTGAGTGATAAAATAGAAAATGTATTACTAATGTGGCCTCGTGTGTTGTTGTTGTTGACCTCATGATAATTCCATGTGCCGTACATGTAATAACTATCCATTTCTGACTCAATATGCGAGACATGCAAGCGGATTTAGTCAAAACATCTTAGAGCTGGCGTTCACTATAATTAGGTTGTGTTTCTATCGCTCAGTATGGGAGACTAAACAGTCGAAGGTTTGACTGAAACCTGTCTGGTGAAGTCAAATGGTTTTGTGATAGATAATATTGAAAAGACACAGAAACATGAGACTTAGTTATTACTACATAAGCACCAGTTAAGCTGGGACAAGGGCTTTGGTTGATGTCAGTATCAATACAGTGAAATTGCTAGCGAAATGGCTTTTTTGGGCAAATAACGGAGCCTTGATTGCAATGGCAATGGCCTGCAACATCAACTAAATTCCAGGCGCAATATTGAGGTAACCGCAAATCATGATCCTCTACCCTAATGTTACGTTATCCTTAGCAAATGCGTTTGCATCCTTACGTAGATGTATCTGAGACTTAATGCCATTAAATACCAGTACACGGAATGCTCATCAATGCTCCCCAGAAAAAGCTACGCCGTTTACCCGTCACAGCGTCAAACGAACCGGATATTCTGTTAATATGTGGGAGTGCATATCTATTCGAGTTCTTCTTAAAACAATTGTCTGTATCATGTGCTGTTGTGGTTGATGTTTGATGTCATTTAGACACTGAACCCCACAAATTGTCATGTGTGCAGCATGAAATAGCATGGAGATCAAATATACGTCATACTGTTATTGGAAACCAATAACACATATGATGGACTTACAACGATTACGTAACTAGTTACAGTTATAACGACGTCAGAGTTTATGATAAGACAGATCATCGACAGTTTTGCTGGCTGGTAGGATGTCCATGTGAGTGAAAGGGCGCCTTGAGAGCGCCCAACTAGCCATAAAGATGACATTAACTTGCAATATATTTACTTCTGACGGGATGAATGATTCATGATCAAACAGATATTCCCTCAGGATGCTCCTGTTCTGCTTTTCCGTGGCAAAGGCAATGGTATCTATGGCGCTATTTTCATTACATGTCAGAGATGAAAAGTCGCGTCGGCTTCTGTATCTGACCCTTTGTACATTCAGCATCAGCCATCCATTCAATGCCTATATGTACACGCAAGCCACTCAGGGGTCTACGCGCCATAAATTTACCATTTTCCATCCGATGTGAATATGCTTCAATTGTAGGCGGTGATATTGGCCCCTTTTTCATAGCCGTACGCGGCCTTAATAGCCAAAACTACTCCTGTTTGACACCAACAACAGCAACAATTATCCCTGTAGCATACAATTGTGTTTCTTTTATCGTTGTATTTACACTCTTACTCGCATTTTCCCCACTTTTTCCAATCCTCTTTTTTTCATTTCCCAGCCGCTTCCCTTCCTCTTGTGCAGTATCATGTCTAACTAAGGATGTGCTGTTTATGCTCATGTGTATTTTCTTTGTATTGTGTTTCATTACCCTCTTTGAACTGTGCCAAAATATGCTTTCAAATAACGATAATGGAAAAGACCAACTCATAAAGATAATTATTCATTCATGTTATTTCTTGTTATAGAAAGCATTCAATACCTACGCCATCGTTATTATGCTGGTGACTAAATGCATCCGACCATAGATGGCGATCATTAATTGATAGAAATTGAGACTATATCGTGAATGAGTCTGCATCGGCCGAATAATATGATTTGCTGTATAATTATAGTTCTAATTCTTTGTTTGTGAGAGCTCAATTTTCTACTTCGCAACTTCTAACATTCATATTCTGTCATATAGTGACTGAGCCTAACGCCGCATCGTCGTCGAACCGGTAGCAAGTAACGCACTATCTATTTCATTAACATCACTGCATATGACTATTACTGACTCGACATTAGCATGTCCAATAGAAATGTGTATTCTTGGTTCATTTACAACTGTTACGATGTTTTTATGGAGATGGCAATTCCCATACAATCCACAAAGGTTTTTAACCATTAACACAGTTCCTGTCTCACGGGAATGTAGTACTCAATTGCATTTGAGTTGGCTGTAGCAGTCGCCAATGGTTTCGCGTTATATCAGATTCGCGTTATGTCATGATTTACTCTTTTTCGTCTTTCTCAAGGGGTCGCATCATTTCAATTTGATTCTCCATCTATGTATCTATCTATCTATCTATGCATCTATATATCTATGTATCTATCTATGTATCTATCTATGTATGTATCTATCTAACTAGCTATCTATATGTGTATCTATCTACAAATATATATATATATATATAAATATATATATATATATATAAACATATATATATATATATATATATATATATATATATATATATATATGTATATATCTATATATCTCTCTCTCTTTCTCTCTCTCTTTCTCTCTTTCAAATGTTATAAATATATAAATAAATATATATATATACACCGATCTCTCTTTCTCTCTCTCTCTCATTCTCTCTCTCTCAATCAATATATATATATATATATATATGCATATATTTATAAACATATATATAAATATATATATATATATATATATATATGTATATATTTATGTATATGTATATATATATCGATATCTCTTTCTCTCTCTCTTTCTCTCTTTCAAATGTTATAAAAACATAAATAAATATATATATATATACCGATCTCTCTTTCTCTCTCTCTCTCTCTCTCATTCTTTCTTTCTCTCTCTCTCTCTCAATATTATTTTACCAATGTCCGTTCTTCCCACAGAGGTTGATTTTATTGTCGCATGAAGCAAAAATCACCAACCTTATTATCCACTTCTCTGCTACCAAATTGATATCAGATATCTAATATATGCAAAAAGCAATTTGTGTATATGTAGAGAGTGGGATAAATTCTATGTCGTTCCGATATCTCTACTGACTGGGCCACTTAATCCCGTATTATTTGCAGCGACAACCATAAAAAATTTCAAAACAAAGCGCAATGTATTTGAACGATAAAATTGAAGATTTATTTCCTCACGATCATGGGATCTATTTGGGCGCACCAATGACCATCCATTCCTCACCCAATAGGCAGACATGCAGGCTGATAAAGCCAAAGCCTCGTACAGATGGCGTTCACCACAACGAGGCAATTTTGTACCGCACACTGGGTGAGTCTTTCATTTCTCAATTATCCCGCCTTGTGAAGCCTAATGGTATCTGATAAAGAATACAATAGACTCAGAAATATAAGGCAGCTTTATCATGTAACATCTGTATGCTCTGTCCCAATAAAACACACACTTACGTTCGGAAAAGTGCTTAGATTGCACCATATTCATGCCGTAAGTAGCAAGGTAACAACTGGGGTCAACATCTGTAGAATGAGATTCCTAAAGACATTACTTTTGTGGCGAATAGCCTTGTTTGATTTACCAATGTTCTACAACCTCAACTGAATTCAAAGGTCAGTATTGAGGCAAAAGAAGTTCATGACCCTGTACCATGTTGTATTCTTAACAGATGAATTTACATCCTTCCGTGGACTTGTGTGATAAATAACGTCACTGAATGCCAGTAAATATATTACCCTATATCCTGCAATCAGCCTAGGTATTTTACAAATATTAGCACTGCCAGACATGTAGCAACATAAGCGGTATTGTCCAGATGAGAATATCAAGGAAACTGCTTGTGTTTTAGGACTGTGTCCTATGCTGTGTTCGTTAATGCTTGATGGCATATATTCATTAAACCCCAAAGATTTGCCTTTACGCATCATGGATTAGTGAATAGAGTAATATATTGAAATAATGTGAATGGTGTGTGCTTACTATGGATTTTTGTAACATTCACTGTCATTCTTCTGAAGGCACAAACTACGCGCTGCGTCAAGTAATGACATGCGTTTCATTTCTAGATGCGAGGATATAAATCTCTTTAATTAATTCGTTCTTTATTTTTGCTATCTTGTATGCTATTGTGTTCCAATTTTCGCTGTATCTAGCTATAACAATATTACAGCAGATAGATTCTTGACCAATGTGTTCGATATGACATTTATTGACGCTCTAGCAATTCATGCAATCATCCGATATAGATTTCAGCTATTTAATGACGATTGTACTGTGGCGCCCTCTAACGACAAAGCACTCTGGAATTAGAATGTGTTGTTTATCAATATTGACAATCGAGCTATTTTGAAACTGGATATAAATCTTGATGATCATGCTTTCAGGTGCACTTCTTCATTAGTAATCATACACGTCTCGTGCCACTGACAGAATTAGTGAACGTTCTTCATTTCTAATAATGACACGTGCTGATATTTACACTAAATGTCCCCTTCATCTTTCTTGAAATGATGTTTTTTTCAACATCGAGAGTTGAACTAATTGCGCTGACAGGCATTACTGTACTAGTACGACAGGAGTCCCCATTACTGTCGCTACTCCACAGCCGTTTCCATCCTTCCCCATACCTCCCCAGCCCTTCTCAGTTCACCGGAAACCCTCTTTGTTATCCCCTCTATCTACGTCCCGCTAATGATGAGATTGAGGGAAGCCGTTCCAATTTTATACCTTTATCTGCTGCACAATCGGGGCAAATGAATTATATGAATTTGATGTTGGTAACCTTGCTTCGCATAATCTCTCTAGGATACTGGTTAGCAGTATTGGATCATAAGGGAGTAGCTATTTGCACATTACTGCTTCTTATCAGTCCAGCTTGTTATATGACTGAATCCGCAATAGTTGTTTTGGGTCTAGTTACAGACGTGATGGCCTTATGAGTATAAATGCGGTGCAAATGCATGTTTGGATATTCCAGATTCTTCTTAGTATATTGAGTTTTGTCAATAGCTTTTTAATTCAGAATGAATATGCTCAGCGATCGAGTTCCTAGAAGCACTATTTCTAGAATCATTAATGTTTAATGTCTTCACAGCATTATAATGTGCTGTAGGAATCGCTGTTATCATTCCGT
>CM067358.1:27140966-27142777 GCA_034190875.2 Urechis unicinctus | reverse complement strand
TCCATTCCCGTCTGGACACCAATTATGTTGGAATAAGTGCTTCGATCATTTTCAAACATTATCCATTCCAAACATAGCAAGCAAGACAATATTGTCAAGATGAGAAGTGCATGGAAACTGGTATAACAGCCGCATAATTCTCTGGATTGTGTCCTGTGCTGTTTGTGGTGAAGCTTGATGTCATTTATTCATTTAGGCCTACATATTGTATGACTGCATCATTCAATAGAGGGTAGACGAAACATAAATATGTCTAGTAATGGAAACAAATATATAAATATAATGATAAAGATATATGATAAAGATATATATAATGATAAAGTAACCAATTACAGGAATGTCGCCTTCCATTGGTTTTATATAAGATACATTGGCAAGTTTGTCCCACAGGACAATAAATGCCATTCTGGTAATTCAGACAACACCTACCGATATAAATGGCAGATACATAACCGATGATTGTACTGTGCCATTATCGATCAACAAAACACTCTTTGCATGGTTTGTAATTCCATGTTTTTGATGATGATCGAGACATTACGAAACATCGTCTAGCTGGCTATCTGCACAGCAAACAGGGTCGTAGCACCGGTGTTAAGAGAAATTCTTAAATGTGCCGCCAGAGACCATTGGAGTACTTATATGAATTCATAAAACCAGATTATTTGCGTGTTTGTTTTACTTTATTCCCCGCTCCAGTGCATCCCAGTGATTGGCCTGTGTATAAAGATTGCCGGATTGCAATATTTATCTCACATGAAGAGAATGTGCCATATCAGACACACCTTTGCACCTTTGTTAAAGCAAGTAGCTAAACTATGACATGGAAGTGCACACCTGAAATACTCCTGTGTGTATTCGATATGCCACAACCCTGGCTGGCTGCTCGTTCAGGAAATAAAGAACTGCTAGATGAGATAACATGTATATAAGAAGTCCATAACAAATACCACTGTCTTAACCGTGATGCAATATCGCTCGTTTTATAATGTTCTGAGAAGCAGAATGATAAGTGGTTACGTGCCCGGGCGATTGTGATTGTTCTGATCTTGCTGTGTTTCTAAGACAAACAAATTCTGTTAAGTACCACCCCATGGTACCAAGCCCACAGCGTAATCACAACTATTATAACAATGGTTGACACCAAGCTCAATCCTATAACCATTTGACGAAGTCGGCAAATGTTATATTTAGCACACTTGTTCTCGCTCTTCCCGTTTCTCCTCCTCTCTCTCCTCCGACTCCTCTCTGTTCCTTCTTCGCACTTCTGTCATATAGATCCCGATTGTTTTACATTGAATTAATCACATCGATCAAAAACTTCATGATACTCGCTTATCCGCTTATGATCATACCGACGATAATTTGTTATGGACTGTCATTTAACTTCCTCCAAACGAATGGTCAATGCTTGATTGTTGTTTCTGTTTCTTCTAGTTTCAATTGTGTTTGGCTGCTTTGGCCATATACGGCTCACATCTGTGATTATAGGCGAAGCAGATATTTATGATAAGATAACGTACAATGATTCAGATCCATCGATTCTGGTAACTGACAACTGATTTGATCATGTTTTCGTTATACACGTTTCTCACAGTTGAACTATTCCTGTTAATGCTATCCCCCCTCTCTCTCTCGCTCTCTCTTTATCTCCTTTATATCGCCCTCCCCCTCTCTCTGTCTTTTTTTTCTATCTCCCTCTCCTTCTCTCTCTTTCCCCTCCCACACTCTCTCACTTTTTCATCGTTTAATAAACAAATATTCAATGCATGATAAAATAATGATGACTTAGTCATTCGACCTTTTTGAGG
>CM067358.1:27098466-27135966 GCA_034190875.2 Urechis unicinctus | reverse complement strand
TTTCTTCATAGATATTTGGACTTAAATGAATAATAACCAGACTGTCATCGTTAGTCATCAACAAGAACCAGTGTCAACCTTTCCGCACAATGATGCTTTTATATTTATTTAGTTGTTCATAGGTATAAGTAGGTACCGCAACGGTCGTTAAAAAGTAATGCTTTGATGCATTTAAATTCACCTTATCCCCTTTTCTTTCTCCCCTTTTCTTTCTCGATCCTTTGTCTCACTCTCTCCCACTCATTATCTATATTTCCCCCTCACTCTCCCATGCAATCTCTCTCTCTCTCTCTCTCTCTCTCTCTCTCTCTCTCTCTCCCTCTCTCTCCCTCTCCCTCTCTCTTACTCTTTCCAATACGTTATTTACAGAATTTTGCTGCCATGTCGGTATCTTATGATGGCTATTTAGCGAAGTAAAGTTACTTTATCATAGGACGGCAAACCTTTACATCAATAATATGGCTCTACGATATTATTTATTATACTTGAGGCAAGGCTGTGCTATAATCATGATTGATGCATCTTGAAGTTCGCGAAGTAGATTCGACTTTTGTTTTGCTGTAAGGCATTGGCGTTTATAGATTTAATGTTTTACATATATGCACTAAATATGTCATAGTGCGGACGTCATATGGCATTAACCGGCTAGAGCAGGAAAACATTTACTCAATAATACCCGTAAAAAATGATTGCGCATGCATATCTACTCGCACTTTGCCTTATGTTGTCCACAAATATTGCAGGCTGTTTTAAAAGCACCGATAGCAAACAATAACCATGGATCGGTGTTCCCAGTGCCAAGGAATGATAACAAACGAGTCATTAAAGCAGGGCGGGACGGAGAACGAGCGTGAGTCATTTTTTTAAATTAAGGTGCAACATTATTGCGTTGTGTCACGAAAACGTATTTACTGACGACGTCATTAGAAGTTACTCTTGCTAATTGTGGTAATCATTGTCCAGCGATCTTGCATGACAGATGAATAGGGAATGTTTCTATCTGACGCATTCAAATATTGCAACGTTATACATTTATCTGCACAAAATCTCGAAAACATCCATTTTTCAGAAGGAAGGATTCTAGAAGGTGCATGCCACGCCAATGCACATCGTTAAATCAGAACCCAATGTCATTCAACGCCGAAGGCTAAAATGGTATTGTAGGTTATGTCAACATTCCGCTGGTATATTTGGCGTGCGCTATCAATGCTGCACAGCGTGGCATTGTGTGCTTTTGTTATTAATTGCAGAATATAATTATACATACATGACTGACAATAAGCCGCGCTTCAATAGGTCCATTAACAATGGTTACATTAGATTCAAGTGCTATTAGTTAATATGGCAGTCTTACGTCGCGGATATGTGCAGTCTCACGCTGCAGGAAATCTTAACTTGACAGAAGTTACACTTATAGACAGAACCGAAGCCTATTCGGGTAATGTCAGGGGTAATCAATACAGTTGACAAATATGATGCGGCTGTCTCCGTCATTCGTTTACTGAAATTACAACCGTGACGTTTGATTGAACAGCAATGGGGTGCCTTGATACCTTAAGAGAATCCATATGGCACCAACGGCGATCCCCAATAATGCTAATTCATCTATTCACCTGGCCTAGTGCCAATATGTACATTGTGCGAGTGTGTGTGTGCGTATCACGTTTATCTGTCGCAAGGCGTTCCATCAAGGACCTCGATGGCGGAAATGATTTGTGCGTATGATCAATGAGCAATTACCATTAAGGTCAACATTCACATGGGTCATGAGATGAACAAAGCAGTACTGATTGCATGTTTGCGTTTGTTGCTTTCGCCCTTATTTAGATGTTGACATCAACAGTCAACGGCCCGCATTGCAGTATTGGGACACAAGCAAGCATCCGCACACAGAATGAACGATGATTGCAACCTCGGCCCTCATTCAGTCGACTGGTACATATATTGTACTGTATCAAGGAGTATCCTGAGCTTTTGTACAATTATTTATCATGTAAAGCTTATCAATGGTAACGCTTAATTGCCGTTTTACTTCCAGCTAGGCACATGCTGTCGCTTTGCAAGGCAGATACGCCAGATCATGTAACCAAATGTAGCAGCATTAAACACTGTTACGACTGGTCGCCAGTAATAAATAACGTATCAGCCTGACGAAAATAACAACTATTTCGTTATTTTGCAACCCCCACTCCACCCAACACCGAACTAATATGGCATCTGGGTAGCGCAGCAGTCTTCCCACCTGTTTTATGAAGCATCCTATTGGTCGGCGATGCTAAACCGCTATCGATATGATGGTTACCTAGTTGCAGACATTCATTCAAAAATTCAAAGTAACTACCAATAACGTTGCTGAAAACATTGCAATGCACTAACCAATAAATCTCATCAATAGACAAATTGTCATCTCTGATTTAATCCCGAAATTAAAGAATCATAATGTTATCATGGGTATCTTCACAATTGAATATGACATACAATAACAACGGTGTCGTTCTAAAAAATGATGTGGTCATTAAGATAACTGTGTTTTGTTTTATCGTGAGCATTGTACGGATTAAACGAGGCTATATGTTGTCACATATGAATAGATCATAATCAGAGTGAACGATCCCTAGGAGCCAAACCAGTCATTTTGTGACGTCGACCTCGGGAATGGCAGTCACTTGAATAAATGGAGCACAACAATCACATTTTGTATAACCTGATTCTTCTTTAACCTAGAACAAGTAGTTTGCGTCAGCCTCCGATGATTCAAAATAGAAACCCACCTTTGGTTCAATCATATCACCAAAATAATCTTTCCATCACATCAGAGATGTATAAGTTATTGAAATACTGGAATTGCGATGTTGCCATACTACCACGTACAGTTTAAGCTCTTGATGGTAGTGAACGTGACAGCATTTCGAGAAGTTGTTAGTCATTCACCTACCCTATCACCAGCTATTACAATCAGAACCACCAGGACAAATAAACACACAGCATAACGGCACCATAGAGAGTTGTTCAACGAACCCTAATGCGTCGTAAACCAAGTTTATGAGAAACCGCACATGTTATCTTTTGAGTAGTTTGTAATCTCGGCACAAGGAATTGTGTAAGGCGCTTGCTGATGTTACATGGCAACAATCAAATGCACATTATTAATGTATAATAATTGTCTGTTGTAGCCATAATTAATTCAGTTTGCGGACTAAAAGCAGTGATTCCTATTATAGTCGGTTTTTTCTGTTCATAAAAATGTGATGCAGTAAATCGATTACACATCCTGTACAGTCATTTAAGAATTGTATGTTCAGATGTGAATGGAAATTCCAGGCAAATTAATAATGTTAATTAGTATAGGATAGCGTTTAAGTAAAGTGCGTTGAGAATTAAAACGCCCAGAGTTTATATGAAAGTAAATTATCTTGTGCCACACCTGTTCCTCGTAGATTAACATGCACTGCCTCAATGACATTTCAGAAACGATGTTTCAGTCTTCGCTTGAGTTATTTGTCTTATAAATTGCACTGTGACACATCGACCAGAGCAATGACGTACATGAGCTATTACGTTCATAAGTACATCGTGTGAGAATGTCAGTCGGTTATTACTTTAACCGATATGTAAGTTCCGTCGATATTTCCCTTCAGACCCCACTTGCCCGCTTGTGTTGGGGTTCAACAACCAGGCGATGACGCGATGGTGATGGATGAGAGTGATTGTGATGCATTGACAACTCCTTGATTGCCATCCCATATCGGTTTTTGAGTCTCCACTTCTGTTGCTATCGATATTGACGATACGCCGTGGATGCGTAAGGTCTTCTGCAAAAAATACCAAAGAATTACCGTCCGTTATCACAGTGCAGAGACCCGACAATTATCTTTAACAACCGCACTGCGACGGCACGTCCTTGATAACAAAGTCAAGCAATGTAGATACCGAATTTCCCTTTCTTTAACAATGCACACTGTGATATATGTATTCATTCGCAGTCTAATGCATTTTATTAGCCAAATTTGATTACGAAAGTCAATGTATGAACATAATGTCTCTTGCTAATTTAGTATATACACAAAGGAATCAGCCGTCTTGGAATCAGTGCATGTAGCATTAATACGAATCAATGAATATCTGATGCATTCTCAAGCCTAAGGCACCGGGGCGTTTATAGATGCGGGTTTGTCACATTGACAAAATCCATCGTGTACAACACGTTATTTTATCACGTGCGTGGTGTATTGCACTCGGTGTTTATGATTACTGTACAATGGACAATATGGGAATATTGTTCAGCAATAAATGTATGTATGCATGTATGTATGCATGCATGTATGCATGTATGTATGCATGTATGGAAGCTTATATACATATATATATATATATATATATATATATATATATATATATATATATATATATATATACTATATATATATATATATATATATATATATATATATATATACATATATATATATATATATATATATATATATATATATATATATGTATATATACATATTTATTTATATATATGTGGATATATTTATATACATATATATATATATATGTATATATATATATATATATATATATATATATATATAAATATATATATATATTCATATATATATATATTTATGAATATATATATATATATATATATACATAACCAGAAAAGAAAAAAAATCAGTAATGTCTTCGTTAAATAAACCATGTCAGTTCATAGAGCATCAATAGATTGGACACAATGCACGGCGATCAGCAAAGTTAGTGAAAAGCAGCTGACTTTTAATATCAGAAGCATTTGTCAACTAGTTTTAGGATCGGGCTTGATGTCATGTAAGCATTAATTACTCGTTGCTATAACCAATTGTTGTAATAGCTGTGATTACGATGTGAATTGTTGGAAGCCTGGTACCATGGGGTTGTGCAAAACACAATTTGTTGGTCTTAGAAACACAGTCAATCTGAGAATTTGATAGATATCTAGCAAAAGTAGCACCGCTCAGGTATGTAACACATCACAGTGCAGCCCCTTGAAGCATTGCTACCGAATAAATACGGCAACACGTTTTGTACATCAGTATTTGTTGTGGGCGGCTGAAATACTTGTTATCTCATACAGCAGTTCTATATTACCAGCACAAGCAGCCAGTTGTGTTATTATGTTGGACAAATGCTGATTGCGTTGGTCTATGAATCAGCTCAGATCATTATTACTGATTAATGTATGCAATTTGTGATATGCGCATTGTGATACTGTATTCACACAGTGGTATATCAGGTGTGCACTTTCACATCATCGGCCAGCAACTCTCGTCAAAAGAAAGGTGTGTCTGGTATTATATGAGATGAATAATGCATTCTGGCAATCTCTATACACAAGCCGATGGCCTAATGAATGGGAGGTACGGGATCAGGGAATAATTTGGTTTTATGAATTCATATAAGTACTCCATTCGTCTCTTACTGCATATTTCACAATACCCATCACCAACAGCGTGACGACAGCTTTCTGTTCTACTCTTTTCGCTCTGTGTGTAACGCTTATGAGTATAAACAATTGTGCAGATAGCCAGCTTTGATAGTGTCACAATGTTTTCGGTCACCATCATTACTGTATTGATGGAATTACAAATTAGCGAAGTGTTTCGGTGTTCAAGAATGCCACAGTACCATCATCTGTTATGTGTTTGACACATATATCGAAAGATGTTTTCTGAATTACCAGAGTGACATTAATTGTCCTGTGGGACCAACGTATAAAAATCAACAGCAAGCAATCGCCATTAGCAACGTACTTGTAATCGGTTACTTTATCGTTATATATCTCAAATGTATGAGAATTGTTTCATTAACAGACTTATTTATGTATCGCCTTCCCTCTATTGAATCATGCCGGTAATAAGTAGGCTTAAATGAATAAACGACATCAAGCTTCAACACAAACAGCATAAGACACAATCCTGTGAAATTTGCTGCTGTTATACCAGTTTCCATGTACTTTCATCTTGACAATATTATCTTTACAACTCTGTTTGTAAAGGATAATGTTTAAAAATGACCCCGGTTGTTGATCAGGACGGAAATGTACTCCCCAATATTGGCAAAATATCCGGATCGTTTGGCGCAAGAACCGGAACTGATTGCAGCTATTCATGAGAAGCATCGATGAACATTATATTTACATTAAATGGCATTATTCCTCACATAAGACTACCAAAGGAAAGATGCAAAAGCATGAAAGCATGATAATGTAAATCTTATCTGTAAAGGACAGCGAGCCATAATGATTCAGAATCATGATTTTCGTTTACCTCATTGCCACCCACTCCCAATGAGAACTATGCTCCGCTATTTTGCCACAACACCATTTCGCTAGCATTTGTCATGCATTCATAACGACCAAGGCTATTACCGCTCCCATTACAGAATAAATATACTGCAATGAAAGCACTTGTTCCTAGCATCAGTTGTGTTTAGTCGGGGATGGAGCCTATAAATGTTACACGATAAGAGTCCGTTCTTTATCAAATAACCATTTCTCTCCACTTGACGGGTTCAGGTTTGTGCGCCTTGTAGATACAAGTGGAAGACACACGTCTGGAAACTAAGCTAATGGTGTCTAACGTAATGATATTCTGATTTTGGAATAGTTGGCCACCACTGCGCCTAACTCAACCTTTGTAGCTGAAATATGCTTTGTACCCTTACCGCCATGTCAAACTTCCAACTTTGAATTGACATCACCAGCATTTTTACCGTTCTGACTGTAAATATTGTCAATGACTTAATTGATGACAAATGATTGCGAGCACTGGGTTCAAGTATCTCATGTGAATACGTGCCTTTAGCTCAAATAGTGTTTATAGACAACAGAACTGTTCAATTTCATATTGTTTTCCGGTATATGATGGTTTTATCTTCAAACATATGCTGTTGATATCTGATAAAGTAGGCAATATGTACCATTATCACTATGGCTTACTCGGCCCTCATGTACAGAGTCATCTAGTTGTACTCGTCAGTTTGCTACCGACCGCCTCTCTGCTTTATGTTGGTCGTAGTCTAAGCCAACGACATATAACTCACACAGTAATATATTGCCCTTTTTTTCGTGATAGTGAAGCGTTGTCATAGTACATCTTAGACAACTTCCCAATCCACGTCGGGGTTCGAATCACCGTTTCTGGGAAGGAGTACCACCTCGTTACCATCGAATACGACGATATGCCGTGGTTGCATGAAGTCATCCTCAGTTACTAGTGTATCGACAATGGTCAACGAATTTCCGTCAGTTACCATAGCGCACAGGTACCGGGTCAAACACGATCGTCGAAAGCAACAGGTTCGCCAAGGGACGTCCTTGCTAGCTTTATCAAACAAAGGCAATACCATTTTCCCTTTCTGTATCACTACACTGGGTTAGGTATGTTTAACGCAAACGAATATCATTGAATGAACCTAACGCCTGAGACCACCACTGTTACACACGAAAGACATCACTGGGACGGGATGCCTGATGCTGTTCACTACACTACTAAGTATGGCAGTAACACCCTGATGGACACAAAAATGTCCAAGGTTCTAGACATGCAACTTGTTCAGGTATAAATATTACGATTTATGACTGGTATATTATGAATTTCTTAATGTCATGTTGTAATTGTACAATCAATTGAAGTTAAAATTACTTATGATATGGGGTTAGCTGCCCTGAAATCTCTATCTGATCCCATGAGAAAAGCAACCTGCAGTCTAACACCGGTTTCCCCAATGTCATGTAATAAGGCCTCATAATCTTCATTAGAATACTACATAGCTTGATGTAATCTGGAAACAAAATAATCGCTTATCGCTCCCGCTGGTGTCGAATTCTCATAGAGGCAGAACAGCCGATATGATTTTACGGAATCTGTCACCTAGAGGCCAACTGATGCCAAACGGCATCGAGAAATTTAGCTTTGTATTTTCTCCCGAGTGTGACCTTATCGGTGGATTTATAGCGCTTATGCATGCCGGTGCAATGTATTACGAATAATGAGTCATTCATCACCATTTTGAAACATGATGAAAGTCGTTGTATTTGATCTTTAATGTTTCACGTTACTTGTGTTCAGTGCAAAGCGTACTGACTCAAACGAGATGTTCTCATCTGCTGTCAAATGCTCGATGGTCCTTGCAATCGAAGAGAATGGGTGAGAGTGAGGGAGACAATGGACTTTATAACAATCTCACAGCAATTGGTAGCATTATTAAAACATAAAAAGCGCTGTTCCGTGTTGATACTTCCAATAACAACTTTAACATTCATGCATGAATAGCCATTGCAGTGATATTGTCTAATATTGATAAACATTAACCATCGACGCTAAAACGCACCGCTTCAAGTGCCTCAAGTTCACATAGCCGTTGTATCGTTAATTTGGGTCATATGAATCAAACACGCTGCAAAGGTACAATATCTATCATTGCTACTCCTCATTTTATATAAGATCAGTCAATGCGTCTGCCCACTTAGCTGTATCAAGTCATTTAAGATAATTAAGAAATGTACTAATCTTAAGAAGTAGACAGATGTACCATCGATTATGAGCATGTGTCATCAATATAATCGATGGCACATTAAGCGATGCATTGAAACTGCGCTGTAGTGGCACTGAGTGCCAAACCATTCAACACTAATATAGGTGAGTCTTGGTAAATATAATCCCATATCGACCGTTTTCTTCTCAAGGGGATGGATGCTCCCTGCGACACAGGCAATGTGGAAAAGAGTAGGCGCAAAACACACCAAGACATAAATACGGATCGATACGTACTGTATGTTTAGTGAGTATACGATCACGTGTAGGAATAATATACATCCAAAATATATATGATTCAACTTTATCTTGTTGTTTGTGGCATTGCATCTAACACGTGTCGTCAAATGTCAGTAATCACTGTGTATCAATAGCTGCCACGCCATTTGTTGTCATGGATACTCAGTTCTATATTCATCAAGTTGTGTCGACCCCAGAATAGCTAACTTACACGGCTACTGGACTAGCAATGCTTCCAGTGTTCAATAACACCAATCGCGTACCGTTTGGACAGTATTTATGTGGTCTTTATTCTAAAGCGACTTATCATGTGATACATGGTACCCTTTTCGTATAGCTTTATGTGGCAATAATTGTTTACATTTGGCAACGAGCTGTCGCAAACGGTTTATTAACTGGTATATTCTTGGTAAAATCAGGCTTTTGTTAGCCATTATCAATATGATATTTGTTCTGCAGAGTATTATCAGGTCACGAGTTAAAAAAAAACTTACTTCTGAGTTCCTCTAAGGCATCGATGATTTCACCGTAAGCATCGAGTGAATACGATGCGACCAAACAGCTGCATCCATTATATAACAACCAATGATATTAAGCACACGCATAGCTCGGAGGAGTGCTGTTAAACGAAGAACAAAACATGATAAATCCATTGAGACAGAGGTTTTTCATAATATGCTTTATAAGGGGCCAGCTGCGTAACTCTGTTAAGCGCAGGCTGATGTCTGCGTCTGCAAATTAATGATCAGAATTATTTTCTAGTACGTTATGTAGGATGCACCGATGACAGACATTACTGCATACAAATCCCTAAATGATTTTGTGACGCTACCATCAACATAAATGATGTGATGGTGGAATTCGATAGGCAAGTGATGCGATATTATACCTGTAGCAGATGTGTGGGCGACGTCAATGTCGACGAGGAGGCAGCGAACGACATGAATGTCGACTAGAAGCAGCGGACGAAGCGATGTCGCCGAAGTCGATGTCGACGATGTCGACGAGGACGCAGCGGACGACGTCAATGTCGACGAGGAGGCAGCGGACGACGTCAATGTCGACGAGGAGGCAGCGGACGACGTTTGTGATGATGTTATGTCGACGAGGAGGCAGCAGACGACCATGTCGACGAAGGCAGCGGACGACATGATGTTATGTCGATTGTAACGCAAACGATTTGCGTTTAAATATAAAAATTAATGACGAATACCAGAACTTAAACTTGACACTGTTTATGGCATCCATTAAGTATTTTTAGCATGTAGCTTCTAAGCTTTTTCCCTATATAAGCACCACATACGTGTGACGTGTTTTGATTGTGACATCGTTAAAAAACGGCGGTAACCTGGGTCAATATTTATGCCATCATTATGGCAGCAATTTAGTGTGCCTCTACTGCCAAAGATCTGCTGTTTCTAGCAATAATCAGTATCGACAGTATCGAGCTTAACGCGAATCTTACCCCGCTATTAGTATGCTTAGTTGTCAGATATGATTGCTCTTGATAATTTTTTATCTTTCTTTATTGTCCTTCAAAGCTCTTGTATGCATATAACTGAATGCATTTAAATCATATGCTCATCACTTTGCGATTACGCTTCATATCCAGGTGAAGCTTTGTAAGTCTTTGCCAGTCAGCTAGCCATAGTACCCGTATTACCTGCGAATATATGAGAGCTACGTTCAATTTTACCTAAGCCAAATTCGTGAGGGGAGCCTGGCCAACTGGAACATTATCTGCCACATCCTCCGGACATAATCATGCTGTTCACCCTGAGGTAGATGTGACTGCAATCGCTTGTAGATAATACTATCTTTGAAGTTTGTTAACAGTATTAAATTATCCGAGATTAGTCATTTGTTTAATGTTTCCTCTCGTCAGTCAAACTGTGCAATGTGATCGGGCTGATTGAACCCGCTGTTGGTTTGCTGTTCCCAGTTCTATACGTGACGTCATTAAGCATAGGTATCATGACAATGTCATGCAAATAGTAATATAGGAGTAGCTGCAACCTTACTTAGCTAACTGGTGACGATAAGCCTTTATTACAGCATCAATTCCCGAGCGACAAATACAGATGCCGCGGAATCAATAGTTGCATTGATGCTGTGCGTTATAGCGCTTATTCATGCTAAAAGCAGCGCATGAACTGAATAACGCCCGGTCATAATAGACATGATTGCTCAATATCCAGGGAGTAACGATCATGGAATTGAAGTCATAGAGCTCATTCTTGGTTTGCGTTGTATTGACAACGCATAATGTTTACCTATTTGCTCACGAACGACAAATGCAAAGACGACGAGGCATAATTCGCCAGAAGACTGTGCATAAGTCAGCTTATTTTTGACGGAACGAGAAACTAAACCAAATATGGCACATGGTAGACGATAGAATACACTCGGGTCTGACAAGAAGCAGGATTTGGGTGAAAATATCCGGTGGCCAATCAATTTGCATTTGTTTGTAGGGGCTGTTTCCAAGGCGCTGACATCGACAAACTATCGATGATTTCGGGCTCCCAGTACCAAGAAGGCATTACATTGGAACGTAATCAAGCAGATAAAAACGGGAACAAAATTTAATCACCCATAAAAATGTTTTTATCAGTTTTACACAGAATAGAAATAACCGCAGTTCTCAATTAATGAGAGAAACGTGAATCATCAGAGACGGTCAGTTTGATATTACTTAAAGTTCAGTTACCGATACATGTATATATAAAGCCTAAGCTGTTGAAATGTTCAGCATTGATACAATCTGTTAATGTTCCTACATTGGAATAAAGTGATGCTGATATTGATTTGCATCACCTTTATCACGACTTCTGTATGCCATTGTATCTTTCAGTATATACTGGAATAGCAGGACAATGAGATGACGATATATCAGTTGTAGTAAGAGGATCAGTTTGGAGTTGACGATGTTAAGTTTTTAATATTTTAGGAATCACATATATAGCCCATATGGCGGAAGTGGTATGCGTCTAATCTCATCCCTACTTACCGACATCACCAAAAGAAAAGTTTTGGGGATCATCGTCAGCGAATCAATACAGATGCTTTCCTACAAAAGGTGATACACGTATAACACGTTTGTTAGACCAAGATTAGCTTCTACCTTTGATTAACTCAAAGTTAGAGGTCCATCTCAACTGGTCCGCAGAGGCACTTACCACAATCACAACGCTGGCTGAGGACAAACTGCATTATTTTACACGGTAATTATTTGCAACCCAGTTCCGTCTCAGTTCTCATTCCTCCTAACTCATCTAGTTTCTCTCACTCTCTTTCTTCATGTTTCTCACTCTCGTTCATTCTCGTCAAATGCCCCTGCATATGTAACTCCGTCATCGGATTTTCAAACCCAGCGGCAATTCAAATAAATGGACGACGATCGTATTATGAGAGGCAGGTGGCAATCAAGCTAACCTCGATTTATGCAAATTGTAGATTTGACAACATATCATTTCAGGGTACGGTAAGGTTAGTATAAGACATGGCGGCACACCAACAGGTGAATGTTATTTCGTGAACACAAAGGTAGGTGGCAATATCAATGCATTAGAAGTAGTGAATGAGTCTAATTGAAACTAACTTTTAGTTCATTAATCAATTGATTTATTAAAATTGCATAAACACTATGCCGTATTGTTCAAAATCTGTAATGCAATCTAATTTTACCTTAAGTGTATCAACCCTTTTGTACAATAATGAAACACTATAGACACGGATAAAGCGATTCCTGATTTGAATCAGATCAGCAAAGTCGACGAGGATGTGCTTTACACTGTAAGTACTTCAGCAAGAAATGCATTCCGGAACCAACTCATCCCTCAGTAAGCAAGTATGTATCCAGGTATGACCGATACAAGCGCCGACAAGATAAACCTCCTCTCTACGGCTGTCTTTGCAGCTGTGTGGCCACTCCCATTGTACAGACTGACTTCCATGTGGTTTGTTGGGGATGGATTCATCTCACTGATTCTACCATTGATGCTTAACATATTTGACAATCTGAGGATTAAGGTATATAAAGAGGACTTCTATAACATTCCGGTTAAGCGCATCTCATGCTGCTTTGTCCTGCCACTAATTGTTAGGGATCCCGTCATGGCTTGCAACCCGCACAAACAAAATACTCTTGCCCGGTGTAATTTCAAATAATACAGTTAAATATGTTAAATGCAATCATAACGTAAATTGCTCCTTATCATTGCCTCCCACACCGACAGGGATTGGACAATGAGAGCCCGTGCTATAGAAAGAGCAATCAGCTCGACATAAATATGAACCACAATGTTTGTAATCGCATTTCGTACTCCTTTCGTACTAGCCATATTCCCAAACCTGTCTCCCTCTTTCGAAGCTTTCTGTATGTGTAAATAGCAATACGGTTCGAATATATAAAACCAAAGGGGTTGGTGTTTACTTTCTTCTTGTCTGACAGCGTGTCTTTATGCCTCAGTCACATTTGCTGTGCCGGCCGTGGGGTGTAAAATATTGACGGCCAGTTGCAATTGTAGGGCGGCCGCAGCATTCCCAAGGTCACATATTGTAGCAGTCACATATGTTAGAGGAGCTGCACAGCGTATTTTGAATTTGTGGAGCTAGAAAACCTGCTGCTGCCGTACGGCTTTTGAAGTGATAACGCCCGGTCGCCTTAGGGCGTCTCTGCGGCGGCTGTAGGTTTTAGACTAATACCAAGGCAAATGCAAGGTAGCGGCAAGGTAGCGGCAAGGCACAACAGACATTTCATTACAAAGTTTCACAAAGCACATTTCTCGAATAGCCATCCAAATGATAACAGAGATGGGAGACGAGGGCAATATATGATCAAATCACGTGACACTAGATATATATGATATATATATATATATATATATATATATGGGTTATATATATATATATATATATATATCCCATATATATATATATATATATATATATATGTTATATATTATATAGCTGTATATATATATATATATATATATATATATATATATATATATATATATATATATATATTGTAACAAAGGGCGGCCAGAGTATCAGAGTCATTGCATCATCGAAACAATGTACCAATAGTTGCGCCATGTCAGCCTATTAGCGAATCACAAGGCAGTACTTCATTGCTGTTTCAAGTGCTGCCCAGCCCACGGACGCCCGGCTGGGCGGCGAGAGCAATCCTCATAATTTAATTTGTGATTGCATTCAGCCGGCCCACTAGAGCCCCACATACACTGCATCTCACTAAGTCTGAACCGATCATTTAAATAGTTGGTCTTTTGATTAATATTGTATTTATTGCGAATTCATTGCGACTACCAAACCAGCCCTTAGAAATGGCCGACAATCCGTACTATTCACTTTTATTAAGCTATGACACTTGTGCTTGTTTTTCTTCCCCATTTCACTACAAGATTAGAAGCTGTGATGTGAAATCAGGCGAATGCAGACATCGACCTCAAAATGACCTACCAAAAAAACACAACAAGCAGCATTAGAGCAATCTACAAAGCTTCCTATCTATTGAATAATATGATTCTGCTAATGATCAGCATCCTTTATTTCACAGCTGCTTTTGTATCTCTCAGGGTGTTACGGAAAGGCATAGTGGTAAAAAAGGCTTAGACTTGAATTAGGTTTTGTTTTTTATATCATCTAAACAACTTACATCAGTATGAATGGTGGATGTGGTAGAGTTCACTTCTGTGCACGCCATATATTACTGTTATCATCAACAGCCAAGAAATAAAAACACAATCACTGCCGCTGGCGCCTGATGTGTGGACCAGTTTCTCATCTCCTTGGCAGCGAAATAACATATGAGTGTAATCTAGTGGAATGGACCTGACGTTTGCTTGGCCCAAGGGATTTACCCCAGCCGGATCAAGGTCATTGCAAGGCATCGTGATGATAAGAACAACGAGAGCTACAGAAGTATGAGTGAAACAATTTGGTTGTTAGATGACAAAAATTTATATTTGAAAACACAATTGATTAAAGGTGTTTCAACTTGTTTCGATTTCGCCTAGAAATAGAGTAGATGACGACTGGCAAAGGAATTGAAGCGACTGTCAACTCAACCAAATGGAAAGAGAGTAAAAGGTAAATAAGGGCTGGAATGGTCTCAGAAATCCACACATTGACGTACGTGAACTGCCAATCTATGTCTAGGTAGGGAATAAAGCAGCAGGTAAAACAAAAGTTGTCGATATTAATGATTATTTAGAACTGGTCGTTCTGCCTAAACATTTCCGAATAGCTATTCACAACATGACCAGTGCATATGGTGGAGTGGATGTCCAAGATAGTGCCTATTAACGAAGCCATACATTATGCTTGAATAAAGATGGCTTCCATTAGTTCGCCTTCCCATCTTTACCGAAAAAGGACAGCATTGCTTTTATGATCCACCTCCTCTTTCCTTTATCACGGATGAGCGCGCAATCAATAATAGTGCTCTTAATTTTGCCTTAAGGCCGATACCATCAAACGCACATCTCCCTTGTCAATGTCCACTCTATTTACCAGCTAAAGGTCCAATCTCTTCTGCACCCTATCTCAGGCTAGGCGGAGATGTATGTTAAGCATCGGGGCTTATGAAGCCCATCGGATTGATAGAGATTCATCGCGCGAATCAGAGATTATATCGCGAGGAAAGCTGAAGTTGCTATTTTATGTTTGCATGTTGAGAGTTGGTTCGTAGAACAATTCGCTTTTGTGAAATGCTTCATTGTGGTACCGGGTAAATTGACGGATTGCATGTCAATCCAACAATGTGACATGTAGTGTATGTTGTCTCAAAGAAATGCAGCTATAGTGAGTTGGGTGCATTTGACAACACAAGGTTGCGAACGAGCTCTTTTTGTATCATTTACCTTATTGTGATTTGCCTATTTACCCTAGATGCGCTTGCAAAGATGCATGCACAAAAATTGAACATGGTTCATTATATATTGAGCAATGGCTTCCACAGCAGTGGTTAGTGGGGGTGTCATAACACAGACGTGGTAAGTGTGCTTGTTGCGCCACAATGTTGGGAGTGTTATTACACAGGAGTGGACAGTCTGCACGGTTTTACACAGTAATGATTTATATGCGGGTTTTAACACAGGTGAGGCTAATATGTGTGCTGTATCTTAGAATTGTTTTATATACCAGTCTGTAGTTTGTGAGACGGGAGATGTTTACATGCGGGTGATAACATGGATGTAGGTAGCCTGCCTGTGTGTATGCTGCAATGGCCGAGCTGAATGAAGGGCCACTAAGGAATCTAGTTTGTTATACACGACTAGATAACAAATTCAATAAACCTTAAACCTACCGTATCTCGTTGGGTTCTGTGGTGAGTGTTTTGGAAACGTATAATCAATAGAACAACTCTTGCGCTCGAATCTGAGGGCACAACATGTTTTACTCTATCAAATTAAAGATCGGTCCTGTAGCTTACTAGACATCACCACATGTCGAAAAGTCGAGAAATAAGGAATATTTAGTAAATTACATATCTGTTAGATGCGCTCCTTTGCGTGCATATCCAATGATGAGTACCCTTTGGTAGCTAACCACTGGGCCAACCTCTAGCCAAGGGTCACATAATATGAACAGTTGGCGACTGGCACCAGACCCCAAAGTCACTGACATTCTATTGTCTCTGAGGCATATGTAGAATGCTACAGAGAAAAGGTGTGACAAAACCAGTGACAATCGTTATCATACACAAACCTTCACACTTTATGAGCCCTTTATTGTCAAATACGATAGGATACGACTGTTAAAAGGCACAGTGTCTAAAAGCGATATATGTAAGAACGAGTGAAAGGCAGAGATTTAGGCACAGCTACAAGGTTATGTACAATAGGGATGGTATGGGACACTGACCCGAAAAACAGGGAAAATGCAGAGAGGATATCATCAACTAAACATGTATTGGAATGGAAGCTTTAGATTTCACTTGCAGGTAAATTAAATATGTCACGCTGTGCGTGCTGGATTGTATACCTAGTGTGTCAGCTACATGTTTGTAACTGCGTATCCATGGCGATCTGTGAACGAATTCAAATAGGAATAAGACTTCCTGCAATTATACGCGACAGCTAGAGGTTTTGGTCTCAAACTAATGCAAAAAATAAAATACATTCCTGCTACTACTCTTTGTGGGTCGTCCGGTCAATACTTAAGCTTATAACGATTTTGTTGGTATGATATTATGGTGGTGTAGCATGCAACATGCAGCCCTCTGTACAATAAAACTCATTCATTGGTTGATGGTAAGTTAATTTGCCATCAGCGCTACTTTCATTGCCCTTGAGAGCAACGGTAATTAAGAATCCTCACCAAGGTCGCATGCGGTAATTAGCTTGTCAATATCGACGATACCGCCTTAGTCCTTTACCATGTGAGTTATATTCAGGCGGTCTAGCTGATGGTGTTGAACAGAGGAAAACACGACTTGTCATAATCAAACAAATATATTTATGATACAATGACTTTTGTCGTTCCAGTCACCGGTAGCTACCTGTGTTATGATAGCAACTGATAGCATTGATTAAGGTGCCAATATAGTCCTAAAAATACTGTTCCCTACTATACATTACTAAATAATTTCATAGACATATCATTTCCTCTTCATATCGGCAATCTTAGCGAGAGGAGTACTTATTCAAAGAGGGTATCTAATATAGATGGTGTTAACTCGGCTAATTGTACAGTCTTGCTAGAATACTTGATATGGATGAACTGAATAGATCATGCCTACACGGAGTAAACTTCTTTCCATATGTTTGTTTTAATATGACCAAACTTATGGTATATCCAAGCAACCGACAGGCATATAACTGTGACGGCCAATGCACTAGAGCATTTGACAAAGCACTGCAACTTGTATGAATCTTACGATAGGCATTACGTCTTCTGTCTATTGCCATTAATGAATGGATAGTTAGCTTCAAAAGGCTGAAGTACATTATAGCAACAAATAAATGGGAATTCTGAATGCAATTAATCAGTGGTAGAAATGTGTATTCTGTCCGTGATTTAAAACAAATGAGTAGTTTGTGTGTGAGCTAGTGCGTATGTTTAAAAAACTAGACTGCCAACACTGCTAGATTCAATTTGGCAATAAACTGCCCGTATCTCGCTGAGCTATTGTTCTGCAAAGTCTATATTACTGGACAGCAACAAACAACAGAAAATGACACGCGGCTTTGTACAATTTCGAATGCAACACTTTTCACTTGCCTTATTTTCTACGATGCTACACATGACCCATGCTGCGAGGAAGATTGTTCTTTTGTGTGCATGCGAGTCTCATTTCACCCACTTGGCATGAACAAATGCATTTCATCATATGGACCTTTGTGTAGTTAACACATTATCGTAAACAATGAACAATGTCTTGTGTTGATAGTATTGCACCATCAATTCATAGCAAATTCAACATATCTCATGTTATACATTTGTCGGTGACAAATGTCCGCAACAGGTGCTCCTGGTACAGCTGTGCTCCACTGATCGATGTTAAAGAAAAACAATGCAACTAAAAAAGGAAGAAAGTGCTTGTTCTAATATGAGAGCTGAAGCAGAGGTATAATGTTGCTGTAGACTTGTAGTCCAACACACTGTTGCCGTGTCGCAACTTTTGGTCAATAACAATGCTCCGTCAATAGAATGCAAATCCGGACCTTAATTGCAAATGAGTGACTCGTATTTATTCTCGCTATCAGGTATAAATAAGATATATTACTAACCGAACATCACTAACATGATCTGTACTGGGATTGTACCGCAATGCATGGAAGGCTCGTTGGATCACCATCCTAGCAAAACCATATAGTGTGCCTGCAATACGTTCATACCTGCAGATATATAGTGCGCAAGCCCCATCTACTAGTGCAGACACATTTATAGTTGACCACACACATAGCATTATATTGCCCTGTGAACTGGGTTTACATTAGTCATAGTCATATTATACATTTTCGTAGGTCATGGTAGTGATTCATTGGGAGACACATATATTGCCCTTAAGAGCAAAGTTAACTAAGAATCCACTACAAGACTGTATGCGGTAATTGGTTTTCCGGTGGTGACAATGACGCCATTTTACCCGAGCGACCCCCAGCATTGTATCGTATATGATATATGACATCGAATATCATTTAAGCTAATAGACTACCACGGTAACTTGTACAACTGTGAGCATGATGGTAGCATTCCATACGGTACACAATGGATGCTGCGGCACCCCCAGAGAGCAGTATATTTACCTAAGGCAAAGCAGCTACTACGATATTTTCTTTAACGGGGGGGGGGGGGGAGGAGGGGGGGGGGGGTGGTGGCTGAAGAGGGTAGTGTGGGACGGAGAGGGAGGTGTAGAGGGTATAACTGAACAGAAAATAGCACATAATGATGTTACACACGGGTTAATGCATTACATAAAGAACAAATATCTGCTGCTCCCATATCTTTTTCCATTATGCCTTTATTCCATTAACTATTAGTTTCCTATGGACCCGATGTAGCTGATTCAATTATTCAAGCTATGAATTTAATTATACGGGTGCTGCTTCCCACTTAACTGCTTATTAGCGGTGGTGCTCATGTTACAACTTTTATTAACATTGTACTTCATACAAACACCGTTCATTGTAACGAGAGGTACAGTAATCCATTGAGGTTATGTAATATCAATGGGATTCCCTAGGTTAATTGTACATGCCTCACTGGAATATCTGATAGACATGAACTGATAATATCACGCCTACAGCGTGCAACTGTAGCTCTATATAACCTCATACCAAAGTATGGGTCCATTTTACTTGGAGCCTTGCACGTCTTATCAGCAGGCACTCGTTTGCATCTTAATGAGAAAAAGAGCACTATGCTGTTTACTGGCTGTCTTATGTTTGTTCATCAGTCACCAGGGTCTCTTGCAGCTCCGTTTTACTACTGCTCTGTGAGATGTATTATTTGCGGCAATACTTTAGTTCGCTTATATCATCTTTAGCTAAACAGAGAGCTGTAGACGGCAAACCTAACGTAGTCTGTGCGTTACAACAAACAATTATTTTTTTGGCGAATTAATCTACATGCAGCGTAAACCGGACTGCATTTAGCGCCAACAATCAATAGTTACCGCTTAAGTGCAAAATAACCTTATCTTTTTATGCGTGGTTATATTATCCATTAACTATCCTTTTCTCACTGAGACAACAAAACTATTACACTAATTATTCAAATATCGATTCTCGATGCGACAACTAGCCTAGGAATGAGGCAAACTTTATAGGAACCAACCTGCAGTATGACTCTATCCAGTGCATGCATATCAAGGAAGCATAACAAGAGACTGAGCACACTTTGGAGATTCGCAATAACGTGCAGCAAATGAATCATGGCGGATTTATGCGCATGGGAGGCTAAAAGATGTTTACTATGTTAGCATACCATTATGAAATATTCTAAGTGCAAAGTAAGTCCAACTCGAGGCGGTTGCAAATTTAGTCCTGCTCGTGTATATCATGGTGGTGTTTTTCCAAATCAGACATTTTCATACTGTAAGCAGTTCAGCTGGTATTCTTGGTACTTGGTATTCATTAATGATGGCGAACACCCCGCCTTTGCTGCATATTCAGATGTTAGATTCTCCCGGATGAGATTGCAAAAGCGTTGACGTTGGAGCAGGGTATGCTTTAATTTGAGTGCTGATACAGTCAGCAAAGGTTATATGATAAACCCTATGGCAACACGCGACTACCGGGTTTAATCTGTTTTTATTGTCAACTACAGGCCTCAACCAAAACAAACTCTGAGGCAATAGTTTGCTCCAACCGTCGTTGTAGTGCGGATTTCCTGTAATTCATAGATTACTGACGATAACTTTTAGTTGCCGTAAATTAATCATGAAACATTGTGCATTTTGAATTATAGAATGTAGCATTATATTCATTCCATCCATTAAAAGAGAGAGAGAATACAAGGTTCATTACAAGACATAATTAAATAACGAATAACGCCGCTGTATATATCAATGTATACGATAAATAGATGCACAGTGTTTCGTATAAATCCATCAAAAAAAGTGTTTGATAACCATGTACTGTTCACAAACTAATTTGTCCGACTGATACAAATGTGTAAGCCGATATATGTAAGTGATGGCTCAATGATGACTCGGTATTGCCTGACATATGGTATGAAGTGCATTTTCAAGCCCAACCATTGTGTGGACGTGCGCAAAAAAATTCAGGATGGCGTTGCTGCATGGCATCGACATCTAGCTCCATAAACAATCGATTCATCGGCACATACAATTAGCGCAACGCATCAAAGCAATATGCATGATGAACTTTAATACTCCATCAATACTTATTATATTGTAAATAGACGTATTATACATATGCGTATTTATTAGCAACGGGAATACACTGATCTCACTTATTGAACTAGCAGTGTTTTGGGTAGATGGTAAAGCTGTGTCGGAGCTGAAGCCACCGGCGTGGTTGCAATATAGAGCTCGTGTACAAAAGTGGTGCTTGGCAGTAGCAGCGTTACCAAACTGGTGTTATTTCGCAGGACAGAAATCTGCATTAAACACGATAGGTCATCCGGACCAATGGAAGTGAGTTCGTTTACCGTCAGTACTAGCATCTTGTTTGACGTTTTGTTCTTGATTGTCGAATAGATGTTATTCTGAAAACACATCAGTAACATCCCTTGACAGTTAACAGTATTCACAAACATTAGTACCTCCATTCACCTGATGTGACCGGGTAAAACACCATTTCATGATGCTGGCATCCCTATGTCAACTTACCAGATGATACTGGCTCAACTAACAATGTTTCCACTTACCCGTAATGCAGGTAAAGATACCATTGTTTCAATTTATACGATGATGTTTAGGAAGTAAACCAGTGACTGTATTCATGCAATGATACCCAAGGCAAAGAAATCACTAAATCTGGCATTAAGGCTGTCATTCGCCTAAGGATATATATTCCCTGTCGAATGGATGCCAGCTTTATAGCCCACCTTAGAATTCGCCTCTCTCTATCCGGAGTATCCGGACCTTCTAACTAGGCTGATTATGATTCGTGTCTTGTCTTATGTAATGATCCGCTGGCGATGAGATCGCTAAGCGGACTGTATAATTTGGGCACAGAAGAATACTTTGGATAACGAAACACGACGCATTTTGGATTGACAGCTCGTTTCAAATGATATGGACTTGTACAGTATGGTTCGCAGTATATTTAACGACGGTATTGCAAATTTTATTCGGGCATCAAATTCATCCATATCATAACTAGTGAGTTTATATTCTGGGCATGCTGAAATTCAAGTTGACAGTCTAATTGAAAGTTGTGGGGCATCACATTATAGTGGATTATACCATGGAGTTAAATTGTTATTCCTAATTATTCTCGTAGTTTAATGTTCTCGCATATGTAAGCAGCCATCATGGATGTGTTGCATGTCGCTTTGTCTGCTGCATTGTACTGGTGCATGGAATATTTATAAATGGCTCATTGTCGAATATATATCTCATGCATAATAATTAATAAATCTCCCCCAAATAGTAAATCTTTTACAAGTTATTGGCCTCCACTCGGGTGCAGACACTGTCTCTGATCATCATTAATGCCTCATATAATGAGGGGTATAAAGACAAGGTGATATTCTGATGAAGCTCAAGGTCAGATCATACATAATATTCAAATACCCTGATTATGAGTCTGCCCACGGTGCGGCCAGTGTTCCTTTAAATCATGGTATCGCTACACTTGTACCTGTTACATGTAAAGATTGCCTTGGACATATGCCTCTCGCGTAAAATCAATATGCGATACTATTCATTGGAAGGTGACTTTGTATCATTCAGCTTTGAAGGGAGGTTAACTGTTTATTGTCAGAAAACATTTATGATTATCGTTTCTATCTCTGGAAAACAAAGTCTGAGGAAATTCCACACGATTGAGCATGTCAGTGATGAGGCTTAATATCGATGGAATAATATCTACCTCCAGCCGGGTGTTATTGGAAACAGTTGATTGTTACATAAATGACGGGGTTTTACCCTGGATAAGTTCTTCGCAGATGCTTTGTCAGGCTCAGGCACTGTATGTACTCACGAAATAGGCTTTAGAAGGGAAGATATCGGAGATACATCTACTTTGCTATCGCGGGCGATGGATTTGACAGCGGTATAGGCAAAGTGTGTGTTGAAGCTGATGGACAGCGAGCGGGACAACAAAAAGACAACATCAAGCTCCATAATCGCTGGAAACCTCCATTCATTACACCGTAATGTGGGCGATTTATATCGGGACGCCGCATCAACTAACGACAATTTATACACGAAGCAATTTCTCTGGTCCTTATTCGTGGAATCGCAGTAAAACCTGGCCAAATGAGAGGCATCTATATGGCGGATGGTAAGCTCTATGGCAACACGAGATTACCGGGTTAAATCTCCGTATATTGCCAAAAGACAGCCTGAACCAAAACACACGGCGAGGCAAGAGTTTGCCCAGATGGTCTTTGAAGTGCTGATTTTGTGTATTTCATTGATGAGGATAATTGCTCAGAATATTATTTGGATCCTTACTCAACATGTTGACAAGTGTAATCCCTATAAGACAATCAGTCATCTCTCTACAACGACATGGCTTACAGTGAATATAGGTCCTGGATAGATTACTGCACCTACACAGCGTCAATATTGCTGCATCCCCATAAAGCCCTTCTCCTCATCTTAAGATAAACACTGATTAAGTGGATAATGCTGCATCTTCTCATTTTGAATTCGTAATTAATCAGACATTATGCAATGATCTCCCTTGTAAACACAACACAGTCGTTCTGCGCATCGTCACTGTCTGGAAATACCTGCCGTAACCTTCCCATAATGCATGGACGTTATTGGACACCTGTAATCGATAAGGTCCGGCTGATGAGTTGTCATTGATGTTCATTGTGCGCACTTAAGCTGCCGGTCATGAATCACGAAACACTGAGCATGTTGTATTGTAGGATAAAGCGTTATGTTCGTTTCATCAAATACTAGAGAGAATACATGGCTGTATTCAAAGCATAGTCGAGGTCAATCTTTAAAGTATGATCATGGGCACACCGCAATTAGGAGAACATCATATGCTAGATGTAGGCTTATCTTGAAAGGCTGGCCCCTCGCTGATGCTTCGTCAATGATGGTCCCTTTGTGACAGATTATCATGTCTGGTAGATGTATACGATACATAGATGTATCATGTAAATCCATCACAAAAAGTGATCGAATATCACTACACTTCACGAAAAATAACACTGTAGAAATTGATGATAAAAGGTGGTGGGATGTAGGTTGGGGAGAGGTAGATAGTTGGATTTATAGATAAATAGATTGACAGATAAGTGGACAGGTAAGAAATGTGTTAGAGAGAGAAAGGTAGGAGAGAGAGAGATCGAGAGAGAGGGAGACCTTGGATGCATATATTACGTATGAAATAACATAAGGGCTCCAGGCTGCACGGTACCTGCGTTGTACACAGTAACAAATACAGCCCTTACCAGTGCGTTCGTGATTATTTCTATTGATGGAACGAGATTAATCTCGTCTCTATTCAGATATTAGTATTCGCATAGGCTTTGAAGGATGGGAATGTTGCTCCGATCTTTATGGATATGTGGCATATCTCTTATTGGCGATGAATGATTTATGATAGTCGATAATAGCGAATTATTCCTTTTATCGTGTAACAGAGAGATGGCATCGCCTCAAGTTATAATAACCATTACACTATAAAGGCGTTGTCGCCATGTTGAACACAAACTCAATACTGTCATTTGTCAATAAATAACTTTAATTCATGGTCGATTTTGATCAACTTCCGAAATTGTAAGTTGCCTAATAAAAACACTGACCTCCATCTTGCAAAATCGAAACAAAAAAAAAACTTCCTAGGAAATTCCTTTATTTGATCCTCATACCGAGGGCATCCAACCACGTAAGACAATGTATATTGACATGTATATAAACACACACACACACACACACACACACACACACACACACACACACACACACACACACACACACACACACACACACACACACACACACACACACACACACACACACACACACACACACACACACACACACACAACCTCAACCTCAAAGTCATCTCGTCTGCAGCTCATTCGGCTTGCTTAATCGGCAAATATGTGAGAGCGAGATTTAACTAATTACTCAGTCCACCCTTCTGGACTATCGGTGTCACAACCCATGTGTAACGTTGGTAAAATGTTATCAATAAAACCCACAAACATGGGGAATAGAGCAACATACGCTATTCTATAAACGCGGAATTACTTCGTGAATTGATTTATAGACTTTTATTTACAGGCTGTCAATGGAAAAAGAGACGTCTAACATCGTATTGAACACTGTAGATGCTAATAGTCTGTGCGACGTTCATCGAGATTGAAATATATCCATATGATGCAAAAAAACCAAACCCCAGTTTATTCAGCTATTGTTCTATCTCTCTCTCGCTCTCTCCATATACATCTCTCTCTCTCTCTTCCTCACTCCACCTACCCCATCTCCCCTCTCTCTGCCTCTCTCACGTTGATAATTGGCATATCGACAACGAGTGAACAGCACAAAAGGGAAATCAGTCTAATACCGTCTTTCAGAGACAGTCACTAAAACACAACCTTCCTTGCTTATAAAAGATAGCACATTGGGCAGCGACAAAGTTAGAGGTAACATGTGGGTAAAAATATTTAAGGTAATGCTATTTGATAATGAATATATACATAATTTTCTGATGACGCAGTTATGGCTTCAGTTTACATATTCAATAGATAGTTTGCTGCTTTATTATCATTGCGTAAACAGGTTGCATGTATTCAGCAAGAGGAAACTAACAGGTAAGTATCATTATCTCTTTGCTGTCTTTTATCATATTTATCAACCACTAATGTCTGAATACATTAGTCGTCGTCGATGCCGTGTCAGGTTAAGTCACTATGAAGCAGAATACAAATGACAGACTCTTCGAGGTAGCCATTAGACTTGTTGATGCAACTTCTTTGCTCAATCAAACACAGTAGAGGAACGATTACTGTGTTTTGAATGCAAAACAATTACAGCAAATCAAATCAAATCCATGCGTACGGTCCCAACAAATAAATAGGCTAAAGTTTTATCAACTATGGTTCGCCGTTTATGTTCAGATGCTTCATAAGATATTAAGTCAGATTTAATGTCATTTAATCAAAGACAGCATAGTAATGCATGGTATTGAATGCTTGGTACGCAGAATATCGCATGTACCAAGAATTAAAAGAAAAGTTGAGAAAAGCCTCACGCAAAATGCCTTTAACATTGGCTAATCCCACCTAACTAAGTATCGCTTTGAGAATGTTAAATGAACAAATTGTTGCCCTATCGAGTGAACGGCACAGAACAAGAGAGGCTGAAAGAAATGAACAGTTATGCTCATGGGGTTAGACAACGGTATATAAATGCGAAATTAATACACGCCTAAATATCTCCGATCATTATTCTTGAGGTACCATTTAACCGCGGGTAAATAATGTACCCCAGTATGGTTAATTGTAAATTCCGTAGCGACATGAGACAGCTGATCGGAATCTACTTTTATTGTCCATAGGCGACTCGGGTAAATAGGTCTAGATTATAGGCCAATGGTCGGTTAAAGTTCTAAAATAGTGTATTCCAATGATACACACGGTTGGGTAGTAACAGTGAATGGTTCTATGGAGCAAAATGTCACGAATAATACATAATGAGGTTTGTGAGATTTAAAACACAATAAACCTTATCAAGCAACTGCGGATGTATCAACTCTTGCCTTTTGCTCAAATGAACAATGCGTACATTGACGACGAAAGTGTGCATTCATTGCAGGAACAGCAGTTCAGCATAGACATTCGCCATTCATCTATATTGCACTTCCCCTGCTCGTGTTTCATACCCGTCGCATACCCGCCATTATGCAGTCCATAACATTGAAAGTCGCTTTGATGGAACTTCCAATTATATAAAAAGTTGGCTTTTGTCCTGAATATATATTTGATCATTATTCATGCTTATGTCAATAGTAAGTTATGGCTGATTGGAGGAGACACCACTATGTGATGTGACCGATCCATAACGGAGTCACTGTTCGTGAACGCTTCCAATGTCAAATATGATCAGAGGCTCAGTGATTCATATGCATGTGAAAACGGAGTGATTACAGCTATTCCTACAACACATTAAGATACACAGAAGACATTAGACATTAATGATTATAGAAATAGTGCTTCTAGGAACTCGATCGCTAAGCATATTCATCCTGAATTAACAAGCTATCGACCAAAATCAATATACTAAGAATAATCTGTAATATACAAACATGCATTTGCACCGCATTGATACTCATAAGGCCATCACGTATGTAACTTGACCCAACACATCTATAGCGGATTCAGTCATATAACAAACTTGACTGATAGGAAGCAGTTATGTGCAAATAGCTACTCTCTTATGATCCAATACTGCTATCCAGTATCTAAGAGAGATTATTCGAGGCAATCGATTAATGCTTCAAGGCTACCAACATCAAATTCATATTATTCATTTTCCCAGATTAGGCAGCAGATAAAGGTATAATATTAGAACGGCTTCCCCCAATCCCATCATTAGCGCGACATAGATAGATGGGGTAACAACGAGGGCTTATAGTGACCTGCGAAGGGTTGGGGAGGTATGGGGAAGGATGGAAACGGCTGTGGAGTAGCGACGGGAACGGGGAATCCTGCCGTACTAGTACAGTTATGCCTGTCAGGGCAATTAGTTCAACACTCGACGCTGAGAAAAACACCATTTCACGAAAGATTAAAGGGACAATTAATGTAAATATCAGCAAGTTTCATCATTAGAAATGGAGAACGTCCACCAATTGTTAGCTAATCCGTCATTGGCACGAGGCTTGTATGATTGCTAATGATGAAAGCATGATCATGACGATTTTTTTATCAAATTGTTTCAAAAAAGCTCGATCGTCATGAAAATGTATTGGTAGAGTATCATTCTAAATCCCGAGTGCTTTGTCGGTGGAGGGAGCCACAGTACAACCGTCAGTTAAATAGCTGATATCTATATCGGATGATGTTATATGAATTGCTAGAGCGCCAATGAATGTCATGTGGAACAAATTGGTCATGAATCTATCTATTGGAGGTCTCCTGAACAAGTGCTTCAATATAGTTAAAGCTTGATACAGCGAAAACTAAAACAAAATAGAACACAAGAAAGCAGAAATAAAGAACGAATTAGTTAAGGAGATAAATATCCTCGTATCTTTAGAAATGAACGCATGTGATTACTTGACACAGAGCGTAGTTATATGCCTTAGGAAGAATGGCAGTAAATGTTCCCATAAAGCCATATTAAGCACAAGCTATCAACAGTAAGTCGATATATTAGTTTTCACACTAATCCAGGATGCGTAAAGGCAAATATATGGGGTTTAATGAATATATGTCATAAAGCATTAGAGAAAACAGCATAGGGCACAGTCCTAAAACACACAGCGGCTTTTATATCAGTTGTTTGGCACGGCTAATATTTGTAAAATACCTAGGTTGATAGCAAGATAGAAATGTGCTCCCACATATTGACAGGATGACCGACAGAAGACGTAGCTACACCTGAGGATCGTTGATAGACATCATATTAACTGGCATTCAGTGACGTTATTTCTCACACAAGTCCACGGAAGGATGTCAATTCTTCTGTTTAGAACAACATGACAAAATGATACAGGGCCATGAATTACGTTTGCCTCAATACTGACCTTTGAATTCAGTTGAGGTAGAACATCGGTAAATCAAACAAGGCTATTCTTATGACTATCTTTCCTTCATATATAGCTATACTCTTGTTATACTTATATTTCTGCGCACTCCTTCGTATATAGGAATATTGTAGCTGCTTGTAGTTGCTTGAGTGGGGACACTAGCCAGAGAAAACACACGAGTCCAGGAGTTGAGTTGTTGTTGGTTTATTCGAGTTTGGCTTATTAGCCTTCTCTGGAATATCGGGTCAGAATCTTGTTCAGATACTTCGTCTCTTCGCTAGGTATTTCTCACCGAATTTCGGCGAGGCCAGCTATTTTATAGGGGTTCCGGCATTGGATTACGCTCGGAACCACACCCACAGCTGGCCTCCCATTGGTCCAGGTATAGCCGGTCCCCCTTCACAAAGGTCAACCCAAACAGCTCACATGGTCTACTTATCAGGGTCACACCCCCGTCTTAAGGGCGGAGGTTGACTCGGGCTAGTGAAACATGTCGTGTTTATAATGGAAAAGAGGGGGAGGGTTTCAAAAGTCAAAAGAGCCAGATAAATATCATAACATCATTTGCCACAAAAGTCATGTCTATAGAAATCTCCTTCTATTAATGTTGACCTTAGTTGTTACTGTGCTCCTTATGGTATGAATATGCTGCAATCGAAGCACTTGTCCGAACGTAAGTGGTGTTTTTATGGAGACAGAGCTTATATATATTACATGATAACGATGCCTTATATTGTATTCTTTATCAAATAACCATTTGGCTTCACCAGGCTGGATAAGTGAAACCTGTTCCTATCAAATGGAAGTCTCGCCCAGAGTGTGGTAGAAACACGTCTGCAAAATTGCAGTGGTGAACGCAATCTGTGCGATGCTTTAGCTAAATCAGCTTGCGTGTATGCCTATTGGATGAGGAATGGATAATCATTGCTGCACCCAAATACATCCCGTGATCGAGAGGATCATAAAAACCACAAATGATACCGCGCTGGAAATACATCTACAGTTTTATCATTCAAATACATCGCGCTTTGTTTTGAAATAGAACAATAAGACATGTACTTCTAGTTGTCGCTGTAAGTAATACAAGATTCAGTGGCCCAGTCAGCAGATAAATCAGAACGATATAATTCATCCCAATCTCTACTGCTAAACATATAAACAAATTGCTTCTGGCAAACATCAGAACCTTATTGTGCCTAATTTGTAACATATGTGGTTTATATCAGTTGCATTTTAATCGTGACTGATTCAGCATTAAAGGGAATGATAATGCATTAGAAAAAAGCAATATAATCGCACTGTCATGCCTAGTTTTACTTTGTACAATATCATTGTATATGGCGCCATTTAAAAGAGTATGGAGTAATATGTGCTTTTTCACAAATGTTCATTTTCTGAATGTTTTCACATTATGCTGCCGTTTGCTTACATCACTACCAATATATAATTGATGCTGGTGATATATTGCATCTCCCTCGCAACATACCACCTAGGTAGCGCAACTTTCGTCGCGCCCGGATAATGAAACATGGCCTTCGCCGAATGGGCAAACACACCATCAGTAACATAAACTCTTTCGTAAATATATCAAGCCAACGCATGCAGTGGATTCTCAAATATGTGCTGAGATTATTTGTTAGCAATGTCATGTCATTGACATAACAAATTTGGTCGATAATGCAGAAATATCCATGTGCTCCTATACATATATGTCACACCATAAATTAAAACAATCTATGAGAACATGTTCTCAGCACAAGCTGCGATCTATTTTAAATTTACTTCATACAGGACATCACATAAGAGACGCGCATTTACTTGTGTAATTTCAACACATTGGGGCGCTATAGAAATTCTAAATAAGTAATTAGCAAAACATAGAATTGGCATGTGCGTAAAGATATATCCGCCATAGGTAGTGCTTTCTAAACCAATGCGCTCCATGTAGATCATATAACTGCACAGACAAGTGGAGTTTGTGTAATGTTTTGTTTATTGTATTGCATTCTGTACTCACAAGATAACTGTTTAATATGCGAAATAACCTGGCTCATCGGTTTCACACTATCAAATGGATATCATTTCCAAGTGTAGTAGGGCATCGGCTACAGTAAGTAGATTTAGTTTTAGCTGCAGAATTTCTTTGATGAAATGCACCATTAATGTATAACCGCCATGAGTTAAGCAGAAGCATGGCACACCTTTTGTACGCGTGGGCCAAAGCCGAGATGTGGAACTGAGTCTTGTTCCCTTCTTTACCCAGTCACGTCACGTCATTATGTTTGGTATCACGCCACGTTCCATTTTCCCTTGAATGTTTGAGGATGTGTGTGGAATACTTTATGGCTGTCCTCGGTTATTGCTTTGCTGTTTTTGATATTAATCCACACAATCAGTACTCGTCTCATAGTCGTACTGAAGTCATACAAGATACCACAAATCACACATTAATTTGCCACGTGCACTGACGTCTACACAAGCCCACAAGGTGCACAGGATCGAGCGAGAATGGCAATTGAAAAGGATGTACAGACATCATGTCCAATTATTCGAAAATAGACTGTTCATTAACTTGGACATTGCTTCTTATATCATTACTGTATCATTCACCATCTATTATATTTCCATATATTTTTGCCTTTCTCGCTCACAACTTAACCACTAACAGGAACCACCAAGCCACTTTCTCCGCTGTTAACTTCAGTATGTCCGCAGCATCTGTATTTATCGCGAAATTAGAAGGAAAACACACAGTATTGCGTTTGTTTGGTTATTGATGTCGTGATATAGGCGTCTCCTCTCCGCCATGTTTAGTGAGACCCCAGTGCCCCCTGTAATAATGCAGCACTAATCGTCCCACCTTATTGAACACTCGACGTCATAATTGCCGTAGACCCCAGAAAAAACATAGATGCGAGTAAGCGATAACCAGAACACATCGCCTGAGAACGTCTGCCATTGTATAACCGAGGCATCACGGTAAAACATTGATGCACAGTAGCATTGGATCACCATTAATTCTCTTAAGCAGCAGAACTAATTGAGAACACACAATCGAGCTGATGTCATGAATAACTGAGGCCAATCCGACATTTTCGATCCGTGATTGTACCCTGAACACAATAACATAGTCATACAACAATTGAGAATGTGCATGCCAGGGAGATATGTATTTGCCTTGTTCGTTTGCTGGTGTACGACCTTTAGAAAGAGGAACCTTTAGCCTTATATTGGTCGACCGTGGTGAGATGCTACGCCGTTGGTTTCTAAGGTGTCGGCGTGGGGGCAAGTGATATTAATCATGATATCAATTTTGCTTTCGATGAATTAATGACTTTATACTCTGGTTACAGCAATGCACTGATGCTTATAATCATGACAACCAACGTTGAATAACTGCTGGCGCCATATCGGGCACAAACTCAATAGATAACTGCAATGTATCCCATGGCCGCCTTTTGCTCCATCTCGAAATCAGACGACGGTAATATAGTACAGAGATCATATTATTATCATGATAATCTCTCCGCTTGACTGTGAACTATGCTAGTGTCATCCTCAAATGAATCGAATCACTTAACTACCTTTGTCGTGTCTGATCAGTAACAATTGGCTTATGATAGCGGCACTTTATACAGTCGCTTGATCGTGAATCGATATCAAAACAGTATGCAACAAGCTTAAGGGAAATAGTGCTATAGTGGCAAACCTTTACAGGGATAGCATGATAAAGTGGGAATAAAATCAGTCAAGTCAGCATTTATGTAAAATACATCATGCTTTTACAAAATAGGCTCAATGAACTGCGTTAGACATGGTTGTTACAGCAATACGTATGGTTTGTGTAAATGCTTGCCGCTGTTTGTGGCATGGTGTAACTTAGCAATACCTGGCCCTCACATGTGGGAATAATAGGGTTTAGAATGCTGCATGATACTTCAATTGTATCGCCTTTGTGAAGACGATCATAGATACAGCATACATCGCTTGTAATACTTAAGCTAGTAGCAGGATACCAAAATCAGTGTTAATTTCAACTGAATGGATGCATCATTTATAACAAGGTTTTGCAATCAGGTTGACGATACCATATGTGTCCTTTACATGAAATCAAAAAGCTCATAGATTCGCCATACTGTTTGCCGCCAATGTTCACACGTCATAACGTCTTATTACAAGCATATGAGTTTGCTGGTTAACTTAGGAAGCTATACACAGTCTCAGTAACCGACCAAAGCTGTAACACCTGAGGATCCTGTGACGATTAGTAAAATAATCAACAACATAGCACAAATAAGCTGCAGTGACACCCACACCGTAATAACTGGATGTTTCAGAATACAACAATACATGCGAATGAATGTTGCCGTGAAATTGATATCATACATAACGTCTCGCCTTAACTCTCTCCATTTATCTCTCGCTATCATGCGCTCTCTCGTCTTATCGCATAGATGATCAGAAGTTAACATCAGAATGTGAATATTTCGCTATAGTCAGTGTGCAGTACCTTTAATATCAATAGCGTGAAAAGAAATATTGAATGTCGTAAATGTGACTATGTCATTCAATTCACTTGAAGCAAATGGCTTTCATGCGTGTCAGTTCAATAAGTTTCATATCGTTAAGCAAAGAAAAGCGATAATAATAATCGATGAATCCCAAGCACTGCCGCCTGATTAAACAATTCCACTAACACATGGAAATATCCGACAGTAAACATGCCATTGATTCAAGGGAATCGGCGTATGCAATATTTCGTGGATGTTTTGCTTTGGGACATACAATGAAGATCATGTGATCCTGCTCGCTACTTTGCTGTTTCATCACATTTTATCGACTTCATATCGCCTCTTTTTACAAGTATCTTTGTTTTACCGTTCGTTTCTTTGCAGATTTATACCTGTCATATACGACCAATGCCAACAAAAGTATTCCCCAGTCATAAGTGATTAAGTTGAATCGGTGATTCAACGATACTTGCTCTCACAAAATAGAGTATATTGCTGAAGAATGTCGACGAATTCGCGGAGAATCAGAGGAAATTATGACATAGATTTAGATTTACATCACTCAATACTTGTTCGCAATAAATCCACATCAACAGCAGGACATATAACAGGTGATTAGAGTACTTCATATCTTTTGTCCAAGCAAATCGGAATACATCATATTTGTAGAGAACACCATACAAAGGTTTTATTTAGTATATTCGTCATCCGTCGTACAGGCTTTGAAAGCAAATGAAATCTTTGCTTTTACGCTGTTAAAAGATTCTCCATCGACACGAAGTAAGCAATAGACATGCATTTTTACATATATACAATGTAGCATGGTACGCAGCATTCTTACGTGACTTCTGAGAAGCAGATAGCGGAGAAGGTTTTATTTGATAACACGAGGCAGCCTATCAATGCCCTTGTACAGGTGTATTAGCATTATCAGGTAGTTGAACCAAACCGATAAACTGTGGTAATATCACATACACACATAACGCGATGGAGTTGGGGATGGATGATTGGAATGCTTGATCAATTTCTCTTAAATGCCCACTCACGTCGGGTATCGAATCAGCACGGCGGGGATGGAGTTCTCGACGTGTATGGTATGAAGTCCTCTGCAAACACTTGTGTATCGGAAATGACAACATAATTCCCGGCAGTCAACGCTATGCAGAGGCTCCAGGTCACACATGATTATCTGCATCAGCAGGACTGCCTGGGAACGTCCTTTATAACGCAGTCAAATATACGCCAGGGTATACTGAATCACAGGCGAGTTTTTGTGCGCATTGTTAACGTTTTAGTGAGTCATTGTAACAAGGCTGATCATATGAAAGTCCCGGTGCATCAGGATACAGTTAATACTAGAGGTATATGGATTAGTGTTCATCATGTGTACCTTGATGCAGGACAAATTACACGGACATTTTGCTCGTGCCTGAGGCACTAGGTTCATGCAATGGCAAGTTCGATAGACTACATAATACAAACGCCACACTCTGGTATGGCGCCGTGGTGATTCGAAACCAGACGTGAGTTGGCACTTAAAAGTTGTTCAAATATTTCGATCAGCCAGCACCAACTCCATCGCGCTATGAGCTCATTGTTGATATTTACGCACACAAAGTGCTCCTTCGATAGTGGACAAAGGGAGTTGATGGGAAATATTGACAGAACGCACCTGTGTGCTGGAGTAATACCTGACTGACATTATCACACTATGTACTCATGCACGTAATGGCTCATGCATATTATATCTCTGGTCGATGTTTCACAGTAAAGTTGTCAAACTAGCGCGTGTAAATATGTTTCCGGAAATTACGCAAGCGTTGTTTGAATGTCAATAACACATTGCATACTGCTCCACATGATTAAGCGGGCCCGGTGTAGAGCAAGACTATTTTACACTGGACTTCCCATAATTCTGTCAAAGCGCTGTCTTTATCGATCTGCGTGAAACTACTGTGGTTGTCTAGTAGGTAGTTTGGTGAATACCATAATGACCAAAGCCTCTGGGAAGGAAATTAGATGAAACGGCTCACTGAGAGATCATTCCCATTCCCCGCGGGGCTAGAACATCAACAACTGCAATGACATACAACGTCTCAATAGTGCGGCCGTCGTAATCGAGCATATCACCATCCATCAACAGACCAATAACTCGCTTTATAGCATTTGATATATGTATACGTAATAATCATCAAACGCATATTTCTTCGGCATATGAATTATATAGCTTGTTGTATCATAAAATAATCATCCTAATTGCAATTGACAGGCTTACTGGGCTGGCCTCAATCGTCAATCGTTCGCTCACAGAGTATGCATAATGACGACCGCGTTTTGCTGACAGAGTAAGAAAGACAATATTGTCAAGATGAGATGTAGCTGGAAACTGGTATAAATGCTTTAATAATTCACTGGATTGTGTCTTGTGTGGTAAGGCTTGATGTCATTTATTCATTTAAGTCTACTTATTGCTGCATCATTCAATAGAGGGTAGACGAAACATAAATAAGTCTAGTAATGGAAACAAATGTCACATGTTATAGGTATATAACGATGAAGTAACCAATTACATGTACGTCGCTTTCCAGTGGCTTTACATAAGATACATTGGGCAATTAATGTCATTCTGGTCATTGAGACAACATCTGCCGATATAAGTTGCACGGTTTGCAATTCCATCGCTATGATTTTGATGGTGATCGAGACACAAATAATGTGGTCATTAAGACAACTGCGTTTTGTTTTATCGTGAGCATTGTACGAATTAAACGAAGCTATATGTTGCCACATTTGAATATATCATTATCAGAGGAACAATCCCTAGGAACCAATTCGGTCAGCCTGTGACGTCGACCTCGGGAGTTCAAGTGGCAGTAAATCGAGCACAATAATCACATCTTGCGCAATCTGATTCTTCCTAGAATGAGTATCTTGCATCCGCCTCCGATGAATCAAAATGAAAACCCACTTTTTGTTCAATCATATCACCAAAATAACCTTTTCATTACATCAGACGTTCTGCGGAACTCCTTTACCTAGGATGCGCGGTTAGTGTATTTGGAAACCCAGTGTGAGGGGCAAATGTGTGTGATTCTATGGGAAGGAGAACGATAGAGTATTTACTCTCATTTTAACCATTAGGTCTGGCTAAATTTTTTATTATTGTGTTAGGAAGGGCTTATGTATGAGTTATTGAAATACTGTCATTGCGCTCTTGATGGTAGTGCACGTGACGGCATTTCGAGAAGTTGTTAGTCATTCTCCTACTCTATCACCAGCTATTGCAATCAGAACCACCAGGACAAATAAACAAAGAGCACTACGGCACCATAGAAATGTGTTCAACGAACCCTAATGCGTCGTAAACCAAGTTTATGGGAAACCGCACTTGTTATCTTTTGAGTAGTTTTGTAATCTCGGCGCAAGGATTTGTGTAAGGCGCTTGCCGATGGTACATGGCAACAATCAAATGCACATTTTGTCGATAAATTAATGTATAATGATTGTCTGTTGTAGCCATAAATAATTCAGTTTGCGGACTTAAAGCAGTGATTCGTATTATAGTCGGTTTTTCTGTTCATAAACATGTGATGCAGTAAATCGATTACACATCCTGTACAATCATTTAACGGTTGCATGATAATGAGAGGGAGTGTGATTTAGTGTTGACATGTTATATCTTATATGAATCATTGCGTGGATTTGCCATTGGAACACTTTACGGCAGATATTCAGGCGAGAGACAAATTAAAATACATTGTACCGTAAGCGTATGAAAGTGAAGATGGCCAGTTTGTCCAAATGCGAGGAAATGTGATCTGGCTTTGATGTTAACTACCAAAAACAGGTGGTCTGAGGTCGAAAGGTTATAAACCAGCAAATATTTAACATTTAGTATGCTTCATTTGTAATATTCTTGCTTAGCTGACTATGTGTGTGCGAATGTGAGCAAACAGTCATACATGAATATAACTAGTTGAATACTTACCTATTGCTATCAATGTTTTGCGTGATACAGCCTATTGTTGTAATAATTGGCGTAGTTTTAATTCCGTTTGTATTCAGGCGATCACCACAATCTCTGAAAAACCAAACCTAAACGTTTCACTTTAAAACGAATCATTTAAGAATTGAATGTTCAGATGTGAATGGAAATTCCAGGCAAATTGATAATGTTAATTTGTATAGGATAGCGTTTAAGTAACGTGCGTTGAGAATAAACACGCCCTGAGTATTGAAGCAATGTTTCTATGGAAGGCTCGTCAGATATTCAGCCACCTTTCG
>CM067358.1:26995966-27093466 GCA_034190875.2 Urechis unicinctus | reverse complement strand
AATAGACACAAGCAACTTAGTGATTTCATTTAGCGTCCACGTTCGGTGTACGGCTGGCTCGTGTATTGGTATAGCTTGGAAGACGATGGCGAAATGCTAGAGAAAATAATTGAAGTTTCGCTTACATCATATTCCTTTGTGGCTACTAAGTAATGTTTTGGTGTTACACAACAGGTGCATTACAGGAATAATAAAGCGACAATTGCCAGCGAAAAACCATCTCTCTTTGCCTCATTCAACACCAAAATCATCATTCAGTCATATCATGTATGGAAACAGTTGTAAATATCTGTACATTGTCCCACACGTACTATTTTACGCATTGTACATCATAAGGGCGACAAGCAGTTACCTGCACACATTATTGACGGTGATAACAATTATCCCCACGGCCAATAGCCACATTAAATTATTTTTTGCTTCCACTCTAAATACAGCTAAATCGAATGCTATACTGTGCACATAAACCAATTAATGGCCTTTCAATGTAACAGCTAAAGAAAAACTGTTCGATCACTTGTGCTGGAGCAATTCATTAACGGACGGCTCATCAAATATTCTGGCTAGCTGACAATACATTCTCAACCACATTTCCTACCAAAGCTGACGAAATGTTTAATTTAATTTGCGTCAAATGTAAATGAAATATTTTTCATTATGGTTAGAAAAGTTTTTATTAAATGTCATATAACATAAAAGTTATGATGTAATAAGGAATTATTTAGAGGCGTAACGGACAGTATATTGCATGAAGCCCCCCACACGCCAACTCCCCACCTTGACATGTGCAGTTGTGCTGACACACTGCTTGTCTCACCTTGTTACGTCCTTGACATCTGTGCAGACATGCGAGCGCCATTGATATTCATGTTGTCGGTATGGGGTATTGATATGAATCCTGACTCGTTGGGGGATACCAATGTAGGATTAAATACATTTTGATCTGATTTTAGAGTCACGGACTGCCGCTATATCTGACACAAACTCAATGATGACATCAGTGAATGGCTGTAAAGTATCAAGCGTCCTCGTAATAGACCGACATTGACTGGTTCCATCAATTATGATTTCATCTTAGGGTTCATCCAAAGTGGCAATGTAATATGATAGCAATGCTGTCAACCTCAAAAGGGTCGAATCACCAAGCCATCCTTATTTGTTTTTCTTTTATTCTGAGCACTTACTGGCTTTCGTGGATCTTTTTATATTTTGTAATAATATATCCTATCAGGCAAGTATGAATAGTTATGAAAATAAACGGTCAATGAAATCAAAACCAGAAACATTAACTATAATTAGTTATGACTTTGTTTGATGAATCATGCCATTTAATAGGGAATCAATAAAGAAAAATAACATTAACAGGAAAAGTTCAGCTGTGAAAAATGAATTTAAATTTTTTTTTATCTAATCAAGTGGCAGTTACCAGAATGGATGTATCTGAATCATTGTAGCTTATCTTATGACAAATTTCTGCTTCGCCTTTAATCACTAATGTGAGCCGTACATGGCCAAAGAAGCCAAAAACGGTTGGAACTAGAAGAAACAGCAACAACAATCAAGCATTGATCATCGTTCGGAGGAAGTTAAATGCCAGTCCAAATTATCGTCTGTATGATCATAAGCGGAGAAGCGAGTATCATCAAGCTTTTGATCGATGTGATTAATTCAATGTAAAACAATCGGGATCAATAAGACTGAAGTGCGAAGAAGGAACGGGGGGAGGCGGAGGAGAGAGAGAAGGAGAAACGGGAAGAGCGAGAACAAGTGTGTAAAAATATAACGTTTGCCGTATTTGTACTACAAAAGCATTTGTCAACTGGATTTAGGATCGAGCACGGTGTCAACCACTGTTACTACGCTGTGAGCCTGGTACCATGGGATCGTACTTAACAGAATTTGTTTGTGGTAGAGACACAGTCAATTTGATCCTTTGATAGGTATTTAACAACAAGATCAGAACATAAAACAATAACTACCGCCCGGGCACGTAGACACACGTCATTCTGCTCCTCAGAGCATTATTAAACAAGCAATATTGCATTACGTTTAATACAGCGGTATCTGTTATGGACTTCTTATATACTTGTTATCTCATGTAGCAGTTCTATATTGCCTGGAATTACAAACCGTGCTAAAAGATTTTTGTTGATTGAGAATGCCACAGTGCAATCATCGTTTATGTATCTGCCACTTATATCAGCAGATGTTGTCTGAATTACCAGAATGGCATTTATTGTCCTATGGGACAAACTTGTCAAAGTAAGGCGACATACATGTAATTGGTTACTTCATCGTAATATACCTATAACATGTGACATTTGTTTCAATTACTAGACTTATTTACGCTTCGTCTACCCTCTATTGAATGATGCACTCGTGTAATAAGTAGGCTTAAATGAATAAATGAGATCAAACTTCCCCACAAACAGCACAGGACACAATCCAGAGAATAATTACTGCAATATATCCGTTTCCAGGTACTTCTCATCTTGACAATATTGTCTTTCTTACTCAGTCTAGAATGGATAATGTTTGAAAATGATTGAAACACTTAACGCAACATAATTGGTGTCTAGACTGGAATGGAGCCTGTAAATTCTACACGATAAGGAATGTCTTGGGTTTCTGATATTCTTTATCAAATAACCATTTTCCTCCTGTAGACGGATTCTGTTTTGTGCTTCTTTTCGATAAGAGGTTCACCCGTTTTCACAATAGGCTGATGTCTCACATGATGATATTATGAGTTTGGGATGGTTATTGCTGCAACCATATTGGTTTCATATTGGTTTCATATTTGACAACAGTGCACGAAAGCGCATTGACAATAAGTATGTTATTCTATCACTCATAGCGTGTACAATGTTTTGCAATCGATCGCTGTGGCTCATGCATATGTCTAATGTCTGTCCCTGCTAATGATGTAGGATTTTGTGGCCGAGCTGGTGCAGATATCGGCAAAACTTCGTCGTCATTATGCATGCTATGTGAAGGATTGTACGGGACTGAGCCCAGTAAGCCTGTCAATTGCAATTTAGATGATAATTAAATGATACAATCTTTGCTTAAACCAGCTATATAATTCATATGCCGAAGAAATATGCGTTTGATTATTATTACGTGTACATTTATCAAATGCTATAAACCGTGATATTGGTCTGTTGGTGGATGGTGATATGCTCGATTACGACTGCCGCACTATTGAGACGTTGCATGTCATTGCAGTTGTTGATGTACTAGCCCCGCGGGGAATGGGAATGATCTCTATGTGTGCTAATCCATCGAATTTCCTTCCCGGACGCTATAGTTATCATGGTATGAACCAAACTGCCTACTAGACATCAAATTGTCACTGTTTTTCATTGGCATATCAGATTTATATGCAACGTAGAGAGAAATAATGTTGGCTATGCTCTCTCATGCGACTGTAATAGAAGATGGGAGGATGGATAATTAGAGAGACAATTGATGGGGCAGATGGATTGGCAAGGGAGATATGTTGAAGTGTAAAAATAATATATCAAATATATTACTGTATATAAATATATATGCATATATATATATAATATATATATATATATATATATACATATTTATATATATATATATATATATATATACATATATGTATATATAAATATGTATATGCATATATATACGTATATATAAAGATATATAAATATTTTAATAAATATATTATTGCTACCTTGATGTGCGTCTGTCTAACACACCAGACAACCAAATGGAAGGCATCAGAATCAATCGAGAACAATAATTGATTGCACCTTATATAATCGGATTGTTCTCAAATAAAGAATCATCTAATTGTTTCAGCCTCACATGAATCCAAATCAAATGCCAGAGATATCTTATAGCATAGTCGAAGTTCTTTTTTAGACAAATGAAGAGGGGGGTTGTTGAGGTAGAAAATGAGAGGGGAAAGAAGAAGAAGAAGAAGAAGAATTTATTTGTCTCCCGACAATAAATATACATGTACATACTTATGTTGAATTCACAACTCACATATACTGTCAGGAGACGGGCGTGGTTTAGCCACAGATGGCTATCTTCCAACCACCCCGACGATCTCTAAATAATGCAATACTACATGAGGTACATCTAGAAATCAAAATAGGTAGATAGAGAGTGGATAGACCAATGAGAGAGAGAGAAAAGAGACCAATGACAGAGAGAGAGATGGAAGAGACCAATGAGTAGAGAGAGTAGAGAGACCACTGAGATAGAGAGGGGAGAGACCAATGTAGAGAGAGAGTGGAGAGACCAATGAGAGAGAGAGAGTGGAGAGACAAATGAGAGAAAGGAGAGAGACCAATGAGATAGAGAGGGGAGAGAATAATGCGATAGAGAGGGGGAGACCAACCAGTTAGAGAGGGGAGAGACCAACCAGATAGAGAGGGGGAGGCGAATATTGAGGGTCCTGTGACATAGAGCCGATCTACTGTTGCTTTAAACATTTGTTTGGCTAAATATTTGTAAGTAGCAATGATGTGTAACTGCGATGTTAAAAATTGATATGAGGGCTATTGGAAGACTGGTATTGCAGTAGTACCATACCTCTTAAGCACTCAACAGGCTCCTAATGGCACCATATACAACATTAGTTTTGTCTCTCAGTAACACAGTCAAGCCGGGGTGGTGGTGGATATTCACCAACCCTGTCATCTGAAAACACACTCCGAACCACCCAAACACATAAACAACCACCGTAATAGCGCCATTGAGGGTTGTTAAACGAACACTTATGCTTAATAAACCACATTTTAGAGCAAGCGTATTAGTAATCATTCATAGCTTTTCTGAATTCCCTGCGCATAGAATTGTGCAAGCACATTGCAAGCGATCCACTTCAGCAATGAAATACAATATCTAACGTCAGTATTATATATATATATATATATATATATATATATATATATATATATATATATATATATATATATATATATATATATATATATATATATATATATATATATATATATATCTATATATATATATATATATATCTATATATATATATATATACATATATGTATGTTCATTTATAAATATATATGTATATATGTATTATATGTATGTATTATATTTATATGTATATTTACACACATATATATACTTATTTATATATTCATATATTTACAAATTTATATATATATATTGGTATTTCAATATTTACAAATTTATAAATCTGAATCTAAAATATATATATATATATATATATATATATATGTACATATATATATTTTTACACATATATATATATATATTTGTATATATATACATATATATATAATATATATATGTATGTATATATACGTATATTTACATATACATATATGCATATATGTATACATAAATATGAATATGCATATATATATACCTATAAATAAAGTTAAATAAATATTTTAATATATAATATATATATATATATATATATTTATATATGCACATACATACATGTACCTATATATGTGGGTGTGTGAGTTTGTGTTGGAGTTTGTTGGGGTGTTTATGGGTTTGTGTGGGAATTAGTGTTAGTGTTTGTGTGTTAGTGTGTGTGCATGTCATCACCGATTTGTGACTTGAGGCCTGGGTATTAGTTCCATCGTAGTGTCGTGTACCGATGCGTAACCTCATTGTTCGGCTTGCAAATGACAACAAACTGGTAGACTACTGTATCCAACTCTTTTCACTTCTTCACATTAATGGATCCTGTTATTTGAATTCACGAATCACTGGTAAAACCTATGCTATTGTTCTAGCCTTAATCTGATTCTGACGCCTAGTACGTCACCGACTAACAGTGAAATGCTGTGAACAATGACGCCTTATTACCCATATATGTATATAAGGTCCACTTAAAGCTATCAGAATTCACCCGATTAACGCCACACGCCAGTAGAATCTCGGAATAAATTCGGGTAACGGCCGAAATAGACCAATAACTATATTTTCCCCAAACACTTTGCATATTTGCAAAACAATCTGCAGCCGTATATAGCGAGTAGTAATTAGAAGCACTCGTTCATAACATAACTGTGTGTAGCTCAACCTCTACGGTTGAAAGATGCTTCACGTGCGTTGCATCTTGACCACCATGTCAAACTGGTAACACTGAACAGACATTTTTGGTGTCGTTACTGTGAATTGTACCAATTCTCCGCATCCTGGGCATATACATGAAGAACCTTGGCCCGGGTATCATTTGTTAATGCGTGCTTCTAGCTCAGAAAGCACTCACAGGTAGAACGGTATTTTTTATATTTCTTGGACTTTGGCTCCTTTTTCTGTCAAAACTTAGAAAGCGTGCCATTTGTCTCGCTCCATGGAGCGTGTCTTGTCAGTAACTGCTTATCGTCCTTATGAGGTACAATGCGTATATCGGAATGTGTACCAATGTATATGCACAACTTTTTCCATACATGATACTACTGAAGGATGATTTAGTGCTTAGTGAGGCAACGAGTGGTGGATTTTGGCAATTGCCGCTTTATTTACAGAACTCAGGGTAAAATAAACCATTTCATGCACCAAAACATAAATTGGTAGTAAGAAAGGAATATGATACCAAAGAAACTTCAATGATTTCCCCTTTATGTCCTTAGCATTTCCCCATTCGTCTTCCAAACAATACAGGGTGATCAAGAATTACATTATACACGAGCCACCTGTACATTGAACGTCGTGGACGCTGAATGAATAAACTTAAAGGGCCACCTATCTAACCTACAATGCGACTGGTGTTTAGTTAAGCCGCTGGGTAGTCGTTATTTATATGGGCCGTGTTTAGCGGTACATAATGCGATACTTTTTATTCGTATTTCCCTTGTAAAAAGGCTGGGAAATAACAGTGTACATGCTTATCATAGAGTGTAAAGTGGTCTAGTTATACGATCGATCAGGGTTGATCATAAAAGTGATGAAATTTCTCGATGTTATGCGAAGTGTTTATTAAATCGTCCACCAAACCAAGTCTTTCCGAGTACTTTCAAGTACAAACCGAGTACTTCCGAGCCTTATGATGTACTGCATGCTAAATCGTTTGTTTGTCTGATACATACGCAGAGAAGATAAACATGCTATGGGTATTTAACGACCAAATACATTATATCTTAAAAAGTCTTGTCAATTAATTCCACACTGCCCCGTGGAGTTTAATATGTCATAAAGCATGTCACACTGCTTCATGGAGCGTCGTTGTGTAACGCTGCAGACGCGATTAATCCATAAAGACATGTGAGCACGATCTGTCTTAGACGTGTCATCTTCTTTTACGTTTGAATATTTTCTTAAAGATCGATTTTTTACCCTTAGCAAGCGTTGGTGTGTTATATTGTTATTGACACTGTGAATCCAAATCCTAATGGTGATTATGTGCGCCTTCAATGCGGTGTGATGAATCCACATATACGATGTGGCAGTTGTCCAATTATATAGCAGAGCGTGTCTGAAATATCGTGTTATTAGAATTACATTCCTTAATAATCAATGAATATATGCATTTATTTGTTGTACCTTGTGGCTTGCAAATTCGTTGTTGCAGGAAATAACGCAACGCTGCAAAGGATGACAATTATCTACGCACCCAAACCTGCTATGTTGTGAGCAACAGTTAGATTAACAATACCCTGTGGTGCTGTTAGCTGTGTGTTTATACGTCAGAGTGGCTGGGATTGTAATATCTAGATATATGGGCAAAATTATAACCATGTTCAGCCGTAGCTGTATAACTGAGAGACAGCAATGCTGTTATATACAAAGCCGCCAGGGGCTTGTTAGTAGGACATGTATCCCGGTGAATGAACCAATAAGATGTGTAACGACATCGCTAGCCTGTGGCGTGGCCTCACAATTTGCTTCATATACGATTTACTCTCATTCTGTGAATTGCACAAACTGTGCTCCGTGACCGTCTATATTTGTATTGCATTAATGGCACATTTAATCAGCAATGCAATCAGTGTCGTCAATCAGTGTGGAGTCATAAACCCACGCTCAACTTTTATATCGGTAGTACCGTCACTCGCATGGACATTTTTATATGAATACTAAGGTAGCTCAAAATTAATCCCCTCTCCATATGTCACCAATAAATCGCAATCCCCAAAGTTCAATATCTGCCCAAACGACATGCCCCTCTGTAATTGCTGAAGCCTAATCAGAAACGTCCACGCTTGCCGACGTCGCCACACTTTGATGAATACCCCCGCATTCCCAGAAGTTAAAACAATAATCATTTTTGGAGGTCCGTCTCAGCTGTAACTTGAACCTAACCAGTCTTTACCTTTATATACAAGAATTTCTTCATAGATATTTGGACGTAAAGAATAATAACCAGACTGTCATCGTTAGTCATCAACAAGAACCAGTGTCTACTATTCCGCTTTTATATATACTTATTTGTTCATAGGGTTAAGCAGGTACCGCAACGGTCGTTAAAAAGTAATGCTTTGAAGCATCTAAATTCACCTTATCCCCTTTTCTTTCTCTCTCTCTCCTTCTCTCTCACGCTCTCGCAATCTTTGTCACTCTCTCGATCCTTTGTCTCACTCTCTTTCACTCATTCTCTATATTTCCCCCTCACTCTCACACGCAATCTCTCTCTCTCTCTCTCTCTCTCTCTCTCTCTCTCTCTCTCTCTCTCCCTCTCTCTCACTCTTTCCAATACGATTATTTACAGAATTTGTCTGCCATGTCGGTATCTTATGATCGCTATTTAGCGAAGTAAAGTAACTTTATCATAGGTGGACACATCTATAATATGGCTCTACGATATTATTTATTATACTTGAGGCAAGGCTGTGCTATAATCATGATTGATGCATCTTGAAGTTCGCGAAGTAGATTCGACTTTCGTTTTTCTGTAAGGTAGTGGCGTTTATAGATTTAATGTTTTACATATATGTACTAAATATGTCATAGTGCGGACGCCATATGGCATTGACCGGCAAGAACAGGAAAACATTTACTCAATAATACCCGTAAAAAATGGTTGCGCATGCATATCTACTCGCACTTTGCCTTATGTTGTCCACAAATATTGCAGGCTGTTTTAAAAGCACCGATAACAAACAATAACCATGGATTCGGTGCCAGCTACTTACAGCTAGGCACATGCTGTCGCTTTGCAAGGCAGATACGCCAGTTCATGTAACCAAATGTAGCAGCATTAAACACTGTTACGACTGGTCGCCAGTAATAAATAACGTATCAGCCTGACGAAAATAACAACTATTTCGTTATTCTGCAACCCCTACTCCACCCAACACCGAACTAATATGGCATCTTGGTAGCGCAGCAGTCTTCCCACCTGTTTTATGAAGCATCCTATTGGTCGGCGATGCAAAACCGCTATCGATATGATGGTTACCTAGTTGCAGACATTCATTCAAAATCTTCACGAACTACTACCAATAACGTATGTACTGAAAACATGTAGGCACCATGTTGAGCAACATCAATGAACAAATTGTCATCTCTGATTTAATCCCGAAATTAAAGAATCATAATGTTATCATGGGTATCTTCACAATTGAATATGACATACAATAACAACGGTGTCGTTCTAAAAAATGATGTGGTCATTAAGATAACTGTGTTTTGTTTTATCGTGAGCATTGTACGGATTAAACGAGGCTATATGTTGTCACATATGAATAGATCATTATCAGAGGTAGGATCTCTAGAAGCCAAACCAGTCATTTTGTGACGTCGACATCGGGAGTTCAAATGGCAGTCACTTGAATAAATGGAGCACAACAATCACATTTTGTATAACCTGATTCTTCTCTAACCTAGAACAAGTAGTTTGCGTCAGCCTCCGATGATTCAAATTAGAAACCCACCTTTTGTTCAATCATATCACCAAACTAATCTTTCCATCACATCAGAGATGTATAAGTTATTGAAATACTGGAATTGCGATGTTGCCATACTACCACGTACAGTTTAAGCTCTTGATGGTAGTGCACGTGACAGCATTTCGAGAAGTTGTAAGTCATTTACCTACCCTATCACCAGCTATTACAATCAGAACCACCAGGACAAATAAACACACAGCATAACGGCACCATAGAGAGTTGTTCAACGAACCCTAATGCTTCGTAAACCAAGTTTATGGGAAACCGCACTTGTTATCTTTTGAGTAGTTTTGTAATCTCGGCACAAGGAATTGTGTAAGGCGCTTGCTGATGTTACATGGCAACAATCAAATGCACATTATTAATGTATAATAATTGTCTGTTGTAGCCATAATTAATTCAGTTTGCGGACTAAAAGCAGCGATTCCTATTATAGTCGGTTTTTCTGTTCATAAAAATGTGATGCAGTAAATCGATTAAATATCCTATACAGTCGTTTAAGAATTGTATGTTCAGATGTGAATGGAAATTCCAGGCAAATTAATAATTTTAATTAGTATAGGATAGCGTTTAAGTAAGGTGCGTTTAGAATTAAACACACCCAGAGTTTATATGAAAGTAAAATATCTTGTGCCCCACCTGTTCCTCGTAGATTAACATGCACTGCCTCAATGACATTTCAGAAACGATGTTTCAGTCTTCGCTTGAGTTATTTCTCGAAACATAATTGCACGCATTCGTTGCTTATGTCACTGTGACACATCGACTAGAGCAATGACGTACATGAGCTATTACCTGCATAAGTACATCGTGTGAGAATGTTAGTCGGTTATTACTTTAACCGATATGTAAGTTCCGTCGATATTTCCCTTCAGACCCCACTTGCTCGTTAGACGATGACGCGATGGTGATGGGTGAGAATGATTGTGATGTATGAACACATCGGATTTTGAATCTCCACCTCTGTTGCCATCGATATTGACGATACGCCATGGATGCGTAAGGTCTTCTGCTAAAAATACCAAAGAATTACCGTCCGTTATCACAGTGCAGAGACCCGACAATTATCTTTAACAACAGCACTGCGAACAAAGTCAAGCAATGTAGATATCGAATTTCCCTTTCTTTAACAATGCACACTGTGATATATGTATTCATTCGCAGTCTAATGCATTTTATTAGCCAAATTTGATTACGAAAGTCAATGTATGAACATAATGTCTCTTGCTAATTTAGTATATACACTAAAGGAATCAGCCGTCTTGGAATCAGTGCATATAGCATTAATACGAATCAATGAATATCTGATGCATTCTCAAGCCTAAGGCACCGGGGCGTTTATAGATGCGGGTTAGTCACATTGACAAAATCCATAGTGTACAACACGTTATTTTATCACGTGCGTGGTGTATTGCACTCGGTGTTTATGATTACTGTACAATGGACAATATGGAAATATTGTTCAGCAATAAATGTATGTATGCATGTATGTATGCATGCATGTATGCATGTATGTATGCATGTATGGAAGCTTATATACATATATATATATATATATATATATATATATATATATATATATATATATATATATATATATATATATATATATATATATATATATATATATATATAGATATATATATAGATATATATATATATATATAAGATATATATATATAAGAGATATATATATATATATAAATATATATATATGATATATATATGTATATATATACATATCTTTATTATATATATATGGATATATTATATACATATATATATATATATATATATATATATATATTATATATATATATATTATCCCTCTATATATATCTATATATATATATATATATATATATATATATATATATATATATATATCTCATAACCAGAAAATAAAATCAAATCAGTAATGTCTTCGTTAAATAAACCATGTCAGTTCATAGAGCATCAATAGATTGGACACAATGCACGGCGATCAGCAAAGTTAGTGAAAAGCAGCTGACTTTTAATATAAGAAGCATTGGTCAACTAGTTTTAGGATCGGGCTTGATGTCATGTAAGCATTAATTCATCGTTGCTATAACCAATCGTTGTGATAGCTGTGATCACGATGTGAATTGCTGGAAGCCTGGTACCATGGGGTTGTACAAGACACAATTTGTTGGTCTTAGAAACACAGTCAATCTGAGAATTTCATAGATATCTAGCAAAAGTAGCACCGCTCAGGTATGTAACACATCACGATGCAGCTCCTTGAAGCATTGCTACCGAATAAATACGGCAACACGTTTGGTACATCAGTATTTGTTGTAGGCTGCTGAAATACTTGTTATCTCATACAGCAGTTCTATATTACCTGCACAAGCAGCCATTTGTGTTATTATGTTGGACAAATGCTGATTGCGTTGGTCTATGAATCAGCTCAGATCATTATTACTGATTAATGTATGCAATTTGTGATATGCGCATTGTGATACTGTATTCACACAGTGGTATACCAGGTGTGCACTTTCACATCATCGGCCAGCAACTCTCGTCAAAAGAAAGGTGTGGCTGGTATTACACGTACACTTTATATGAGATGAATAATGCATTCTGGCAATCTCTATACACAAGCCGATGGCCTACTGGATGGGAGATACGGGATCAGGGAATAATTTGGTTTTATGAATTCGTCTCTTACTGCCTATTTCACAATACCCATCACCATCAGCGTGACGGCAGCTTTCTGTTGTACTCTTTTCTCTCTGTGTGTAACGCTTATCATCGTTAACAATTTTGCCACCTTTGATAGTGTCACAATGTTTCGGTCACTATCATTACTGTATTGATGGAATTACAAATCAGCGAAGTGTTTCGGTGTTCAAGAATGCCACAGTACCATCATCTGTTATGTGTTTGACACATATATCGACAGATGTTGTCTGAATTACCAGAGTGACATTAATTGTCCTGTGGGACCAACTTGTCAATGAATCGTATAAAAATCAACAGCAAGCAATCGCCATTAGCAACGTACTTCTAATCGGTTACTTTATCGCTATATATCTCAAATGAATGAGAATTGTTTCATTAACAGACTTATTTATGTATCGCCTTCCCTCTATTGAATCATGCCGGTAATAAGTAGGCTTAAATGAATAAACGACATCAAGCTTCAACACAAACATCACAAGACACAATCCTGTGAAATTTGCAGCTGCTATACCAGTTTCCATGTACTTTCATCTTGACAATATTACTCCCAAATATTGTCAAAATATCCGGGTCGTTTGGCTCAAGAACCGGAACTAATCGCAGCTATTCATGAGAAGCCTCGATGAACATTATATTTACATTAAATGGCATTATTCCTCACATAAGACTACCAAAGGAAAGATGCAAAAGCATGAAAGCATGATAATGTAAATCGCTCCGGTAAAGGACAGCGAACCATAATGATTCAGAATCATGATTTTCGTTTACCTCATTGCCACCCACTCCCAATGAGAACTATGCTCCGCTATTTGCCACAAAACCATTTCGCTAGCATTTGTCATGCATTCATAGCGAACTGTTCACTTTCATATTGGTTTTATCTCCAAACATATGCTGTTGATATCTGATAAAGCATGCAATATGTATCATTATCACTATGGCTTACTCGGCCCTCATGTACAGAGTCATCTAGTTGTACTCGTCAGTTTGCTACCGACCGCCACTCTGCTTTATGTTGGTCGTAGTCTAAGCCAACGACATATAACTCACACAGTAATATATTGCTCTTTTTTTTTCGTGATAGTGAAGCGTTGTCATAGTACATCTTAGACAACTTCCCAATCCACGTCGGGGTTCGAATCACCGCTTCTGGGAAGGAGTACCACCTCGTTACCATCGAATACGACGATATGCCGTGGTTGCATGAAGTCATCCTCAGTTACTAGTGTATCGACAATGGTCAACGAATTTCCGTCAGTTACCATAGCGCACAGGTATCGGGTCAAACACGATCGTCGAAAGCAACAGGTTCGCCAAGGGACGTCCTTGCTAGCTTGATCAAACAAAGGCAATACCATATTCCCTTTCTGTATCACTACACTGGGTTAGGTATGTTTAACGTAGACGAATATCATTGAATGAACCTAACGCCTGAGACCTCTGTTACACATGAAATACATCACTGGGAGGGGATGCCTGATGTTGTTCACTACACTGCTAAGTATGGCAGTAACACCCTGATGGACACAAAAACGTCCAAGGTTCTAGACATGCAACTTGTTCAGGTATAAACATTACGATTTATGACTGGTATATTATGAATTTTCTTAATGTCATGTTGTAATTGTACAATCAATTGAAGTTAAAATTACTTATGATATGGAGTTAGCTGCCCTGAAATCTCTATCTGATCCCATGAAATTAGCTTTGTATTTTCTCCCGAGTGTGACCTTATCGGTGGATTTATAGCGCTTATGCATGCCGGTGCAATGGATTACGAATAATGAGTCATTCATCACCATTTTCAAACATGATGAAAGTCGTTGTATTTGATCTTGTGTTCAGTGTAAAGCGTACTGACCCAAACGACATGTTCTCATCTGCTGTCAAATGCTCGATGGTCCTTGCAATCGAAGAGAAAGGGTGAGTGAGGGAGACAATGGGCTTTATAACAATCTCACAGCAATTGGCAGCACTATTAAAACATAAAAAGCGCTGTTCCGTGTTGATACGTCCAATATCAACTTTAACATTCATGTATGGATAGCCATTGCAGTGATATTGTCTAATATTGATAAACATTAACCATCGACGCTAAAACGCATCGCTTCAAGTGCCTCAAGTTCACTTAGCCGTTGTATCATTAATTTGGGCCATATGAATCAGACACGCTGCAAAGGTACAATATCTAGCATTTCTACTCCTCATTTTATATAAGATCAGTCAATGCGTCGGCCCATTTAGCTGTATCAAGTCATTTAAGATAATTAAGAAATGTACTAATCTTATTATGTAGTAGGCAGATGTACCATCGATTATGAGCATGTGTCATCAATATAATCGATGGCACATTAAGCGATGCATTGAAACTGCGCTGTAGTGGCACTGAGTGCCAAACCATTCAACATTAATATAGGTGAGTCTTGGTAAATATAATCCCATATCGACCGTTTTCTTCTCAAGGGGATGGATGCTCCCTGCGACACAGGCAATGTGGAAAAGAGTCGACGCAAAACACACCAAGACATAAATAAGGATCGATACGTACTGTATGTTTAGTGAGTATACGATCACGTGAAGGAATAATATACATCCATATATATGATTCAACTTTATCTTGTTGTTTGTGGCATTGCATCTAACACGTGCCGTCAAATGTCAGTAATCATTGTGTATCAATAGCTACCACGCCATTTGTTGTCATCGATACTCAGCTCTATATTTATCAAGTTGTGTCGACCCCAGAATAGCTAACTTACACGGCTACTGGACTAGCAATGCTTCCAGTGTTCAATTACACCAATCGCGTACCGTTTGGACAGTAGTTATGTGGTCTTTATCCTAAAGCGACTTATCATGTGATACATGGTACCCTTTTCTTATAGCTTTGGTATGTGGCAATAATTGTCTACATTTGGCAACGAGCTGTCGCAAACGGTATATTAACTGGTATATTCTTGGTAAAATCAGGCTTTTGTTAGTCATTATCAATATGATATTTGTTCTGCAGAGTATTATCAGGTCACTTACTGCTGAGTTCCTCTAAGGCATCGCTATTTTAACCGTAAGCATCGAGTGAATACGATGCGACCAAACAGCTGCATCCATTATATAACAACCAATAATATTAAGCACACCGCATAGCTCGGAGGAGTGCTGTTAAACGAAGAACAAAACATGATAAATCCATTGTGACAGAGGTTTTTCATAATATGCTTTATAAAGGGCCAGCTGTGTAACTGTGTTAAGCGCAGGCTGATATCTGCGTCTGCAAATTAATTTCTGGTACGTTATGTTGGATGCACTGATGACAGACATTACTGCATACAAATCCGTAAATGATTTTATGACGCTACCATCAACATAAATGATGTGATGGTGGAATTCGATAGGCAAGTGATGCGATATTATACCTGTAGCTGATGTGTGGGCGACGTCAATGTCGACAAGGAGGCAGCGAACGACATGAATGTCGACTAGGAGGCAGCGGACGAAGTCAATGTCGACGAGGAGGCAGTGAACGACATGAATGTCGACTAGGAGGCAGCGGAGGAAGTCAATGTCGACGAGGAGGCAGCGGACGAAGTCAATGTCGACGAGGAGGCAGCGGACGAAGTCAATGTCGACGAGGAGGCAGCGGACAACGTTAATGTCGATGAGGAGGCAGCAGACGACGTCAATGTCGACGAGGAGGCAGCGGACGACGTCAATGTCGACGAGGAGGCAGCGTACGACGTCAATGTCGACGAGGAGGCAGCGGACGACGTTTTCATGATGTTATGTCAAAGACACCCATTTAACGCAACAACGATTGCGTTTAAATATAAAAATTAACGACGAATACCAGAACTTAAACTTGACACTGTTTATGGCATCCATTAAGTATTTTTAGCATGTAGCTTCTAAGCTTTTTCCCTATATAAGCACCACATACGTGTGACGTGTTTTGATTGTGACATCGTTAAAAAACGGCGGTAACCTGGGTCAATATTTATGCCATCATTATGGCAGCAATTTAGTGTGCCTCTACTGCCAAAGATCTGCTGTTTCTAGCAATAATCAGTATCGACAGTATCGAGCTTAACGCGAATCTTACCCCGCTATTATTATGCTCAGTTGTCAGATATGATTGCTCTTGATAATTTTTTATCTTTCTTTATTGTCCTTCAAAGCTCTTGTAAATGCATATAACTGAATGCCATCATTATGCTCAATCAGTGTGCGAGCTGCCAAAGATCTGCAGGTGAAGCTTCGTAAGTCTTTGCCAGTCAGCTAGCCATAGTATCCGTATTACCTGCGAATATATGAGAGCTACGTTCAATTTTAGCTAAGCCAAATTCGTGAGGGGAGCCTGGCCAACTGGAACATTATCTGCCACATCCTCCGGACATAATCATGCTGTTCACCCTGAAGTAGATGTGACTGCAATCGCTTGTAGATAATACTATCTTTGAAGTTTGTTAACAGTATTAAATTATCCGAGATTAGTCATTTGTTTAATGTTTCCTCTCGTCATCAAACTGTGCAATGTGATTGAACCCGCTGTTGGTTTGCTGTTCCCAGTTCTATACGTGACGTCATTAAGCATAGGTATCATGACAATGTCATGAAAATAGTAATATAGGAGTAGCTGCAACCTTACTTAGCTAACTGGTGACGATAAGCCTTTATTACAGCATCAATTCCCGAGCGACAAATACAGATGCAGCGGAATCAATAGTTGCTTTGATATAGTAATATTGATGCTGTGCGTTAAAGCGCTTATTCTTACTAAGAGCAGCGCATGAACTGAATAACGCCCGGTCATAATAGACATGATTGCTCAATATCCAGGGAGTAACGATCATGGAATTGACGTCATTAGAGCTCATTCTTGGTTTGCGTTGTATTGACAACGCATAATGTTTACCTATTTGCTCACGAACGACAAATGCAAAGACGACGAGGCATAATTCGCCAGAAGACTGCGCATAAGACAGCTTACTTTTGACGGAACGAGAACCTAAACCAAATATGGCATATGGTAGACGCTATAATACACTCGAGCCTGACAAGAGGCAGGGTTTGGGTGAAAATATCCGGTGGCCAATCAATTTGCATTTGTTTGTAGGGGCTGTTTCCAAGGCGCTGACATCGACAAACTATCGATGATTTCGGGCTCCTAACACCATGATAGCATTACATTGGAACGTTATCAAGCAGATAAAAACAGGAACAAAATTTAAGTTAATCACCCATAATAAAAAAAATATTAGTTTTACACCGAATAGAAATAACCGCAGGTCTCAGCTAATGAGAGAAACTTGAATCATCAGAGACGGACTGTTTGATATTACCTAAAGTTCAGTTACCGATACATGTATAAATAAAGCCTAAGCTGTTGAAATGTTCAGCATTGATACAATCTGTTAATGTTCCTACCATTGGAATAAAGTAGTGCTTATATTGATTTGCTTCACCTTTATCTCGACTTCTGTATGCCATTGTATCTTTCAGTATATACTAAAATAGCAGGACGATGAGATGAAGATATACCAGTTGTAGTAAGAGGATCAGTTTGGAGTTGACGATGTTAAGTTTTTAATATTTTAGGAACCACATAAATAGCCGTAAATGGCGGAAGTGGTATTCGTCTAATCCCATCAATACTTACCGACATCACAAAAAGATAAAGTTTGTGGGATCATCGCCAGCCAATCAATACAGATGCTTTCCTACAATGTGACTGCCATGCGATTGGATCACTTACTCGTTTTCTTGTCCGCCTAAATACATATAAGTGTAATCTAGTGGAATTGGCCGCATTGCCAGAAGCATCAAATTCGTGAAATGGACCGCAAGGCCAGAAGCATCAAATTCGTCTTGGCAGGGGCTTGTAGCTAGAAACTGCACCCGCGGAATTGATAGTTAGTAACACCATCGCGATGATGAAGCAAAATAGAGCTACGTAAAAAATACATGGAAAGGAGAAAAATTAAAGGGGGAATAGATTGACACGTTGCCATGCGGGGGCGACAGGAGAGATGGGGCATGGACCAACAACCGATTGTGTTGTGATTAAGTGATACAAAAATTACACAATAATAATCAATGATGCTCCTCCAACCTGTATTATCTACATAACAAGGATTGTCAATGTGGACCATCGCTTGTCATTTTGGCTGGTTATGGTTGCAATAAGTGTGAATAACATAGTCTTTCAAGTCACAGATTAGCCAATAACATCATACGCCCATCACTGTATTGATCGTCCAGATAATGCATCAGATAAAATTACGCCTTATCATGCTTATAATCTGTTAGTGACGCCAGCAAGTATGTGAGTTGATTTGCCTTTGCCTGGATGTCCTTTCATTCTATTTACATTACGCAACACATGGCCAATGTGTGTGATAGCTCATAATGCGAACATGAATGACCCTTGACCCCAAACACCGAACCCATTGACCGCTTATTATGTGGAACTGATGCATTCTGTTGAGCAAAATTATGACTGCGTAAAAAGTCTTTTGAGGCCATCCATCTTTAGCTCCGAGCTACCGTGCTGCTTTGAAAGGTCAATTTGCTAAACGTTCATATTCGAGAATTGGAAATCGTTGCTGCTTATTTGTCATATATTGTTGATCATTGTCCCCGCTACCTCTGTAACTCATTGCTATTGTCGCCTCTTGTTGACAGCTGATGGTCCTTCACCAAGCCATTTCACGTTTCATCTAGTCAAAGCTCATCCAAAGCTATCAAAATTAACTATTTAGCTATCGATTGTATCAGAGGTAGATCTTGCTGCTATCCCATATTTTGCCATTCAATTGAAATCAGAGTCAATGTCCACCTTCACATGTTGTGAGGAAGCCGTAATATCATTGACGTGACGCTATGCAGAACATATGTGATAGTGCATATTGTCTTATAGGAGGACAGTTACAGCAAGGAGGGTTCAGTTGGCAATACGGTGAGAATGAGTTCTGTCAGGGGAATATCCATGGTCGTGGGATTAATGAAAAAAGGGATATGCTCATGAAGATATATACAATAACAAGGTAGATGGCGAAAGGTGAAAATGTGCAAGCACATGAGATAATGAGACATTTCGTACACCTAGCTGTCACAACAGAGTTTATATGTACAAATATATAGAAAATGTATATCAACTGTGTAGATATATATTTGTATATATATACACATATATATTTCTATACATAAACATGTTATGATATATGGTGAAAGTGTAACTTGACTCGTGTAGCTATTACATGAAGAAATACTTGTAACTGACGGTTAAATTTTATTTGTTTATTTCCCAGCTATTATAATCATCACAATGACCAGAGTCTGGACTATTGTATAATGCCGATTCGTTTCTCCAATAGCTGCAGTTCGTGGAAATGTCCTGTCGTGTCTACTAAGCAACAAGACTAATTACAAAGATCGACATTTGAACGCTGATGAATTCATTTAATAAAATATCGCCTCTGTGAATAAAGCCCACTAATATGAAGAAAGCGTCAAGTTTATTTGAGCATGTACACCATCGTTCAGACGCAGCAACATAAAGCGCCTATCTTATCAGCAATTCATAACCCTAGATACGATACTTCTAGTGAAAGGATTGACAGAACGTCAAAGGTGATACACGTAAAATAAATTTGTTAGACCAAGATTAGCTTCTACCTTTGATTAACTCAAAGTTAGAGGTCCATCTCAACAGGTCCGCAGAGGCACTTACCACAATCACAACGCTGGCTGAGGACAAACTGCATTATTTTACATGGTAATTATTTGCAACCCAGTTCCGTCTCAGTTCTCATTCCTCCTAATTCATCTAGTTTCTCTCACTCTCTTTCTTCATGTTTCTCACTCTCGTTCATTCCCGTCAAATGCCCCTGCATATGTAACTCCGTCATCGGATTTTCAAACCCAGCGGCAATTCAAATAAATGGACGACGATCGTATTATGAGAGGCAGGTGGCAATCAAGCTAACCTTGATTTATGCAAATTGTAGATTTGACAACATATTATTTCAGGGTACGGTAAGGTTAGTATAAGATTCAGCAGCACACCAACAGGGGAATGTTATTTCGTGAACACAAAGGTAGGTGGCAATATCAATGCATTAGAAGTAGTGAATGAGTCTAATTGAAACTAACTTTTAGTTCATTAATCAAATTGATTTATTAAAATTGCATAAACACTATGCCGTATTGATCAAAATCTGTAATGCAATCTAATTTTACCTTAAGTGTATCAACCCTTTTGTACAATAATGCAACACTATGGACACGGATAAAGCGATTCCTGATTTGAATCAGATCAGCAAAGTCGACGAGGATGTGCTTTACACTGTAAGTACTTCAGCAAGAAATGCATTCCGGAACCAACTCATCCCTCAGCAAGCAAATATGTATCCAGGTATGACCGATACAAGCGCCGACAAGATAAACCTCCTCTCAACGGCTGTCTTTGCAGCTGTGTTGCCTCTCCCATTGTACAGACTGACTTCCATGTGGTCTGATGGGGATGGATTCATCTCACTGTTTCTACCATTGATGCTTAACATATTTGACAATCTGCGGATCAAGGTCTATAAAGGGGACTTCTATAACATTCCGGTCAAGCGCATCTCATGCTGCTTTGTTCTGCCACTAATTGTTAGGGATCCCGTCATGGCTTGCAACCCGCACAAACAAAATACTCTTGCCCGGTGTAATTTCAAATAAGTTAAATATGTTAAATGCAATCATAACGTAAATTGCTCCTTACCATTGCCTCCCACACTGACAGGGATTGGACAATGAGAGCCTGTGCTATAGAAAGAGCATTCAGCTCGACATAAATATGAACCACAATGTTTGTAATCGAATTTCGTACTCCTTTCGTACTAGCCATATTCCCAAACCTGTCTCCCTCTTTCGAGCCTTTCTGTATGTGTAAATAGCAATACGGTTCGAATATATAAAACCAAAGGGGTTGGTGTTTACTTTCTTCTTGTCTGACAGCGTGTCTTTATGCCTCAGTCACATTCGCTATAGCGGCCGTGGGGTGTAAAATATTGACGGCCAGTTGCAATTGTAGGGCGGCCGCAGCATTCCCAATGTCACATATTGTAGCTGTCACATATTATGTTAGGGGAGCCGCACGGCGTATTATGAATTTGTGGAGATAGAAAACCTGCTGCTGCCGTACGGCTTTTGAAGTGATAACGCCCGCTCGCCTTAGGACCTCTCTGCGACGGCTGTAGGTTTTAGACTAATACCAAGGCAAATGTAAGGTAGCGGCAAGGCACAACAGACATTTCACTACAAAGTTTCACAAAGCACATTTCTCGAATAGCCATCCAAATGATAACATAGAGATGGGCTATATGATCTCACACACATATGATATATATATATATATATATATATATATATATATATATATATATATATATATATATATATATATATATATATATATATATATATATATATATATATATATATATATATATATATATATATATATATATATATATATATATATTATATATTGTTACAAAGGGCGGCCAGAGTATCAGAGTTATTGCATCATCGAAACAATTTACCAATAGTTGCGACATGTCAGTCTATTAGCGAATCACAAGGCAGTACTTCATTGCTGTTTTAAGTGCTGCCCAGCCCACGGACGCCCGGCTGGGCGGTGAGAGCAATCCTCATAATTTAAGTTTGTGATTGCATTCAGCCGGCCCACTAGAGCCCCACATACACTGCATCTCACTAAGTCTGAACCGATCAGTTTAAATAGTTGGTCTTTTGATTTAATATTGTATTTATTGCGAATTCATTGCGACTACCAAACCAGCCCTTAGAAATGGCCGACAATCCGTACTATTCTCTTTTATTAAGCTATGACACTTGTGTTGTTTTTCTTCCCCATTTCACTACAAGATTAGAAGCTCTGATGTGAAATCAGGCGAATGCAGACATCGATCTCAAAATGACCTACCAAAAAATCACAACAAGCAGCATTAGAGCAATCTACAAAGCTACCTATCTATTGAATAATATGATTCTGCTAATGATCAGCATCCTTTATTTCACAGCTGCTTTTGTATCTCTCAGGGTGTTACGGAAAGGCATAGTGGTAAAAAAGGCTTGGACTTGAATTAGGTTTTGTTTTTTATATCATCTAAACAACTTACATCAGTATGAATGGTGGATGTGGTAGAGTTCACTTCTGTGCACGCCATATATTACTGTTATCATCAACAGCCAAGAAATAAAAACACAATCACTGCCGCTGGCGCCTGTTGTGTGGACCTTCTCATCTCCTTGGCAGCGAAATAACAAATGAGTGTAATCTAGTGGAATGGACCTGACGTTTGCTTGGCCCAAGGGATTAACCCCAGCCGGATCAAGGTCATTGCAGGGCATTGTGATGATAAGACCAATGAGAGCTACAGAAGTATGAGTGAAACAATTTGGTTGTTAGATGAAAAATTCTATATTTGAAAACAAAATTGATTAAAGGTGTTGCAATTTGTTTTGATTTCGCCCAGAAATAGAGAAGATGACGACTGGCAAAGGAATTGAAGCGACTACCAACTCAACCAAATGGAAAGAGAGTAAAAGGTTAATAAGGGCTGGAATGGTCTCAGAAATCCACACATGGACGTACGTGAACTGCCAATCTATGTCTATGCAGGGATTAAAGCAGCAAGTAAAACAAAAGTTGTCGATATTAATGATTATTTAGAACTGGTCGTTCTGCCTGAACATTTCCGAGTATGCTATTCACAACATGACCAGTGCATATAGCGGAATGGATGTCCGAGATAGTGTCTATTAACGAAGCCATACATTATGTTTGAATAAAGATGGCTTCCATTAGTTCGCCTTCCCATCTTTACCGAAAAGGGACACCATTGCTTTTATGATCCACCTCCTCTTTCCTTTATCACGGATGAGCGCGTAATCAATAATAGTGCTCTTAATTTTGCCTTAAGGCCGATACCATCAAACGCACATCTCCCTTGTCAATGTCCACACTATTTACCAGCTAAAGGTCTAATCTCTTCTGCACCCTATCTCAGGCTAGGCGGAGATGTATGTTAAGCATCGGGGCTTATGACGCCCATCGGATTGATAGAGATTCATCGCGCGAATCAGTGATTATATCGCGAGGGAAGCTGAGGTGGCTATGTGATGTTTGCATGTTGAAAGTTTGTTCGTTGAACAATTCGCTTTTGTGAAATGCCTCATTGTCGTACCGGGTAAATTGAAGGCTTGCATGTCAATCCAACAATGTGAAAGGTAGTGTATATTGTCTCAACGAAATGCATCCGTAGTGAGCAGGGTGCATTTGACAACACCAAGTTGAGAACGAGCTCTTATGATATCATTTACCTTTTCGTGATTTGCCTATTTACCCACTAAACATATACGGAATAAGTAAACAAACGACTAAATACATGAGACAAACGCATCTGACGTCACAACAGCTAACAATCAAGCAGTTCACTTAAATGCATTAATTATTTGAATACCTGCGCGGTTTGATGCGCTTGCAAAGATGCATGCACAAAAATTGAACATGGTTCATCATATATTGAGCATTGGCTTCCACAGCATGTCGAAGCACAGGAGTAGTTCGTTTTTGCATTATAACACAGCAGTGGTTAGTAGGGAGGTGTCATAACACAGACGTGGTAAGTGTGCTTGTTGCGCCTCAATGTTGGGAGTGTTATTACACAGGAGTGGTCAGTCTGCACGGTTTTACACAGCAATGATTTATGTGCGGGTTTTAACACAGGTGAGGCTAATATGTGTGCTGTATCTTAGAATTGTTTTATATACCAGTCTGTAGTTTGTGAGACGGGAGATGTTTACATGCGGGTTATAACATGGATGTAGGTAGCCTGCCTGTGTGTATGCTGCAATGGCCGAGCTGAATGAAGGGCCACTAAGGAATCTAGTTTGTTATACACGACTAGATAACAAATTCAATAAACCGTAAACCTACCTTATCTCGTTGGGTTCTGTGGTGAATGTTTTGGAAACGTATAATCAATAGAACAACTCTTGCGCTCGAATCTGAGGGCACAACATGTTTTACTCTATCAATTTAAAGATCAGTCCTGTAGCTTAGTAGACATTCATCACCACATGTCGAAAAGTCGAAAAATAAGGAATATTTAGTAAATTACATATCTGTTAGATGCGCTCCTTTGCTTGCATATCCAATGATGACTATCCTTTGGTAGCTAACCACTGGGCCAACCTCTAGCGTAGGGTCACATAATATGAACGGTTGGCGACTGGCACCAGACCCCAAAGACTCGTTTTGGTGAAATGTACCATGTTATAACCCTTGTCAGACCTTATTCCTATTCATCATTTTTGTGGTCACTGACATACTATTGTCTCTGAGGCATATGTAGAATGCTACAGAGAAAAGGTGTGACAAAACCAGTGACAATCGTTATCATACACAAACCTTCACACTTTATGAGCCCTTCATTGTCAAATACGATAGGATACGACTGTTAAAAGACACAGTGTCTAAAAGCGATATATGTAGAGAGGCAGAGATTTAGGCACAGCTACAAAGGTTATGTATAATAGGAAGGGTATGGGACACCGACCCGAAAAACAGGGAAAATGCAGAGAGGATATCATCAACTAAACATGTATTGGAATGGAAGCTTTAGATTTCACTTGCAGGTAAATTAAATATGTCACGCTGTGCGTGCTGGATTGTATCTACATGTTTGTACCTGCGTATCCATGGCGATTTCTGTGAACGAATTAAAATACGCTGTAAGTGCTTCCTGCAATTATAGGCGACATCCATAGGTTTTCAAATAGGAATAAGACTTCTGCAACTATATGCAAAAAATGCAAAAAATAAAATACATTCCTGCTACTACTCTTTGTGGGTCGTCCGGTCAATACTTAAGCTTATAACGATTTTGTTGGTATGATATTATGGTGGTGTAGCATGCAACATGCAGCCCTCTGTACAATAAAACTCATTCATTGGTTTATGGTAAGTTAATTTGCCATCAGCGCTACTTTCATTTCCCTTGAGAGCAACGGTAATTAAGAATCCTCACCAAGGTCGCATGCGGTAATTAGCTTGTCAATATCGACGATACCGCCTTAGTCTTTTACCATGTTAGTCATATCCGGGCGGTCTAGTTGATGGTGTTGCACAGAGGAAATCACGACTTGTCATAATCAAACAAATATGTTTATGATACAATGACTTTTGTCGTTCCAGTCACCGGTAGCTACCTGTGTTATGATAGCAACTGATGACATTAATTAAGGTGTCAATATAGTCCTAAAAATACTGCTCCCTACTATACATTACTAAATAATTTCATAGACATATCATTTCCTCTTCATATCGGCAATCTTAGCAAGAGGATTACTTATTCAAAGAGGGTATCTAATATAGATGGTGTTAACTCGGCTAATTGTACAGTCTTGCTAGAATACTTGATATGGATGAACTGAATAGATCATGCCTACACGGCGTAAACTTCTTGCCATATGTCTGTTTTAATATGACCAAACTTACGGTATATCCAAGCAGCCGACAGGCATATAACTGTGACGACCAATGCACTAGAGCATTTGACAAAGCACTGCGTTAATAAGTAGCTGTCCCAACGCCCCTTCAGCGGTTGCCGGTGTCTCTTCTCGCAACTTTTATGAATCTTACGATAGGCATTATGTCTTCTGTCTATTGCCATTGATGAATGGAAAGTTAGCTTCAAAAGGCTGAAGTACATTATAACAATAAATAAATGGGAATTCTGAATGCAATTAATCAGTGGTAGAAATGTATATTCTGTCTGTGATTTAAAACAAATGAGTAGTTTGTGTGTGAGCTGTTTTAAAAACTAGACTGCCAAAACCGCTAGAGTCAATTTGGCAATAAACTGCCCGTAACTCGCTGAGCTATTATTCTGCAAACTCAGTCTATATTACTGGACAGCAACAAACAACAGAAAATGACACGTAGCGTTGTACAATTTCGAATGCAACACTTTTCACTAGCTCTATTTTCCACGATGCTACACATGACCCATGCTGCGAGGAAGATTGTTCTTTTGTGTGCATGCGAGTCTCATTTCACCCACTAGGCATGAGCAAATGAATTTCATCATATGGACCTTTGTGTAGTTAACACATTATCGTAAACAATGAACAATGTCTTGTGTTGATAGTATTGCACCATCAATTCATAGCAAATTCAACATGTCTCATGTTTTACATTTGTCGGTGCCAAATGTCCGCAACAGGTGGTCCTTGTACAGCTGTGCTCCACTGATCGATGTTAAAGAAAAACAATGCAACTAAAAAAGGAAGAAAGTGCTTGTTCTAATATGAGAGTCGCAACTTTTGGTCCATAACAATGCTCCGTCAATAGGATGCAAATCCGTACCTTAATTGCAAATGAGTGACTCGTATTTATTCTCGCTATCAGGTATAAATGATATATATTACTAACCGAAAATCACTAACATGATCTGTACCGTGATTGTACCGCAATGCATGGAAGGCTGGTTGGATCACTATCATATAGTGTGCCTGCAATACGTTCATACCTGCAGATATATAGTGCGCAAGCCCCATCTACTTGTGCAGACACATTTATAGTTGACCACACACATAGCATTATATTGCCCTGTGAACTGGGTTTGCATTAGTCATAGGCATATTATACATTTTCGTAGGTCATGGTAGTGATTCATTAGGAGACACATATATTCCAAACTACTACAGTCCTTTTTACTGTGAAGCTCAATCACTGATCTACTGGCAAGTTAATTGGTCATTAGCGATTCTTAGTTAACTTTGCCCTTAAGAGCAAAGTTAACTAAGAATCCACTACAAGACTGTATGCGGTAATGGTTTTCCGGTGGTGACAATGACGCCATTTTCCCAGAGCGACCCCCAGCATTGTATCTTATATGATATATGACATCGAATATCATTTAAGCTAATAGATTACCAGGTTAACATGTACAACTGTGAGCATGATGGTAGCATTCCATACGGTACACAACGGATACTGCGGCACCCCCAGAGAGCAGTATATTCACCTTAAGCAAAGCAGCTACTACGATATTTTCTTTAACGGGGTTGGGGGGGGGGGGGGGGGGGGGGGGTGCTGTGGCTGAAGAGGGTAGTGTGGGACGGAGAGGGAGGTGTAGAGGGTATAACTGAGCAGAAAATAGCACATAATGATGTTAAACACGGGTTAATGCATTACATAAAGAACAAATATCGGCTGCTCCTAGATCATTTTTCATTATGCCTTTATTCCATTAACTATTAGTTTCCTATGGGCCCGATGTAGCTGATTCAATTATTCAAGCTATGAATTTAATTATACGGATGCTGCTTCCCACTTAACTGCTTAATAGCGATGGTGCTCATGTTACAACTTTTATTTACATTGTACTTCCTACAAACACCGTTCATCGTAACGAGAGGTACGGTAATCCATTGAGGTGATGTAATATCAATGGGGTTCCCTAGGTTAATTGTACATGCCTGACTGGAATATCTGATAGGCATGAACTGATAATATCACGCCTACAGCGTGCAACTGTAGCTCTATATAACTTCATACCAAAGTATGGGTCCATTTTACTTGGAGCCGTGCACGTCTTATCAGCAGGGTCCTCGTTTCCATCAAAATGAGAAAAAGAGCACTATGCTGTTTACTTGCGGTCTTATGTTTGTTCATCAGTCACCAGGGTCTCTTGCAGCTCCGTTTTACTACTGCTCTGTGAGATGTATTATTTGCGGCAATACTTTATTTCTCTTATATCATCTTTAGCTAAACAGAGAGCTGTAGACTGCAAACCTAACGTAGTCTGTGCGTTACAACAAACGAATAGTTTTTTGGCGAATTAATCTACATGCTGCGTAAACCAGACTGCATTTAGCGCCCAACAATCAATAGTTACCGCTTAAGTGCAAAATAACCTTATCTTTTTATGTGTGGTTATATTATCCATAAACTATCCTTTTCTCGCTGAGACAACAAAACTATTACACTAATTATTCAAATATCGATTCTCGATGCGACAACTAGCCTAGGAATGAGGCAAACTTTATAGGAACCAACCTGCAGGATGACTCTATCCAGTGCATGCATATCAAGGAAGCATAACAAGAGACTGAGCACACTTTGGAGATTCGCAATAACGTGCAGCAAATGAATCATGGCGGATTTATGCGCATGGGAGGCTAAAAGCTGGAAGATTATAAAATCATATGTCGCGCAAGGTTAGACCACATGAGGAGTTTATAGCATATCTTAGCAATACAATAACTGCCTACGACTGACGTCTGACCTCAAAGACTTTTTCCCAAGCGAAACTCTAGCAATTTACAAACCTTATCATTGAAGTGTGAGGTTTGTTTGCGCTGAGACTGAACCAGACGGTATAGTTATGCTATAGGGATAACGTCTCTGTGATCACATGAGGATCGCTACAGCAGATGAATCTTCACACTTGATAGCCCTGTACCACCAGGATGAAAGCAGAAGTTTCAATTAATGATGTAAACAAGCATGGGTGAGAGGCACAGTTGTGAAGGTTAGCGAAATAAGAGTGAGCTTGTGGTACACAACTGGAAAAATTACAAAGACGCAGATATCACCTATAATGATGAGTAAGGAATAGATACCACAAGTCTCACATACAATTAAATTCAAGAACAATATGACTTAATTGTGTTGAAATACACATTTGGTGATGCACTTGTATGTTCACGTCTGCAAACGCGTAGCTCGCAATGGTTAAATGCTCCACACATTTGCAAGTTAATGACGCAAAATGCAGTTCCATTCACAATACAGCGTCATTAAAAAAAAAAGATCCACTTCCTGTGATAACTGACATGACCTGCACTATCACCACGATTGTGTTTTTATGCATACGAGTATCACTTTATTCACTATGCATGGAACTGAGCATCAACATATATATGTACTTTTTGCTCATATTACATGTTATAACCTTTTACAATATATCATGACTGGAGTCGAGCGTATCACACAGAAAACCTGGTTCATAAAGCAACTCCTTTTGTGAATTTTGCAGCAATTCTTGTATTACTTTATTGCATTACTATCTAGCAGCAAAAGTATTGAAATATGAAATGGGTTTGGATGAGTCAGCACAAGCATTACGGATAGGGTGCATATTCTTAAATGCGTGCTGATATAGTCAAAAGTGGTGTATGCTACCGTAGAATAGCTGTCCAATCACTGGTTTTGTGTAAATAATATTTGCCCATTGTACTGCAGTATATAAAAAAGCTTTCCTAACTATTTAGCAAACATGTAATTCATTGATCCCGTCATATTTAGTAAATGATAACTGGCCAGATATTTGGTTATGCAGTCGTATGTTCTCAGGGGAAAAAGCGTAGCTTGTTATAATTGATAAGTGATCTCTGCTACGCGTGTAATGCACTACCTAGTGTGCACATTGGATCATTAAACCATGCACAGCCATACAGTATGTTAATACCTGCTAATATGCGCAGCACGTACACTTCATCGTCATATGTGTAATTTGGTTCTGTGCTCCAGCTGTAGAAAATCATATGTTTCCGACCCGAGCCAATTCTTGTGCGACTTAACATATAGCAGCACACAAGAAGTCTCTTTATCTATGCTGGTTATTCCCCCGACTTGAATTGCTGCATATGAGCAATAGTATTCTAAAATTCATGAATTCTTAAATACCATCAATCTACTGCGTGTGTTCAGTGATACATTGACGTTTTGCTCTGCGGATAATTAACTGTAGCAAAAACCCATATAGATTGCCAACAATTAGTCCATACCTGTAATAAAATATATAGTCATTTATAGCAAAAAATAGTGAATTGCTGGTGTTCTGTGATACGCTCTCATTTACTGTAGAAAACATATTTGCTCGTTCATACCTGTAAATATATATAGCAAAAATAGTGAATTAGCGTGCCGTCATCTAACTATTTGCTCGATCCTTTATTTGAGAGCATATTGCAGTCCAGAGCTACACAAGAGTAAATGCTTGGCATAATCACGGGAATATATTTACTGCATTCAAAATTTAATCTGTTGTTCCATTCCATGAATTGATCTTTTCCAGCGTTTCCGTCGTAACAAATTATTGATCTAAGCCGTTAGTGGTTTAATACAGATGCGGTCTTCCATCGCTTCGAACCACCGATGGTGCTTCTGATCTATATTTCATTACCACTTAATTTCCTTCGACTATCGTCCATCTAAGCGATACGATGGTGCTCCCCAGGTTAACTGCATGGACCTTATCAGCATATTTGATAGATAAGATATGAGTGATGTTGTTCCCTAGGTTAATTCAACATGTCTTCATTCATTTATTTATAAAATAGACATGATCCGATTGAAGTAGGCATACAGTGTGCAAATATAGCTCAATATAATTTATCCCAATTCAATGGCTGTACCTCACTCGGATCCGTGTGCGTCCAAACAACAGGTAATACTTTGCATCTCAATGCGGAGTTAGTAGTTTTTGCAACTGCGTACAGTTGTATTGCTAAACTATGTGAGGTGTACACTATTGCTGGGGCAGCACCATTGCTATTGTCATCTATTGCTGTACAATGAAATATAGAAAGCAAACCTATATGATTACAATGCTTGGATACGGTGAACATTACACACTGTACTTCACATTGCATTTAAGCTTGTTTACTTGAAGCTGAGTAAATATTACGAATAATAACTTGAAATAAGCAGATGAGTCAGCGAATGTCACGAGCCAGCTACACCTGCTTTGTGGGGTTTTAACGCGAGAGAGGTTGAAAAGGATTCACTTGTAAGATCTTTTTGAAGATCAGGCACAATGAAATTATGCGCCCCTGCTAACAAGAATATCAGCATACGCAACTGCAGATGTTTACTTTGTAAGTATACCATTATGAAATATTCCAAGTGCAAAGTAAGTCCAACTCGAGGCTGTTGCAAATTAGTCCTGCTCGTGTATATCATGGTGGTGTTGTTCCAAATTAGAAATTGTCATACTGTAAGCAGTTCAGCTGGTATTCTTGGTATATGGTATTCATTAATGATGGCGAACACCCCGCCTTTGCTGCATATTCAAATGTTAGTTTCCCCCTTAAGAGATTGCAGAAGCGTTGACGTTGGAGGAGGGTATGCTTTAATATGAGTGCTGATACAGTCAGCAAACCCTATGACAGCACGCGACTACCGGGTTTAATCTGCTTTTATTGTCAACTAACGGCCTCAACCAAAACATACTCTTAGGCAATAGTTTGCTTTGACCGTCGTAGTAGTGCGGATTGCCTGTAATTCATTGATTACTGACGATAACTTTTAGTTGCCGTTAATTGTAGAACAGAGCATTATATTCGTTTCATCCATTAAGTGTGGGAGAGAGAAAGAGAGAGAGAGAGAGAGAGAATACAAGGCATGAATAAAGCCGCTATATATATATCAAACAACTGCTAATGTGTCAGTTTATTGTTAAGAAAGAGCCTCAATTGTGGCTATGTTGATTTATAAAGATACAAAAACACCTTTTGTGTATGTTCAATTGTTTATAATTATTATGTTCTGTCCTTTAAAGAAGTCGAGTTGAAACTTTTAAGGCTGATCGTGTGCATGCTGCAATAAGAAGAACATCGCCTGGTTAAATCAGTCTTATCAAGAAAATCTGGCCTCTCGCTGTAGCTTCGTCGTCGTTGGTCCCTGTATGACAAATTATCATGTCAGGTAGATGTATACGATAAATAGATGCACAGTGTTTCCTGTAAATCCATCACAAAAAGTGTTTGATAATCATGTACTGTTCACAAACTAATTGATCCGACTGATACAAATGTGTAAGCCGATATATGTAAGTGATGGTTCAATGATGACTCGGTATTGCCTGACTATTGGTATGAAGTTCATTTTCAGCCCAACCATTGAGTGGACGTGCGCAAAAAGATTCAGAATGGCGTTGCTGCATGGCAACATCATATAGCTCAATAAAGAATCGATTCATCATACAATTAGCGCAACGCATCGAAGCAATATGCGTGATGAACTTTAATACTCCATCAATACTAATTATATTGTTAATAGACGTATTATACATATGCGTATTTATTAGTAACGGGAATACACTGATATCACTTATTGAACTAGCAGTGTTTTGGGTAGATGGTAAAGCTGTGTCGGAGCTGAAGCCGCCGGCGTGGTTGCGATGTAGAGCTCGTGTACAAAAGTAGTAGCGTTACCAAACTGGTGTTATTTCGCATGAAAGAAATCTGCATGGAACACGATAGGGCATCCGGACCAATGGAAGTGAGTTCGTTTATCGTCAGTACTAGCATCTTGTTTGACGTTTTGTTCTTGATTGTCGAATAGATGTTATTCTGAAAACACATCAGTAACATCCCTTGACAGTTAACAGTATCCACAAACATTAGTACCTCTATTCACCTGATGTGACCGGGTAAAACACCATTTCATGATGCTGGCATCCCTATGTCAACTTACCAGATGATACTGGGTCAACTAACAATGTTTCCACTTACCCGTAATGCAGGTAAAGATACCATTGTTTCAATTTATACGATGATGTTTAGGAAGTAAACCAGTGACTGTATTCATGCAATGATACCCAAGGCAAAGAAATCACTAAATCTGGCATTAAGGCTGTCATTCGCCTAAGGATATATATTCCCTGTCGAATGGATGCCAGCTTTATAGCCCACCTTAGAATTCGCCTCTCTCTGAGTATCCGGACCTTCTAACTAGGCTGATTATGATTCGTGTCTTGTCTTATGTAATGATCCGCTGGCGACGAGATCGCTAAGCGGACTGTATAATTTGGGCACAGAAGAATACTTTGGATAACGAAACACGACGCGTTTTTGGATTGACAGATCGTTTCAAATGATATGGACTTGTACTGTATGGTTCGCAGTATATTTAACGACGGTATTGCAAATCTTATTCAGGCATCAAATTCATCCATATCATAACTAGTGAGTTTATATTCTGGGCATGCTGAAATTCAAGTTGACAGTCCAATTGAAAGTTGTGGGGCATCATATAATAGTGGATTATACCCTATAGAGTTAAATTGTTATTCCCAATGATTGATTGTAATATATACTTTTCCAAATTAGTCTCTCGTAGTTTAATGTTCTCGCATATGTAAGCAGCTATCATGGATGTGTTGCATGTCGCTTTGTCTGCTGCATTGTACTGGTGTATGGAATATTTGTAAATGGCTCATTGTCGAATATATATCTCATGCATAATAATCCCCAAATAGTAAATCTTTTACAAGTTATTGGCCTCCACTCGGGTGCAGACACTGTCTCTGATCATCATTAATGCCTCATATAATGAGGGGTATAAAGACAAGGTGATATTTTGATGAAGCTCAAGGTCAGATCACACATAATATTCAAATACCCTGATTATGAGTCTGCCCACGGTGCGGCCAGTGTTCCTTTAAATCAGGGTATCGCTACACTTGTACCTGTTACATGTAAAGATTGCCTTGGACATATGCCTCTCGCATAAAATCAATATGCGATACTATTCATTGTAAGGTGACTTTGTATCATTCAGCTTTGAATGGAGGTTAACTGTTTATTGTCAGAAAACATTTATGATTATCGTTTCTATCTGTGGAAAACAAAGTCTGAGGAAATTCAACACGATTGAGCATGTCAGTGATGAGGTTTAATATCGATGGTATCATATCTATCTCCACCCGGGTGTTATTGGAAACAGTTGATTGTTACATAAATGACGGGGTTTTTCCCTGGATAAGTTCTTCGCAGATGCTTTGTCAGACTCAGGCACTGTATGTACTCTCGAAATAGGCTTTAGTAGGGAAGATATCGGAGATACATCTACTTTGCTATCGCGGGCGATGGATTTGACAGCGGTATAGGCAAAGTGTGTTGAAGCTGATGGGCAGCGAACGGGACAACAAAAAGACAACATCAAGCTCCATAATGGCTGGGGACCTCCATTCATTACACTGTAATGTGGGCAGTTTATAACGACAATTTATACACGAAGCAATTTCTCTGATCATTATTCGTGGAATCGCAGTAAAACCTGGCCAAATGAGACGCATCTATATGGCGGATGTTAAGCTCTATGGCAACACGAGTTTACCGGGTTAAATCTCCATATATTGCCCAAAGACAGCCTGAACCAAAACACACGGCGAGGCAAAAGTTGCAATGTTGGCTTGGCTTATGGCACGAAGGCCAATTTTTCAAGCCAAAGCATAGACGTAAGCAGAATTATTCAAGATGGCGTTGTTGGAACAATAATATATCTTCAGGAAGAAACTAACAGCTGCATCATTAATTTACTTTCTGTAATTGTCGATTTAGTCATGGGCTATGATTCAATGTTGGATTATTGCCGAACATATGCACATACAATTAGAACAACACAACAACGCAAATTTCACCATGTACTCTATCAATCCTAATTACATTGTTATAAGACATATTATATATGTATGTGTATCCTTAAAGGGATAGCTTGTTCGCACTTATCGAACTTATCCGTGTTTTGGGGAGCAGAAAAGGCTGTGATGGAGCTGAAGTTGTAGAAGGCTTTAAGCAGTGTATTATTTTCACAATGGATGGAGAGGAAAGAACAGTGCATACATGTGAGTTTGCAACACACAGAGCGTACATGAGTATACAGGGTGTTAATATCGACCACAACGAGCACATTTTGTGTGAACACTAATGCATCGTTGCGGTATATTTAATCATTTCAAGCAGCGAAACTAATGGGTATCATTCACCGAGCTGACAATTACCATTGTCCATCCCTCTGCCCCATGTGGCTCACCAATTAGCCACGGTAGAAATTGGTGATAAGATAGGAGAGGTGGTGGGATGTAGGTTGACGAGAGGAAGATAGTTAGATTTGTAGATAAATAGATTGAGAGATAAGTGGACAGGTAAAAGATAGATATAGAGAGAGAAAAGAAATGTGTGTGTGTGAGAGAGAGAGAGGTAGGAGAGAGAGAAAGAGGTTGAGAGAGAGACCTTGGATACAATACATTGGGTTGTATATTGAGCATGAAATAACATAAGGGCTCCAGGCTGCACGGTACCAGCGTTGTACACAGTAGCAAATACAACCCTTACCAGTGCGTTGGTAATTTATTTTTATTGATGGAACGAGATTGATCTCGTCTCTATTTAAATATTAGTATTCGCATACGCTTTGAAGGGTGGGAATGTTGCTCCGATCTTTATGGTTATGAGGCATATCTCTTATTGTCGATGAATGATTTATGTCGATAATAGCGAATTCTTCCTTTTATCGAGTAACAGAGAGATGGCGACGCCTCAAATTATAATAACCATTACACTATAAAGGCGTTGGCGCCATATTGAACACAAACTCAATAGTCTGTCGTCAATAAAAAACTGTAATTCATGGTCGATTTTGATCTGCAGCATTAAAAACGAATATTATTCATTGAGCACTCGTTCATGACAAGGATAAAGAGAGATGCATTAACATACGCATCTCAGTGATTCATTTACGTCATTCATCCAAGTGACGTTATCTCCTGATAAATGTATCGCTATTCCTTCTCATTAACTCTTTTGTCTTCAATTATCGCCTCATTTATAGCGTGAGTGATTGTGGAGGGCTAAAGCAATGCACATCTTTGACGACCATTACTATCCATACCACTAATCAGGTTGCCATTCATTGCTACCGTTTGAATGGATTGGGATTGCATTACACCAACACAAACTCTTTCCTCTCATTTTCTCTGCTACCTAAATTATTTTCAATTGCGTATATTGACTGTGAAATATTTATTTGATTTATTATCTTCAATTAATGTGAGGGCCGTCATAAGATAACAGTTTTGTGATAACCCAATCTGTGAAGACAGCATAGGCTGCACACCAATGGTATCAAGGCACCGCTTGTTGATAATGTAGAATGTGGTAAAACCTAATCATTACACAATGGAATGAGGGAAATGGGTGTTCGTGTTTCTTATAAAACAATAATATCCTACCCAGGATTCTGCCTCATTGATATTGTAAGCATTAATCAGGCATACATATATATCATTTTCACTAGCCACTCCACGCGTTATAACGCATCCCATTCAATCTCGCCTCTTCCTCCGCTGCCGGTCGTGCATTCGCCACCTCTCGACCTTGTATTGCTCTCTTTGGTCTCACCATCACAAATGACGGGATTCACCTAGAACTTCATGGGTTTAACCACTAAGCTTATGACAAAATAGCGCTTGGTGAGTATGTTCGTTAAGAGTTACACACGTTCGCAAACGGATCATAGTGCAAAATGCAAGTACGTGTCCCTGTTGGACAATTCATCGTCGATTAACAGTCTACACGATAATTGCATTTGCAACCTCTCACCACCACAAACCAAGCACTAAAAGCCAATATGGCAAGGATCAACATCAAAGAGCGTGGCAGGGCTGCTGTATCGGATGGGCTAAATGACATTACAAGAGTAAACGTTGATCGAGGCTGAAATGGAATGCATGAAATCCAAATATCAAGATATACATACAACTTCAAAGTCATCTCTTCTGCAGCTCATTCGGCTTGCAAATTGGCAAATATGTGAGAGCGAGATTTAAACTAATTACTCAGTTCAACCCATCCGGACTATTGTTGTCACAACCCATGTGTAACGTTGGTAAAATCAATAAAGACCACAAACATGGGGAATAGAGCAAAACACGCTATTCTGTAAACGCGCAATTACTTCGTGAATTGATTTATAAGGTTTTATCGACGTCTAACATCGTATTGAATACTGTAGATGCCAATAGTCTTTCATCGAGATACAAATCTGCCATATGATGCAAAGAAGAAAACTAAACAAGTTAATTCAGCTATTGCTCTATCTCTCTCGCTCTTTCTAAATACACTTCTCTCTCCCTTTCTCTCTCTCTCTTTCCTTCCATCTCCCCCTCTCTCGTGGATAATTGGCATATCGACAGTAAACAGCACATATAGAAGAGGGAAATCAGTCTAGCATTCCAGAGACTGTGACTAAACACAACCGTCCTTGCTTATTATAGATAGCACTTTGGGCAGCGACAAAGTTAGAGGTAACATGTGGGTACAAATGTTTAAGGTTATGCTATTTGATAATGAATATATATATAATTTTCTGATGACGCAGTTATGGCTTAAATTTACATATTCAATAGATGGTTTGCTGCTTTATTATCATTGCGTAACAAGGTTGGTATATGTATGCGAAATTAATCTACGCGGGAATTTATCCGATCATTATGCTTGAGGTATCACTTAACTGCGGGTAAATAATGTACTTCAGTTTGGTTGATTGTAAGTTCCGTAGCGACACGAGACTACTGATCGGAATCTACTTTTATTGTCCATAGGCGTCTCCAACCAAATGCGCCTCGGGTACATAGGTGAAGATTATGGGCCAATGGTCGGTTAAAGTCCTAAAATAGTGTATTCCAATGACACACACGGTATAGGTAGTCACAGTGAATGGTTCTATGGAGCAAAATGTCACGAATGATACATACTGAGCTCTATGAGATTTAAAACACAATGAATTTTATCAAACAACTGCGTGTATATATCAACTCTTCCTCGTGAATGCCTTTGGCTCAAATGAACCGTTATTGCATTAATATGTGAGGACGAAAGTGTGTATTCATTGCAGGAACAGCAGTTCAGCATAGACATTCGCCATTCATCGAGTTTCTGGAGATTATAGCATAGCTGCATGTGTTTGCTCTCATGAAACTATCCATTGGTCAGCTGCTTATGTTTATGGTACAATTGTCCCTGTGGGAGACAAGAATAAAACGAAAACGCAAAGCGTAACTGATAGCACTAAACACGGCGTTCCATTTATATTGCACTTTCCCCTGCTCGTGATTCATACCCGTTGCTTACTTAGCATACCTGCCGCGAGCAGCCAGTATGTAGTCCATAACATTGAAAGTGGTTTTGATGGAACTTCCAAACATATTAAAAGCTGGATTTTTTCCTGAAAACATATGTGATCGTTATTCATGTTTATCGCAATAGTAAGTTATGGCTGTTTGGAGGCTGACACTACCTCATGAGACTCCTGATGTGGCTGATCCATAACAAAGTCATTGGTTGTGAACGTTTCCAATGTCAAATATGATCAGAAGCTTAGTGATTCATATGAATGTGAAAACGGAATGATAACAGCGATTCCTACAGCACATTATGATGCTGTGAAGACATTAAACATTAATGATTCTAGAAATAGTGCTTCTAGGAACTCGATCACTGAGCATATTTATTCTGAATTAACAAGCTATTGACATAACTCAATGTACTAAGAAGAATCTGGAATATACAAACATGCATTTGCACCGCATTGATGCTCATAAAGCCAACACACCGAAAGCGGATTAAGTCATATACCAAGCTCTTATGATCCAATACATCTAACCAGTATCTAAGAGAGATTATTCGAAGCAATCGATCAATGGTTCAAAGCTACCAACATCAAATTCATATTATTCATTTGCCCAGATTATGCGGCAGATAAAGGTATAAAATTGGACGGCTTCCCCCAATCTCATCATAAGCACGACATAGATAGATGGGGTAAGAAAGAGGGCTTATGGTGAACTGCGAAGGGTTGGGAAGGTATCGGGAAGGATGGAAACGGCGGTGGAGTAGCGACTGGAACGGGGAATCCTGCCGTACAAGCGCAGTAATGCAAGCGCAAATAGTTCAACACTGGACGCTGAGAAACAAATCATTTCAAGAAAGATGAAGGGGACATTTAGTGTAAATATCAGCACGTGTCATCATTAGAAATGGAGAACATCCACTAATTGATAGCTAATCTGTCAGTGACACGAGACGTGTACAATTACTAATGAAGAAGTGAACGACTGAAAGCCTGATCATCAAGATTTTATATCAAACTGTTTCAAAATAGCTCGATCTTCATGACAATGTTTTGATAAAACAACATTCTAAATCCAGAGTGCTTTGGAGGGCGCCACAGAACAATCGTTCGTTAAATAACTTAGTCAAAAATATATCTGCTGCAATATTGTTATAGCTAGATACAGCGAAAACTGGAACAAAATAGCACACAAAAAAGCAGAAATAAAGAACGAATTAATTAAAGAGATTAATATCCTCGCATCTATATAATTGAACGCATGTCATTACTTGCCGCTGAGCGTAGTTTGTGCCTTCGGAAGAATGACAGTAAATGCTACATAAATCCATAGTAAGCACACACCATTCACCATATTTCAATATATTTCTCTTTACACTAATCCATGATGCGTAAAGGCAAATGTGTGGGGTTTAATGAATATATGCCATCAAGCATTAACGAAATCAGCATAGGATACAGTCCTAAAACACACGGAGGCTTTTATAGCAGTTTCCTTGATCTTCTCAGTTGGACAATACCGCTTATGTTGCTACCGGTCTGGCAGTGCTTATATTTGTAAAATACCTAGGCTGATTGCAGGATATAGGGTAATGTATTTACTAACATTCAGTGACGTTATTTATCACACAAGTCCACGGAAAGATGTAAATTCATCTGTTAAGAATAAAAAATGATACAGGGTCATGAATTACGTTTGCTGACCTTTGAATTCAGTTGAGGTTGTAGAGCATTGGTAAATCAAAAAAAGGCTATTTGCAACAAAAGTAATGTCTTTAGGAATCTCCTTCTACAGATGTTGACCCCAGTTGTTACCATGCTCCTTACGGCATGAATATGGTGCAATTGAAGCACTTGTCCGAACTTAAGTGGCGTTTGTATGGAGACAGAGTCTACAGATGTTACATGATAACGATGCCTTATATTTCTGCGTCTATTGTATTAAAAACATCTGGCTCCACCAGACGGGATAAGTAAAACCTGTGCCTATCAAATGGAAGTCTCACCCAGTGTGCGGTAGAAACCCGTCTGCAAAATTGCCTCATTGTGGTGAACGCCATCTGCACGAGGCTTTGGCTAAATCAGCTTTCATGTCTGCCTATTGGGTGAGGAATGGATGGTCATTTGAGAGAGAGAAAGAGAGAGAGAAAGAGAGAAGGAAAGAGAGATCGATATATATATATATGAGAAAGACAACAGAGGGTAAATCATGCAGCAGACTCAAATGCGATTGAGTACCACTTCGCTGTGAGACAGGAACTGTGTTAATGGTTAAAAACCTTTGTGGATTTTTGGGAATTGCCATCTCCTAAAAACATCGTAACAGTTGTAAATGAACTAATGTCCAAGATGCACATTTCGATTGCCTATGCTAATGTTTAGTCCTATCAATAGTCTCATACAGTAATGTTAATGAAATGGGAGGTGCGTTTCTTACGAGCAGTTCGACGATGATGCGGCGTTAGGCTAAGTCACTAAGTGAAAGAATGTGAATATTGTGAAGTTGCGAAGTAGAAAATTGAGCTCTCACAAACACAGAACTGGAACCAATACTGTACAACAAATCAAGTTGTCCAGCCGATGCTGACTGCTTCATTCAAGGTATAGTCCTAATTTTATCAATTAATGATCGCCATATATGGTCGGACGCATTTAGTCACAAATGAAAACAAAGCGACCCAGAAGCATCCGCGGTAGTGGGAGAGTGGTTTGTGAGTGGGTTTGGGGTTGAGTAGGTGGGGGGGGGGGGGGGGGGGAGGGGTGTCTGCCTGACGGTCATAATGTGATTCTACGTAATAAGCCATATGTTCTAATACACCACCTCACTAGCTTCACACTCATAAGGTATCGCCACTGACTCACTAGTTAGTTAATATGAATTGTACTAACATTCTTATTTCCCTATATGTATAGTCAATGTATCTCGGTTAATATGAATTATAACACAAATTTAAGAAATAAAGAAGGAATTACCAGGAACAGCAAAATATAAAGATATTCGTTTTATCGGATCGAGCCAACTAGTATTCAAATTCTCCCACCTGTTCTCGTTGGAATCATTTATATATACGAATTTTACTGAGTATCATTTTCTCTTATGCTTTTCCAACATTCGATTATGGTTGCAACGCTAAGCATAGAAATTCTCGTACCCAGCAAGTATGGATTATTTGCCATGTATTGTGTAACGCAATATGTCTTGTGCTTCATGAACAATCCAAATATCCCTGAAGCTAATGTGACTCAGCTCCTGGGGGAATATCTGTTTGATCATTATTCATTAGCCATTTCGCTAGCAATCTCACTGTATTGATACTGACAGTAACCGAAGCCCTTGTTCCAGCTTAACTGGTGCTTATGTAGTAATAGATAGTCTCATGTTTCTGTGTCTTTTCAATATATTGTTTTGACTAAATCAGCTTGCATATTGAGTCAGAAATGGATAGTTACTACATATACGACACCTAAAATGATCGTGAGGTCAATGACAACAACACACGAGACCGCATTAGTAATACATCTTCTATTTTGTCACTCAAATACATTGTGCTATTCCTTGCAATAGAACTATAAGACGTTCACTTCTAATGGTTGTTCCTGTTAATGTTGAGAGATTCAGAGGCCTTGTCAATACAATTAATTCTATGCCATGCATTGTTAGAGGTGTCCTGTAAATTGGTCATTTGTAATTGTGGTTAGCAATCTGATACAAGTCTGCATTATATCAGATGATATGTAACTTCTGATGAAATATTGTGGGTTATTGTATATACATATCTCCAATGTGAATGTCATGAGCGCCCGCCATCAACTGCTCACCCATTCCAACTTCTCTATTTTGTTTTATGCATTCACCCTCCATTGTGTTTGCCGTTGGCTCATATAAACCTTTCGTGTAACCTTATGTGAGCAGCATGTATGTCAAATATGGAAATATCATTATTCATCTTAGTGGAAATGAATTTCATTATATTATAATGTTTCCAAATAGCCTGTCGATGTTCCATAGTGTATATTCAGTATTCTATGGTAATGTCAGTGTAATATGCAATGCTATTTATGAGCTGACGATGGTCTTGCAATAATTTAGTGGTAGTCCTATCTTCAGAATTATAGTACAATTGCAAGCACAAACAGCACAACACCCATTTATGATACGAAAGTCGACAGTAAGGTGCTAGTTCAATCAGTGCATGAAAAAAAAACCCAGCATCGGCCTGATACTAATTGCATACTAATCACACTCAAATACATTGTTCGATTATATATATTCTCCATCAGCTATATTGATTTGGTTGCAGATGGTCTTTGTGTGGCAATTACGGTTTGGTTTGTAACCAAAGGTTATGTGTATCATTGTACTGCGAGCATGGTTGTGTTACATAGGCCAGGTCTACAAAGTGGCTGAACTGGCCAAGACATAAGATGTCTGCAACTCGCTTGTCAATTCTAATTGCTGTAACTGCAGATTACAATAAAGTGTTTCGGGCAAATGACATTTATCTAAACGTATTCTGGCAATTATAGAGAGAGATTTGTCATATTTGTTTACAACGGCCATTGGACAAAATATGAACTTCAGCTCCTCGCCAGATTTTGCAGAAAGTGTGGTTGTCGCTGAAATTATAGCTGGTCAGAATATTGAAGGGCCTTCCGTTAATAAATTACACTAAGACTAGCAATACAATATCTTTTTATGTATCTGCTTCATTTAATGAGCATCTATAAACTTGTGCTTTCCACTTACAATCTCGACCCTTCAATGTGCTACTTTGGTGGTACAATATTCGCTTCACAGGGTTGTTGCAAAATCCTAATTGTCGAGCTCGCTAAGATTCGAGCGCCATTGCTATCGATTGTGTCGGCTTGAGAGGCAGAAATTTTGCCCCCAATACATTAATAGCTGTATACTTGCCATACTTGTTATCATGAAATGGTTGATGATAGCCGTCATCTTTTGATCTGGTCACAGAGAGTAGCCGGTACAAGTCATTTTATGCTGAGTAGAAACGTGTAAGTGCTATATATACAATATAATGTTATGTATATATACTTATATGCATTGTTCAATTGCAAAATAAAACCCAATTTGTATGCCTAATGTAGTTAAAGATTGATTGCTGAAGCGGTCGTATACGTTGTTCCATCAATGACCATCTAATTTAGCTCGGTGTATTAATATGTTAGACAAATTTCACCTCATCATCTCGGAGCTGTCGATCAATACCTAAAGGCTATTTTGCAGAGATGCGTAGACGGAACACTGCGTTATACTTCTATTTAACAGTCGCACAAAACGAAACCGAGTCATATGGTTAACTGATAAAGATTATTGAAGATCAAGAAAAACACAGCTTTGTTAACATGCAATATTTATGCGCTCCATCACTGTGTAAACACCGTTATTAAGCTTGCGTCAGCAATAGTGTTTTGAAAAAATCAATAAATGTAATTAAACGCACTTTACCCATCAATGCATCAAACGACCTAGATTTCACACAAATCGTTCTCTATTTCTCCTTTCTTTTTGATTCTTTAGCCCCAGCCTACTGTGAGCTTAACTATGTTGCGCTACTTGCTCTAGATACATCCAATTGATAGAGCTTTTACCAGTAGGTCTCATTGGATAGTTAACGAGTTAATGGTGGTTGCGATAATGTAAAGCACCGTCTAAGCTGACTATCTGCTAAGTTGTTTACATCAATTGCATAATTAAGACTAAAATGGGATGTGCATAAAATAGAAGAGGCACTCCTGATATAAAAATGCATATCCACAATACCACAGCGCAAAAATAACGACGATCAATCGGGAGGGTTGAATGTTTTCAATGATCACATTAAGCTGCCGTTTGCTTACGGCAAACAACGTCTGTCGCATCACCAGGCAGTTTTTGACAGACGAATATCTCTTCCACTAGTTTGGCCAATTATCACTGCAATCTTATCTGTAAAGCCTGATTTAATTTATCGATAATAGATGTTGTGATAACTGAGACTTGTTCCCTTCTTTATCCAGTCACATTTTGTCATCATGTTTGGTATCACGCCACGTTCCATTCTCCCTTGAATGTTTGAGGATGTGTGTGGAATACTTTATGGCCTCGGTTATTGCTTTGCTGACATTTATTAATCCACGCAATCAGTGCTCGCCTCATAGTCGTTCTGAATTCATACTAGATTAATTTGCCACGTGCCACTGACACCTACACAAGCCCACAAGGTGTACAGGATCTAGCAAGACTGGTAATATATAAGAATGTACTGACGTCATGGCATCATGTCCAATTATTCGAAAATAGACAGATCGCTTACTTGGACATTGCTTCTTATACTATTCCTGTATCATTCACAGCCTATTACATTATCGTTTCTCTCGCCTATTACTAACCACTAACACGAACTACTTAGAAACTCGTTCCGCTGTTTACCTCAGAATGTCCTCTGCTAAAGTATATCGCATCATCTTGTCATTAGGGGTGTTGGCTTTCTTGTCGCTCGAGCTTAATGATACACATTTCATGCTAATAGTACAAAGCATAGAGAGAAGGCGTTCTGTGACGTCAGTCCAATCATCGACTCTCCATTGACAATTTGCAGGGCAATTATTTGGTTATTATCCTGTTCCACAGCATCTAGGCGTACGCCGATTTCGCAGCACCTGTATTTATTGCGAATTTAAGAGGAAAACTCACAGTATGGCGAATGTTTGGTTATTGAAGTCGTAATATAGGCGTCTCATCTCTAGCATATTTAGTGAGGCTTCTGCTCCTTATTGTCTCCAGTGCCCCCTGTAATTATGCCCATTAATCACCCCACCATATTAAACACTCTACTTTGAGCAGTACAAAATTGTCATATAGAGAGAGATAGAGAGAGAGAGAGAGAGCTATAATAGAGAGAGAGAGAGATATAGATATATACACATTTCATATATAGTAGAGAGGGAGAGACAATATAGGCGAGAGAGGATATATGTGACGTCATATATATATATATATATATATATATATATATATATATATATATATATATATATATATATATATATATATATATATATATATATATATATATATATATATATATATATATATATATATATATATATATATATATATATATATATATATATATATATATACAATAATATATTTGATACATTATTTTTATACTTAAACATATCTCACTTGCCATTCCATCTGTCCCATCAATTGTCTCTCTAATTATCCATACTCACATCTTCTATTACAGTCGTATGGGAGAGATAGCCAAAATTTATTTCTCTTTACATTGTAGATATATATGAATCTGATATGCCAATGAAAAACAGTGACAATTTGTTGTCTAGTTGGCATTTTGGTTAATAATAACTATAGCGTCCGGGAAGGAAATTCGATGAAATGGCACACTGAGCGATCACTCACATTCCCCGCGGAGCTAGAACATCTACAACTGCAATGACATATAACGTCTCAATAGTGCGGCAGTCGTAATCGAGCATATCACCATTTATCAACAGACCAATAACTCGGTTTATATCATTTGATATATGTATACGTAATAATAATCAGACGCATATTTGTTCGGCATATGAATTATATAGCTGGTTTTATTCTAAGATTGTATCATGGAATTATCATCCAAATTGCAATTGACAGGCTTACTGGGCTCTACTCCGTGCAATCCCCCCAATAGCATGTATAATGACGACGGTGTTTTGCCGATGTCTGCACCAACTAGGCCACAAAATCCTACATCATTTACATGGACTGGCATTAGCCTTATGCATGAGCCACTGCGATCGATTGCAAAACATTGTACACGATATGAGTGATAGAATAACATACTTATTGTCAATGCGCTTTCCTGAAGTGTTGTCAAAAGCCTCCAAATATGAATCCAGTATCATTGCAGCAATAACCATCCCAAACTCATATCATCATGTGAGACGCTAGCCTATTGTGAAGACGGGTGAACCTCTTATTTAAAAGGAGCACAAAACTGAACCCATCTAGTGAAGATAAATGGTTATTTGATAAAGAATATCGAACAGCCTCAGAAACACAATGCGTTCCTTATCGTGTACCATTTACAGGCTCCATTCCCGTCTGGACACCAATTATGTTGGAATAAGTGCTTCGATCATTTTCAAACATTATCCATTCCAAACATAGCAAGCAAGACAATATTGTCAAGATGAGAAGTGCATGGAAACTGGTATAACAGCCGCATAATTCTCTGGATTGTGTCCTGTGCTGTTTGTGGTGAAGCTTCATGTCATTTATTCATTTAGGCCTACATATTGTATGACTGCATCATTCAATAGAGGGTAGACGAAACATAAATATGTCTAGTAATGGAAACAAATGTTTGATATATATAATGATAAAGTAACCAATTACAGGAATGTCGCCTTCCATTGGTTTTATATAAGATACATTGGCAAGTTTGTCCCACAGGACAATAAATGCCATTCTGGTAATTCAGACAACACCTACCGATATAAATGGCAGATACATAACCGATGATTGTACTGTGCCATTATCGATCAACAAAACACTCTTTGCATGGTTTGTAATTCCATGTTTTTGATGATGATCGAGACATTACGAAACATCGTCTAAGCTGGCTATCTGCACAGCAAACAGGGTCGTAGCACCGGTGTTAAGAGAAATTCTTAAATGTGCCGCCAGGAGAGACATTGGAGTACTTATATGAATTCATAAAAACAGATTATTTGCGTGTTTGTTTTACTTTATTCCCCGCTCCAGTGCATCCCAGTGATTGGCCTGTGTATAAAGATTGCCGGATTGCAATATTTATCTCACATGAAGAGAATGTGCCATATCAGACACACCTTTGCACCTTTGTTAAAGCAAGTAGCTAAACTATGACATGGAAGTGCACACCTGAAATACTCCTGTGTGTATTCGATATGCCACAACGCTGGCTGGCTGCTCGTTCAGGAAATAAAGAACTGCTAGATGAGATAACAAGTATATAAGAAGTCCATAACAAATACCACTGTCTTAACCGTGATGCAATATCGCTTGTTTAATAATGTTCTGAGAAGCAGAATGATGAGTGGTTACGTGCCCGGGCGATTGTGATTGTTCTGATCTTGTTGTTAAATACATATCAAGGGATTGAATTGACTGTGTTTCTAAGACAAACAAATTCTGTTATATAGATAGAGATATATATATATATATATATATATAGATAGATATAGAGGAGAGATATATAGACAGAGAGATATAGGTGGTATATTTATAGAGAGATATATGAGATATATATATACAGATATAGATATATAATATACAAGAAATAAGGAGAGAGAGCTTAGTGAGAGACCCTTTTAGAGAGTTTTCTTGAGATCATTGCTATCATATTTATTGGATACTTTGGATGAATCCTACAGATGAAAAAGATATATAGATGGAAGATATATGCATATCGGTATATTTATGGATAAGGAACGATATATAGCGATACGCTTGAGAGGATAGATTATTCTATCATGTAATTATATATGTGATATAGATAAAGCGATATATATCTGTGACTCTAATATAGATTCAAATATATATATCTGTCCTACATTGGTTTATAATATTATCTATAGGATGAGATATCATATCTATACCGATATGTATTTATATATTTATATATATACGCATGTATGTATTATATAAATATATTTATATGTATTTATATAGAGATATACATATGTATATATAATTTTAAATATTTATATAAGCATATATAAGAATAGAGATATATATATATATATATTTATGAAGCTATTTTTATATATGTATATATATTAATCCATATATTTATATACCCATATATATATATCATTATATATATAGATGTATGAAAATATATTAATAAATATATATACATATAAATATATACATATATATATTATTAATATATATATATAGTTATATATACATGTGTGTGTAAATACATATATATATGTATATATATGTATATATATATATCTATATATATACATATAATTATACATATATGAATAGTTTTTTTTCAATAGGTGTGTAATGCATAATAAATATGTGTATATATATATATATATATGTATTTCTGCATTAATATATATTTATAGATACATGAAAATAATATATTTATGCATATAAATACATATATATACAAATAAATACATATATATATAATATGTGTATATATATATGTATTTAATTATATGTAGATATATGTTTATATATGTATGTTTATATATGAATATATATGATATATATATATATGTTATATATAGATATGTATATATATATATTCATATATATATATACACATATATATACACATATATATTAATGGTATATATATATATATATATATATATATATATATATATATATATATATATATATATATATATTTATGTACATATTATATGTATATATATCCCACATTATTGACATTACGATTTCCAGCCGTTCCCCTAAATATGTTGCCGGAAATAGATAAATCGTCACTATGCTGAAGTGATTGCGCCGTCAGCATTTTACACCAGCAATCCGATCTTCTAACTTACTGGTTCACCTATTTAACCTTGAATGTTACTGGTTTTAAGTTCTACCGTTTTTTATGTGGGCCGTGTTTAGCGGTACATAATGCGATACTATTTGGTAAGTATTTCCCTTGATAAAAAGGCTGGCAAATAGCAGTGTACATGCTTATCATAGAATTTAAAGTTGTCTACTTAAACGATCGATCAAGGCTTATCATAAAAGTGATGATATTTCTTTATGTTATGTGAAGTATTCATCAAAGCGTCCACCAAACATTCGAGTACAAACCGAGTACTTCCGAGCCTTATGATGTACTGCAAGTTAAATCGTTTGCTTGTCTAATGCATACGCAGACAAAGTAAACATGCTGTGGATATTTAACGACCAAACACATTATATCTAAAAAAGTCATGCCAATTAATGCCACACTGCCCCGTGGAGTTTAATATGTCATAAAGTATGTCACACTGCTTAATAGAGCGTCTTCTTGTTACGCTGCAGACGCGATTAATCAATGTGAGCACGATCAGGCCTAGAAGTGCCATCCTCTTTAACGTTTGAATATTTTCTTAAAGATCGATTTTTTACCCTTAGCAAGCGTTGGTGTGTTATATTGTTGTTGACACTGTGAATCCAAATCCTAATGGTGATTATGTGCGCCTTCAGTGCGGTGTGATGAATCCACATATATGATGTGGCAGTTGTCTGATTATATGGAAGAGCATGCTGAAATATCGCGGTATTAGAATTACATACCTTAATAATCATATATGCCTTTATTTGTTGTACCTTGTGGCTTGCAAATTCGCTGTTGCAGGAAATAACTCAATACTGCAAAGGATGACAATTATCTACGCACCCAAACCTGGTTTATGGTGCGCAGCGGTTATTTTAACAATGCCCCGTGGTGCTGTTAGCTGTGTGTTTATACACCGGGTTGGCTCGGATTGTAATATCCAGATATATGAGCAATATTATTATCATGTGCAGCCCTAGCTGTATAACTGAGAAACAACAATGCTGTTATAAACAAAGCTGCCAGGGGCGTGTTAGTAAGAAAATAGCGCAAAACTATTCTTACTAACTCATTACACAATCCTCCCTATCAATAGCTGATATAGACTGAGGCTCATATAATATCTGTTACAGCGTTGACGAATGTTTTCAATGACAATAGATCCCCCTTATCTCTGTGTCTTTCATACAGCCCCCTCAATCCTCAGTTTCGCCCCTCTTTCTCTTGTTTTCATCTCCCATCGCATTAGTTTTACCCAACAGACCAACGGCTCGACCAATAGTGTGTAGACCAAATATATATAGCTCTATGGAAGCAAATGTAAATCATTAATCACGGTGAATGAACCAATAAGATGTATAACGACATCGCCAGCCTGTGGCGTGGGCTCACAATTTGCTTCATATACGATTTACTCTCATTCTGTGAATGGCACAAACTGTTCTCCGTGACCGTCCATATTTGTATTGCATTAATGGCACATTTAATCAGCAATGCAATCAGTGCTCCTCAACTTTGATATCGTTAGTACCGTCACTCGCATAGACATTTTTATATGAATACTAAGGTAGCTCAAAATTAATCCCCTCTCTATATGTCACCAATAAATCGCAATCCCCAAAGTTCAATATCTGCCCAAACGACATGCCCCTCTGTAATTGCTGAAGCCTAATCAGAAACGTCCACGCTTGTCGACGTCGCCACACTTTGATAAATACCCCCGCATTCCCTGAAGTAAAAACAATAACCATTTTTCGAGCAGCACGATATTTACAATAGTCACTGTCGTACAGAACAAGTTGGAAGGCCAACCCCGCATAACAAAGAGAAGTTCGTCTCAGCTGTAACTTGAACCTCACCAGTTTTACCTTTATATACAAGAATTTCTTCATAGATATTTGGACTTAAATAATAATAACCAGACTGTCATCGTTAGTCATCAACAAGAACCAATGTCAACCTTTCCGCACAATGATGCTTTTATATTTATTTAGTTGTTCATAGGTATAAGCAGGTACCGCAACGGTCGTTAAAAAGTAATGCTTTGATGCATTTAAATTCACCTTATCCTCTTTTCTTTCTCCCCTTTCCTTTCTCGATCCTTTGTCTCACTCTCTCCCACTCATTATCTATATTTTCCCATCACTCTCCCACACAATCTCGCTCTCTCTCTCTCTCTCTCTCTCTCTCTCTCTCTCTCTCTCTCTCTCTCTCTCTCTCTCTCTCTCTCTCTCTCTCTCTCTCACTCTTTCCTCTCTCTCTCCCTCTCCCTCTCTCTCACTCTTTCCAATACGGTTATTTACAGAATTTTTCTGCCATGTCGGTATCTTATGATGGCTATTTAGCGAAGTAAAGTTACTTTATCATAGGACGGCAAACCTTTACATCAATAATATGGCTCTACGATATTATTTATTATACTTGAGTCAAGGCTGTGCGATAATCATGATTGATGCATCTTGAAGTTCGCGAAGTAGATTCGACTTTTGTTTTGCTGTAAGGCATTGGCGTTTATAGATTTAATGTTTTACATATATGCACTAAATATGTCATAGTGCGGACGTCATATGGCATTAACCGGCTAGAGCAGGAAAACATTTACTCAATAATACCCGTAAAAAATGATTGCGCATGCATATTTACTCGCACTTTGCCTTATGTTGTCCACAAATATTGCAGGCTGTTTTAAAAGCACCGATAGCAAACAATAACCATGGATTCGGTGTTCCCAGTGCCAAGGAATGATAACAAACGAGTCATTAAAGCAGGGCGGGACGAAGAACGAGCGTGAGTCATTTGTTAAAATTAAGGCGCCACATTAATGCGTTGTGTCACGGAAACGTATTTACTGACGACGTCATTAGAAGTTACTCTTGCTAATTGTGGTAATCATTTTCCAGCGATCTTGCATGACAGATAGAAAGGGAATGTTTCTATCTGACGCATTCAAATATTGCAACGTTATACATTTATCTGCACAAAATCTCGAAAAACATCCATTTTTCAGAAGGAAGGCTTCTAGAAGGTGCATGCCACGCCAATGCGCATCGTTAAATCAGAACCCATTGTCATTAAAACGCCGAAGGCTAAAATGGTATTGTTGGTTATGTCAACATTCTGCTGGTATATTCGGCGTGCGCTATCAATGCTGCACAGCGTGACATTGTATGCTTTTGTTATTGATTGCTGAATATGATATAATTATACATACATGCCTGCCAATAAGCTGCGCTGCAATAGGTCCATTAACAATGGTTACATTAGATTCAAGAGCCATTAGTTATTATGGCAGTCTCACACCGCGGATATGTGCAGTCTCACATTGCAAAAATGTTAACTTGACAGAAGTTACACTTATAGACAGAACCGTAGCCTATTCGGGAAATGTCAGGGGTAATCAATACAGTTGACAAATATGATGCGGCTGTCTCCGTCATTCGTTTACTGAAATTACACAACCGTGACGTTTGATTGAACAGCAATGGGGTGCCTTGATACATTAAGAGAATCCATATGGCACCAACGGCGATCCCCAATAATGCTAATTCATCTATTCACCTGGCCACCAATATGTACATTGTGAGAGTGTGTGTGTGCGTATCACGTTTATCTGTCGCAAGGCGTTCCATCAAGGACCTCGATGGCGGAAATGATTTGTGCGTATGATTAATGAGCAATTACCATTAAGGTCAACATTCACATGGGTCATGAGATGAACAAAGCAGTACTGATCGCATGTTTGCGTTTGTTGCTTTCGCCCTTATTTAGATGTTGACATCAACAGTCAACGGCCCGCATTGCAGTATTGGGACAACAAGCAAGCATCCGCTAACAGAATGAAAGATGATTGCAACCTTTGCCCTCATTCAGTCGACTGTTATCATGGGTATCTTCACAATTGAATATGACATACAATAGCAACGGTGTCGTTCTGAAAAATGATGTGGTCATTAAGATAACTGTGTTTTGTTTTATCGTGAGCATTGTACGGATTAAACGAGGCTATATGTTGTCACAAATAAATAGATTATTATCAGAGGTACGATCTCTAGGAGCCAAACCAGTCATTCTGTGACGTGGATGTCGGAAATTCAAATGGTAGTTACTTGAATAAATCGAGCACAACAATCACATTTTGTATAATCTGATTCTTCTTTAACCTACAATAAGTAAACCCACCTTTTGTTCAATCATATCACCAAAATAATCTTTCCATCACATCAGAGATGTTATTGAAATACTGGAATTGCGACGTTGCCAAACTACCACGTACAGTTCAAGCTTTTGATGGTAGCGCACGTGACGGCATTTCGAGAAGTAGTTAGTCATTCGCATAACCTATCACTAGCTATTACAATCAGAACCACCAGGACAAATAAACACACAGCATTACGGCACCATAGAGGGTTGTTCAACGAACCCTAATGCGTCGTGAACCAAGGTTATGGGAAACCGCACTTGTTATCTTTTGGGCGCAAGGAATTGCGGAAGGCGCTTGCTGATGGTACATGGCAACAATCAAATGCACATTTTGTCGATAAATTAATGTATAATAATTGTCTGTTGTAGCCATAACTAATTCAGTTTGCGGACTGAAAGCAGTGATTCCTATTATAGTCGGTTTTTCTGTTCATACAAATGTGATGCAGTAAATCGATTACACATCCTGTACAGTCATTTAACGGTTGCATGATAATGAGAGGGAGTGTGATTTAGTGTTGAAATGTTATACCTTATATGAATCATTGCGTGGATTTGCCATTAGAACTCTTTACGACTGATATACAGGCGAGAGACAAGTTAAGATACATTGTACCGTAAGCGTATGAAAGTGGAGAGAGCCAGTTCGTCCAAATGCGAAGAAATGTGATCTGGCTTTGATGTTAACTACCATAAACAGGTGGTCAGAGGTCGAGAGGTTATATACCAGCCAATACCTAACATTTAGTATGCTTCATTTGCAATATTCTTGCTTAGTTGACTATTGAATACTTACCTATTGCTATCAATGTTTTGCATTATACAGCCTATTGTTGTAATAATTGGCGCAGTTTTAATTCCGTTTGTATCCAGGCGATCACCACAATCTCTAAAAAAACAAACGTAAACGTTTCACTACAAAACGAATCATTTTAGAATTGTATGTTCAGATGGGAATGGAAATTCCAGGCAAATTAATAATGTTAAGAGGTATAGGATAGCGTTCAAGTAAGGTGCGTTGAGAATTATATATATATATATATATATATTGATTATTGCAAAGCAGGCGCCAGTTTTATGCATATCTATTTGACGCTTTGATTGGTAAATAAATCAACGATTTCCAAGGTCCATCACTTATGATTTGCATAATGTCTTGCCTCATTTAAAACAACAAATGTTCACGTGGGCGCTGTGTGAATTGGTTGATTTTGATTATATTTACATATTACTATTTGCGTTGAACTTAGTTACCGCACTTAACGCCGCATCAAAACGACATACATGTTCCTGCACGCTTTATTAAAGGTAATAACAGTTATAACCTCTGCCAATCTGTGTCCGGTTGACACGGGCATTTTATCACCCAGTGTGATGATTCTAGAACATATACATATTCATTAATGCTTAGCAACAGGCACATTAACTTACGTCTACTTCAATAGCCACAGACCTCAGTTTGATTGCTAGTATTGAAGCAATGTTTTTACGGAAGGCTCTTCAAATATTCAGGCAATCTCTCGGTGCACTGACAAGCACCTTTCCTACCAAATTTGACGAAACATTTTCATCGACATCCAATGTCGACTGCAACTGAGATATTTTCCCATTGTGGTCAGAAGGGTCTCTAATAAACGTCATATAAGATAAACGTTATGATGTAATTAGGAATTAATGAGTGACGTATCTGTTGCATGCAGTTCACCCTCTCTCCATTCCCCACCTTTTAATTCGCCATTTCGTTATTGACATCCATGGTAGTGAGATAAATCCCGATTCGATGGGGGATTCGATGGAGCCTAAAATAAAAAAGCGAATCTATACGTTCAATACCTATTATCAATGGATGACGTATGACCGTTCCTGTTCAATAAATTTTCCTTTCGATCCTATAACAGAGACACCGATAAAACCAACTTTTTGCAAATGGACTGGCGCTACATCGGGCTCAAACTCAATGATGACATCAATAAATAACTGTAATGTATCGTGATTGTGCGTTTGTCTTAATCCCGTAATGAACGAACATTGGTCCATCATTTCGGATATCATCAGAGATAAATCGTCCTATGTGACAATAAAACAGAATTGAAATTGTGTCTACCTCAAAAGCATCAAATTTCTAGGATACCATTATTGTGTTTATCTTGATCACTTACTGTCTTACATGGGACGTTATATTGTTGTGTCTGAATGATATATCATGTCACGAGAGAACAGGTTAATATCAAAAGAATGAACACAGAAATCAAAACCAGAACAAACAAGAAAATGAGTTCAAATGTGTCAAAAGAATATATGTATAGCATTTAAAGACTATAATCAGTAATAACTTCGTTAAATAAACCATACCAGTTCAGATAAAAAAATTGGACACAAAGCACGGCGATCAGCAGAGAGAGTGCAAGTTAGTGAAAAGCAGCGCTTGGCTGACTTTCAATATCAGAAGCATTTGTCAACTAGTTTTAGGATCGGGCTTGATGTCATGTAAGCATTAATTCATCGTTGCTATAACCAATTGTTGTAATAGCTGTGATTACGATGTGAATTGTTGGAAGCCTGGTACCATGGGGTTGTACAAAACACAATTTGTTGGTTTAAGAAACACAGTCAATCTGAGAATTTGATAGATATTCAGCAAAATCAGCACCGTTTAGATAACACATCACCATGCAGCTCCTTAAAGCATTGCTACCGAATAAATACGACAACACGTATTTGTTGTGGACTGCTGAAAGACTTGTTATCTTATACAGGTCTGTATTACCTGCACAAGCAACCAGCTGTGTTATTATGTTGGACAAATGCTGATTGAGTTGGTCTATGAATCAGCTCAGATCGTTATTACTGATTAATGTATGCAATTTGTGATATGCGTATTGTCATACTTCATTCACACAGTGGCATTTCAGGTGTGCACTTACACATCATCGGCCAGCAACTCTCGTGACAAGAAAGGTGTGTCTGTTATTACACGTACAATATATATGAGATGAATAATGCATTCTGGCAATCTCTATACACAAGCCGATGGCCTACTGGATGGGAGTTACGGGATCAGGGAATAACCTGTTTTTATGAATTTATGTAAGTACTCCATTCGTCTCTTACTGCATATTTCACAATACCCATCACCAACAGCGTGACGGCAGCTTTCTGTTGTACTCTTTTCTCTCTGTGTGTAACGCTTATCAGTATAAACTATTTTGCAGACAGCCAGCTTGATACTGTCACAATGTTTCGGTCACTATCATTACTGTATTGATGGAATTACAAATCAGCGAAGTGTTTCGGTGTTCAAGAATGCCACAGTACCATCATTTGACACATATTTCGGCAGATTTTGTCTAAATTACCAGAATGACATTAATTGTCCTGTGGGACCAACTTGACAATTAATCATATAAAAATCAACAGCAAGCAATCGCCATTAGAAACGTACTTGTAATCGGTTACTTTATCGCTATATATCTCAAATGTATGAGAATTGTTTTATTAACAGACTTATTTATGTATCGCCTTCCCTCTATTGAATGATGCGGTTAATAAGTAGGCTTAAATTAATAATTGACTTCAAGCACCAACAAAAACAGCACAGGACACAACCCTGTGAATATTTGCTCCGTCTATACCAGGTACTTTCATCTTGAGCATAATATCTTTACAACTCTGTTTGTAAAGGATAATGTTTAAAAATGACCTCGGTTGTTGGTCAGGACGGAAATGTACTCCCAAATATTGGCAAAATATCCGGGTCGTTTGGCGCAAGAACCGGAACTGATCGCAGCTATTCATGAGAAGCATCGATGAACATTGTATTTACATTAAATGGCATTATTTCTCACATAAGACTATCAAAGGAAAGATGCAAAAGCATGTAAGCATGATAATGTAAATCGCATCTGTAAAGGACAGCGAACCATAATGAGTCATGATTTTCGTTTACCTCAAAGCCACCCGCTCCCAATGTGAAGTATGCTCCGCTGTTTGCAAGCCATTTCGCTAGCATTTGTCATGCATTCATAGCGACCAAGGCTATTACCGCTCCCATTACAGAATAAATATTCTACAATAAAAGCACTTGTTCCTAACATCAGTTGTGTTTAGTCGGGGATGGAGCCTATAAATGTTACACGATAAGAGTCCGTTCTTTATCAAATAACCATTTCTCTCCACTTGATAGGTTCAGGTTTGTGCGCCTTGTAGATACAAGTGGAAAATACACGTCTGCAAACTAAGCTTATGGTGTCTAACATAATGATATTCTGATTTTGGAATAGTTGGCAATCACTGCGCCTAAATCGGTTCTTTGTTTAGGGGCTTTTGACATCAACTAACGATACCGATTAGCAAAGCATCGTTATTTTATTGCTCATATGCAATATTCATTGTTTTGTGATCGATCAATCTGGCCCATGTATGCTGCTTATGTTTGTCCCTGTGACTACCAAATGGATACCAACTCATGTAATCTTCATCAGAATTCGACATAGCTTGATGTAATCTGGAAACAAAATAATCGCTTATCGCTCCTGCTGATGTCGAATTACTCGTGGAGGCAGAGCAGCCGATATGATGTTTCGGAACCTGTCGCCTAGCTGATGCAAAACGGCATCGAGAAAATGACGTTGTATTTCCCCCAAGTGGGACCTTATCGGTGGATTTACAGCGCTTATGCATGCCGGTGAAATAGAATACGAATAATGAGTCATTCATCACCATTTTAAAACACATAATAAAGAAATGATGAAAATCGTTGTATTCGATATATAATGTTTCACATTACTTGTGTTCAATGTAAAGCATACTGACTGAAACGAGATGTTCTCATCTGCTCTCAAATGCAACCGGAAGAGAATGGGTGAGAGTGAGGGAGACAATGGGCTTTATAACAATCTTACAGCAATTGTTAGTACTATTAAAAGTTAAAAAGCGTCGCTAATTACTGTTCCGTGATGACATTGCAGTGATAATGTCCAATATTGATAATCATTAACCATCGACGCTACAACGCATCGCTTCAAGTGCCTCAGGTTAACTTACCCGTTGCATCGTTAATTTGGGTCATATAAATCAAACATGCTGCATAGGTACAATATCTATCATTTCTACTCCTCATGTTACATAAGATCAGTCAATGCGTCTGCCCACTTCAAGTCATTTAAGATAATTAAGAAATGTACTAATCTTATTATGTAGTAGGCAGATCCATCGATTATGAGCCTGCGTCATCAATATAATCGATGGCACATTAAGCAATGCATTGAAACTGTTCTGTAGTGGCACTTAGTGCCAAACCATTCATATTATCATAGGTGAGCCTTGGTAAATATAGTCCCATTTCGACCAGTTTCTTTTCAAGGGGATGGATGCTCTCCGTGACACAGGCAATGTGAAAAAGAGTAGGCGCAAAGCAAACAAACACATAAAGAAGGACAATCAAAAAACGATGTTGGATCGATACGTAGTGTTTGTTTGGTTAGAAAACGATCACGTGTAGGAATAACATACATCCCATAAATATACGATGGAATTTGATGGTGGAATTCAATTAGCGGTTTTATACCTGTTGCTGATGTGTGGGCGACGTCAATGTCGACGAGGACGCTACGGACAACATTAATGTCGACGAGGAGGCAGCGTACGACGTCAATGTCGACGAGGAGGCAGCGGGCGACGTCAATGTCGACGAGGAGGCAGCGGGCGACGTCAATGTCGACGAGGACGCAGCGGACGACGTCAATTTCGACGAAAAACCGATTGAGGTATACCGCAGCGGACGACGTCAATTTCGACGACGATGTGACAAATGTCAATGTCGACGAGGAGGATTAAAGCCATGTGACATATTAATTATATTATGTCAAAGACACCTATGTAACGCAACAACCATTGCCGTTTAAATACACAAATTGATGAAGTATACCAGCAGCGGACGACGTCAATGTCGACGAGGAGGAATAAAGAGATGTGACAAATTCATGATGTTATGACTAGGAAGCAAGACACCTATGTAATATTAGACGCGTCAATGTCGCATAGAACAGTCAAATCGTATTCCAGGCAGCGGACACTGTTTATGGCATCCATTAAGTATTGTTAGCATGTAGCTGTTTAGCCCTTTCCCTATATAACCACATCCATGTGACGTGTTTTGATTATGGCATCGTTAAACCGGCGGTAACCAGGGTCAATATTTATGCCATCATTATGGCAGCAATTTAGTGTGCCTCTACTGCCAACTTAAACTTGACACTGTTAAGCCATAATCAGTATTGACAGTATCGAGAGTAGCGAATCTATTAAGCCCGCTATTAGTATGCTTAGCTGTCACATCCATTGCTCTTGATAATTTTTTATCTTTCTTTATTGTCCTTCAAAGCTCTTGTAATGCATATAACTGAATGCATTTAAATCAAATATGCTCATCATTAGCGATTACGCTTCATATCGAGGTGAAGCTTCGCAAGTCTTTACCCGGCAACTAGCCATAGTACCCGCATAACCTGCAAATATATGAGAGCTACGTTCAATTTTACCTAAGCTAATTTCGTGAGGGGAGCCAGGACAACTGGAACATTATCTGCCACATCCACATGCTAAGACGAAGAGGCATAATTCGCCGGAAGACTGCGCATAAGTCAGCATTGACGGAAGTAGATACTAAATTATAAACATGGTAGAAATTTGGACATGGTAAAGGTTTCTGAATGTGAGATAGGCAATGGTAGACATACACTTGTTTAGGGTTTGGGATTCCAATATTGAATCTTTTTGCTGATTCCAAGCCGCGACATCGACAAACTATCATGATTTCGGGCTCTCAATACCCAATTAGGCAGTACATTGGAACGTTATCAGCAAATAGTAACGACTAGCAGGTTAAGCACCCGAAACAACAGATGTGGATATCAGTAAAGTGAGAAACGCGCAGACGATGGACAGTTTTTTATATTACCTAACTTTTAGTTAAAGCATGGGTTCATATTACCGATACATGTATATATATATAAAGCCTGAGCTGCTGAATGTTCAGCATTAATACAATCTGTTAATGTTCCTTCCATTGGAATAAAGTTGTGCTTAATGCGTGAGGGAAAGATGTGTACCATTGTATTTCGCATGAACAAGCAGACAATGAGATGACAATCAGTTGTGAAAGACGACAGAGGAATGACGATTAAGCCATAAGAACTGCGCATAAGTCGTGAATGGCAGAAGTGGTACATAATTTTGACTACGGAACGAAATCCCTAAACCAAGATATGGCATTATCGCCAGACGATAGAATACACTCGAGTCTGACAAGAAGCGACAGCCATGCGATGGTACCATTCAAATCATCTTCAATACATATAATGGTAATCTAGTGGAACAGGCCACCATGGGCCGCAAGACTAGAAGCAAGTTGATCAATGATAAGGCAACAATTGAACAAATTTTTTTTGTAGGGGCTGTTCCCAAGCCGCTGACATCGACAAACTATCGATGATTTCGGGCTCTCAATACCAAGAAGGCATTACATTGGAACGTTATCAAGCAGATAAAAACGGGTACGCAATTCAAGTTAATCACCCATAACAAACAAGGATTATCAATACCACATCGCTTGTCATAAATGGCTGGTTGTTTTGCAATAAGTGTCATTCAGTCTTTCAGTCACAGATAAGCCAATTTGATCATACGCCCATCAACGTTTGAGTCCAAAGCAAATGAAAGGGTTTCATATTACCGATTTCATTCATATATATAAAGCCTGAGCTCTCTGAATGTTCAGCATTTCGATACAATCTGCATATGTTCCTTCCTCATTGGAATAAAGTTGTGCTGATATTGAATGGGTGACAATCACCTTATGAACGAAACTGTATGTTGCCATTTTACATCGATTTCACAAATTGTATTCTGGAATAGCAACAGGACATGAGATGAAGATATATCAGTACATCAATGCATTATAAGAGGATCAGTTTGGAATTGACGATGTTAAGTTTTTAATATTTACGGAACCGCGTATATAGTCGTGAACGTCAGCAAAGTCGAAGTGGCTTTACACTGTAAATATTTTGGCAGGAAATTCATTCAGGGACCAACTCATCCCTCAGCAAGCAAGTATGTATGCAGGTATGCCCGATACGAGGGCCGACAAGATAAACCTCCTCTCTATGGCTGTCTTTGCAGCTGTGTGGCCACTCCCATTGTATAGACTGACTTCCATGTGGTTTGTTGGGGATGGATTCATCTCACTGATTCTACCATTGATGCTTAACATATTTGACAATCTGAGGTAAGGTCTATAAGGGGACTTCTACAACATTCCAGAAGCGCATCTCATGCTGCTTTGTCCTGCCCACTAATTGTTAGGGATCCCGTCGTGGCTTGCAACCCGCTCAAACAAAATACCCTTGCCCGGTGTAATTTTGAATAAGACAGTTCAATATATGAAATGCCAACATAACGTAAATTGGAAGGGATCATTAGTAGAGGCGAGAGGGATTGGACAATAAGAGCCTGTGCTATAGAAAGAGCACGGAGGTCGACAAAAGTATGGACAACAATGTTTGTAATCGCATTTCGTAGTGATTAAGCGTACTACAAAATTTCCAACCCAATACTTTCGATGGCTTATACAAAATGGCAGTACGGTTCTACATAACCAAGGGGTTTGTCAATGTGGACAGCATCTTTATGCCTCAGTCACATTTTGGCCGGTTGTGTGGTATGAAATAAGTTGAATTGCAAAGTCTGCAGGGCTGCTGCATATCATTCCACGACCACATACAGTAGCAGTCACATATGTAAGGGGAGCCGCACGGCGTATTTTTAATTTATGGAGACATTAAACCTGCTGCTGTCGTACGGCTGGCCTCAGGACGTCCTTGCGGCGTCTGTAGGTTTAAGACAAATGCCAAGACAAATGCAAGGTAGTGGCAAGGCATAACAGACATTTCCTTACAAAGTTTCACCATGTTTCTGAGGTTTTGTACCATGCCTCCCAAGAAGACGAACCGAATCCTTAATCAGCCATCTAGGGAGGAAGAAGAATGGGCAGAGACACAGCCAGAGCAGCCAGAGCAGCCAGAGCAGCCAGAGCAGCCAGAGCAGCCAGAGCAGCCAGAGCAGCCAGAGCAGCCAGAGCAGCCAGAGCAGCCAGAGCAGCCGGAGCAGCCGGAGCAGCCAGAGCAGCCAGAGCAGCCAGAGCAGCCAGAGCAGCTAGAGCAGGAGCTAGCGAGACCGCGAGACATTGGCATGATTTCCGGATTCCTGTATACGCTGTTTAAATGATGGTTTACATTCGCCCTGATTTGATAAAAAAAAGAATGTTAAAGTGCTTGATTGAACCGGATTAATTGGAATTTTACAGCATATACGTTGCTTCCGTCAGATTTGTATTGGTGCTTCATGAGCTTTCAGGGCACACAGCCTTGGAGTGGATTCTGAATTAACGCTGCTCTCAAGGGCAATTACGTAACGCTGATGGCCAGTTACCTACCAATAAACCAGTTAATGGGTTTTTACATTACAAAGGGCTACAGCAGCTGTAATGATATCTACGTCCTGTTGAATACTTCACCACCATAACCTCACCATGCAAGCAGCGTAATATTCCTTTGAATTATGCAAAACCCAACATCACAGACTATGCGCAACATGGAAACATGTAATGAGCTAGCGGGCCTTAGCGTTAGCCAGCAGGAGCTGTCTATATATTTAGTCCAATATTGCCTCATTTTCGCGCGTCAATGCTTTCAATATTTGCGCGGTCTGATGCATTTGGTAATTCCGTATCTAAAGAATAACTCAAAGCAGTATTAAACCATTGAAACAAACACGACCTTCTTATGATGCATTAGCCAGGAAATTATGGCTTGACGATCAAACAAAATATCATAGTTATGCCATAAATAAGACCAATTCTGCGAATTATATATCGTAACAAAATGTGAGGCTGAGCCGCATACTGGAAGATGCGCATGATATTAAAATCCTGGCTGGGCTCATATGTTTCATAGCGTTCAATGGAACCGCCGAGTAAGGTATGCATTTCCTTTGCGCGCATCCATTCGTAAACATAGACAATAAGAATGAATATATCGACGCCACATCTGCTGTAATTAAGGGAAAATAGGAGCAGCCAATCAACACCCGCTATGTAAAGACCAAGCCATGCATTTGCTTATAATCGCGCCACACATGGAAAGTGTACGAGTGTTTTGTACAATAATAACTGAATCAAATAGACACCGTGACAAATTAATGACTAGAAATGAATGAGGTAACTCACATTTACAGAAACCTGGCTACAACAGAAAACATGGGTTATCCAGTTTCATGGTCAGACACCGAAAACTTATCCCATTTAGTCCTTTATGAAGATGATTCCGGGAAGAAATGTTTGCATTTGGTGGGAGCTGTGAAAGGCACATTTCGCAAATAGCCATCCAAATGATACCATAGAGATGGGCTATATAATCTCACATATATATATATATATAGATATATATATATATATATATATATATATATATATATATATATATATATATATATATATATATATATATATATATATATATATATATATATATATATATATATATATATATATATATATATATATATATATATTGTTACAAAACGACAAAGACTCATTGTATCGTCGAAACAATATACCAATAGCTGCGGCAGTCAGCCTGTTAGCGAATCACAAACATCGCTTTAGAAGTTCTTCATCGCCAGTTTCACGTGCTGCCCAACCCACCGACGTCCGGCTGGGCGGCGAGAGCAATCTTCTAAGTATAAGTTTGCGAATGGCCTTAGCCGGCCCACTAGTCTGAACCGATTGGCTCGAAACGTTGGTCTTTTAATTAACATTGTGTTAATTGCGCTGGACCGGAATTACCTGATTCATTCCAACTACCATACCATCCCTTAGAAATGGACAACAATCCGTACATCTCCTTGGCAGCGAAATAACATATGAGTGTAATCTAGTGGAATGGACCTGACGTTTGCTTGGCCCAAGGAATTTTCCCCAGCCGGATCAAGGTCATTTGAAGTCATCGTGATGTTAAGACCAACGAGACCTAAAGAAGTATGAGTGAAACAACTTCTTGGTTGTGACAGGACAAATTCTATATTTGAAAACAGAATTGATTAAAAGTGTTGCAACTTGTTTAGATTTCGCCCAGAAATAGAGTAGATGACGACTGGTAAAGGAATTGAAGCGACAGTCAACTCAACCAAATGGGAAGAGAGTAAAAGGTTAATAAGAGCTGGGATGGTCTCAGAAATGGACGCACGTGAACTGCCAATCTATGTCCATGTAGGGTTTAAAGCAGAAAGTATAACAAAGGTGGTCGTTATAAATGATAAGCTTGTGCCATTATCAATAATCCACTATACATGTACTGTAAATATGAATATAATGTGAATTCAGTATTAATCCTTAGAAATTATATGGTGCACAAAGTGGCTCTTATTCCAGTTTTTTAAAGAGCATGAGCAATCTAATTTTTTTAATAATATTTGCATAATAGGTATCATTGATAGCACCAGAAATGACTCGTGCATATAGAAGAATGAAATCATGATTGACTAGCTAAATTATGCGAATTTATTATAAAATCAAATTTGCAGATCAATGATATTAGAAGACCAGGCGTGAATGAAATATTTATGTGGGCCTCAATATTGGTTATTACAGTTATTGAGTGGTCAGTCTGCACGGTTTTATACAGCAGTGATTAATGAGCGGGTTTTAACATAGGTGAGGCTAATACGTGTGCTGTGTCTTAGAACTGTTTTATATGTCATATTATACATTTTCGTAGGTCATGGTAGTAATTCATTAGGAGACACATATATTCACAAATACTACAGTCCTTCTTACTTTGAAGCTCAAACACTGATTTACTGGCAAGTTAATTGGTCATTAGCGGTATGTGATTGCCCTTAAGAGCAAAGGTAAGTAAGAATCCACTACAAGTATGCGATAATTGGTTTTCCGGTGGTAACAATGACGCCATTTTCCCGGAGCGACCCCCAGCATTGTATCTTATATGATATATGACATCGAACATCATTTAACTAATAGACTACCACGGTAACTTGTACAACTGTGAGCATTATCTTAGCATTCCATACGGTACACAATGGATGCTGCAGCACCCCCAGAGAGCTGTTTATTCACCTTAAGCAAAGCAGCTACTACGTTATTTTCTTTAACGGGGAGGGGGGGGGGGGTGTGAAGATGGTAGTGTGGGGTGGAGAGGGAGGTGTAGAAGGTATAGCAGACTAGATGGAAAACAATAGCATGTTGTAAGAAAATAGCACATAATGATGTTAAACAAGGGTTAATGCATTACATAATAGAACAAATATCTGCTGCGTCCAGATCTTTTTCCATTCTTCCATTCTTCCATTAACTACTAGTTTTCTATGTGCCGGATGTTACTAATTCAATTATTAAAGCTATAAATTTAATGATACGGACGCGGCTTCCCACTTAACTGCTTATTAGCGATGGTGCTCATGTTACAACTTTTATTAACATTGTTCTGCCTACAAACACCGTTCATCGTAACGAGAGGTACGGTAATCCATTGAGGTGATGTAATATCAATGGGATTCCCTAGGTTAATTGTACATGTCTCACTGGAATATCTGATAGGCATGAACTGATAATATCACGCCTACGGGACGCAACTGTAGCTCTATATAACTTCATACCAAAGTATGGTTCCATTTTACTTGGAGCCGTGCACGTCTTATCAGCAGGCACTCATTTGCATCAAAATGAGAAAAAGAGCACTATGCTCTTTACTTGCGGTCGTTATGTTCGTTCATCAGTCACCAGGGTCTCTTGCAGCTCAATTTTACTACTGCTCTATGAGATGTACAATTTGCGGCAATACTCAAGTCCTCTCTTATCATCTATAGCTAAACAGAGAGCTGCAGACGGCAAACCTCCGGTAGTCAGTGCGTTACAACAAAAGATTAGTTTTGTTTGCGAATTAATCTACATTCAGCGTAAACCGGATTGCATTTAGCACCACAAATCAATAGTTACCACTTAAGTACAAAACAACCTTATCTTTTTATACGTGGCTAGATTATCCATAAACTATACTTTTATCGCTGAGACAACAAAACTATTACACTATTTATTCAATAATCGGTTTTTCCACGCGAGAACTAGCCTAGGAATGAGGTAAACTTAATGAAAACATGCTAGCAGGATGACCCTATCCAGCGCATGCATATCAAGGAAGCTTAACAAGAGACTGCGCACACTTTGGAGATTCGCAATAACGTGCAGCAAATGAATCATGGCGGATTTATGCGCATGGGAGGCTAAAGCTGAAAGATTATAAAATCATATGTCGCGCATGCCAGAAGGTGTCGCAAGCTAAAATCGCATGAGGAGGTTATCTTACAGCTTAGCAATACAATAACTACCTATGACTGACGTCTGACCTAAAAGAGATTTTCCAAGCGAAACTCTAGCAATTTACAAACCTTATCTTTGAAGTGTGAGGTTTGTTGGCACCTAGACTGACCCAGACTGTATAGTTATGCTATAAGGAAAACGTTTCTTTGATTACACGAGCATCGCTACAGCTGATGAATCTTCTCAGTTGATAGCCCTGTACCACCAGGATAAAAGCAGAAGTGCCAATGACTGAGGTAAACCATCATGGGTGAGAGGCACAGCTGTGAAGGCTAGCGTAATAAGAGTGAGCGTGTGGTACACAACTGGATCAATTGCAAAGACGCAAATATCACCTATAATGATGAGTAAGGAATAGATACCACAAGTCTCACATACAATTAAATTCCAGATGACTTATTTCATAAAAAAATCACTCGATTTTTAATCGAAAAAAAAGTTGCTAAATGCAAGAGTACCTTTAATGGTGTTGATATCCGGAATCCAAAGTTGGAATGGCCGTATATATTTAATGTTGTTCTAAATAAACTTTCAGTTCCTTATTTTTCACGTCCAGCCAAAAATAGCCCTTATTTGGAAGCTCATGTATTATTAATTCTGGTAGCGCAGAAACGTCATCACTCTGTGCCGTTCGCCGCCGGCAGATCTTTAGTTTGCGCTATTTTCATTGCGATAATGGACGACCAAAGCAAGAAACCCTGCTATTGAATCAGCCTGTATTGAATCGACTTGTCACCGATGAAATAAAATGTAAGGACCTATTGTGAGTCCATTGCACTATTTAGATTTGTTAGCTGTTGTTGCAAACATACCTTACTTACTTTGTAAATTTCAGGTAGAGAAATTATTGCATCCTCTTGATCATAATTCAATGGCTGGTTTTCAGGTGTTCGTCATACCTTGCCCGCAGTCAAGTTGTGGCAACGGACCACAACAGGCGTAGGGATCGGGCATGTGGACTCAAGAAGGATGGTCAGCCAATGTAAGCCTCTCATGACCACTCAACTACACACTGACTAAATGTCCTATCAGAAAACAAAATACTGATGCTGCACATGTAATGTGTTCTAGCTATTTGGCCATATAATGCCATTTTGATGTGTTACAGGTATAGCACTCGCTTCAACAAGCAGTCCAAGACGTGGTCATTGGTTTGGGAGCCAAGACTTACGCCCATATACCAGATATGATGACAGACATCTTAAGGCCCAAGCAATGCGACAGCAATCACAACAACACCCACAACGCTCTGCTGATGACCCCGCAAAATCAGTCTGAACATTTCTCCTGTGCCAAGGCCATCTACCCAAGAACCAGTTGAGTTGCAGGTGTCTTGTTTTGATTAAAAATATGATTTGCAAATTTTTTGTTGTTGAAATGTACAATTCTTTTATTAGTCACATTATTATGTCTCTAAATCCAAACTGTAATAGAAGAACTCATGTAATTGGCAAATAAATAATACATGAACTCATTTTAATGTCACTTCTTTTTTCTGATCAGGGCTAGAATTATGAACATAAAAAGTCAAATCTGAAGATAACGTGTCATGACTAATTGACATAATAATGTGTGCATAATTCTTTTCTTCTCTGTTCAAGAGACGAAAAATTTACTAATATATGAATGCTCATTCCATAAAACAAATAGACAATAAAATATCAGATTGTTGAAACAAAAATGTTCAGAACAAATAATTTCACATGTTTGTGAGACTAGGCAATTTATAATTCACACAAAAATACCAGTCAGAACAATGTGATATTTCCTGATTAGAATTAAAACATTTGAGCTTAGTATATTACCAAAACCTATTTTGTATTAAGCCTGTATACTGTCAATACTTGTCAAGGAAGAGGTATCTGATCTTCCATACAGAACAGGAGAGAGTTATCCTCCTGTTGCACACCCCAAAAATCCATGAATACACAGAACCAATTGCTGATAGGCGCCGTGTCTAAGCATCCTTTTTTTTGTCCTCGACAAACCACATCCCATATCAAGTCCACCCGGTACCTGTTAATAACCTCAATGACCATCGAGTCAAGCACAACTCCTTCCATCTGAGGTAGTGCATATGTGCAAAAGTCTGGGCTGTTAGTGCAACATTGCCGCTCCACAGGGGTGGGCATTTCCCTACATTGAAGGCAGATGCAACAGTCTGGTGAAGTGGTAGTTGATGGAGGGTGGAATCCTTCTTTCGGCGGTGTGGGTTGTTGGGTGATTGTAAGCGCAAACTGTGGCTGTCTGTCTAGCCAGCAACTCCCGCACCCCATCCAAATCCAGCCACGACACTAAATGTTGAAAATATGAGTAATCAAAAATCTTCATTTTGATGGATTGAATATCTCCAATGCAAATCTCCCTCTGTGACCAAAATTGCATGAAGGTTTTTGGAGCAGCTGAAGAGTGCTAACTGCTGAGTTGTACAATACCTTCAATTTCTCCTTCTGTGACAGCTCTAAATATTTAGCATCCACTCTACTCTGCTGTAGGGTCTGGTTAGTTATTGGTGTGTTGCCAAGATAGCCTCTGCGAACAAGATTGACTCGCTTTCGGCCTGTCGAGGTCTACAAACAAATGAGGACCAGTGGAAATATATGGTTCGATAAGTCCAACATTGGACCTATTTACTGACAAAGTGATTCAATTAGGTAAGGCAAGCCAAAAGTACCTTGTTTGAAGAAGGTGGGGCTCCTCTGCCTCCTCTTCAGGCTGGTCTGCAACCTCCACCGGACTTGGACACCTGTGTCATGGTGAACAATTTCAAACCATTAAACACATCCTTCCCAGTCATAATGGATGCATTGAGTTCAATAAAATACCCTTGCTAAGAATCAAATTAAAAATCATATACGAACCAACCTCAGTTCCACACAGGTTGTCAGAATCTTTACCATGACCCCTTCCACAGCCTCTTCTTGTACGTGATCCCCTTCCTGGCGTTTTGATTTCCTTTAAATTTGAAAGTGGGTTGGTTCAATTTAATTAATGAATGAACTTGACAAGAATAATACAATCAATAATGTTACAGTGTTTGAGCCAAAAGCCTGCAAAAGTCAGCCAAAAACAATTTGTAAATAATACAGATTTAAGGTCATCTCTGTCACTAAACATCACCAAATTTATTCCAGCTATCCAAGGCTTCTACAACACCAGCATGGTGTTAAAGCAGACAATTATAGACCCACAATCTAGACCATGCGTATAAGTCTTATCAAAGTGGGTTGCAACAAACTTAAAATAAACCAAATCAGGACCAGAACCTCCCACCCGTCTACTGTCCCTTGTCCAAACCCATAGGATGATACATACCACCCCAAACTCCTGGCGCGGACGTTTCAGTACACAGGGATTTGCATTTGCCGGCCGCTATCTTCTCTGCAGGGTTTATGTATGCATAGAAGATAGCGGCTGGTCGGCCAATTCAAATCCCTGTTTCAGTTCACTATAACCAGATAACGTAGGCCATCTGAGGGAGACCCCAGCCCCTTGATTTATAATACAATGTATGAGTTCATTCAGGAATATTCCAATAGTTTGCTATGAAAAAGCACCGATAATTGCATATGAAATAATCTAACTTCGAACAAGTGTTATGGCTTTAGACTCCAAAACGTGACACACTAGTCAACAATAACGTTTTTATTACGCTTGAACATGCGCAGCCTCAGGGTTAGCACCGGTCGAGCGGTAATATAATTTTTTTTAATATATAGCCTATAGGACATCTTGTAGGGCTACCTCAGGGTTTGTTCGCAGGTGTAACGCTATTTATTGTTAAATTTACAGTAATCTATTGTACCAATAGTGTTCACTATATTGAGGCGGGTTCTTTTTTTATATAACATTAGAAAACTCCAATCAAAGAAGAGTCAAGCAAGAAATGTAGGAATCAAAAGACTCACCATTTCGGCTGCTTGCGTTTCCACCTTCTGTCGAATCTGCGCTGCGCGTGACGTCACGACTATGTGTTGTAAACAAATGACCCTTCAATACGCATGCGTCATTTTCCCATCGACATGTGCTCATGTTTGTAAACATGGGAGTGATCGACAGATTTCGACACGGTGTAATCGACAATATAGTGTTGAACCAGTCCGCAAAATGGTTTATATGGGTTCCAAAAGAGTTGTTCTATTGAATGGAGCAACAAAAAACGCATGCCAATTTTTTTTTGAAAAAATGCACCTTTAAGTGTGTTGGGATACATATTTGGTTAGGTTCTCTTCTGCAAACGCCTAGCTCGCGATAATTAAATCATCATATGAATAAGATTTCCAATAGTAAATCACGACAACCAGCGTGCTTTGTTGAGCTTCATGAGAGACAACGATTATATTAACCAGGGCTGTTTTCATTGAAACTGCTATCAACTCATCTGTTATGCCGTTGTTACAACTGCAACAGCTAATACTCTCATTAGGATAGACGTCCTGGCGCAGAGATCTCCTCAGCATTACCTTTTGTTGTCCACAATGAAACGGTTTGAAGGGACAATATGTTGTCAAGCTAAGTGAGTTCCGTAGAAACTTCAAGTCGCCATAATTAGCATATTTACTTCCCCATCGGTCTGGTACAATGGAAAATTATGCGCCGGCAACTTGCTTATCACCTATACCCTGAGCTTGTGAGGCTCGTCGATAATGGCTATCATTAGTCTACAGCCTGAATTTGTTAATCTAGACAACAACAAATGGCAAGTTAATAACGCAAAATGTAGTCACTGCACAATACAGCGTCATTAAAACGATCCACTTGCTGTGATGTCTGACATGACCTGCACCATAACACTTTTGTTTTTTATGCATGCGAGTATCACTTTATCCACTATGCATGGAACTGAGCATCAACATATGAACGTACTTTTTGCTTTCTTTTGTAAAATGTACCAACTCTAATTACATGTTATAACCTTAGACATTATATCATGACTGGTGTCGAGGGTATCACACAGAAAACTGGCTCATAAAGCAACTCCTTTTGTGTATTTTGCAGCAATTCTTGTATTATTTTATTTCATTATCACCTAGCAGCAAAAGTATTAGGATATGAAATGCGTTTAGATGAGTCAGCTCAAGCATTACGGATAAAGTATAATTCTTAAATGCGTGCTGATATAGTTAAAAGGGGTTTATGCTGCTGTAGAATAGCTGTCCAATCACTGGTGTTGTGTCAATAATATTTGCCTATTGCAGTATATAAAAAAGCTCACATAACTGTTTAGCAATCATTGATCCCGTCATATTTAGTAAATGATAACTGGCCAGATATTTAGTGATGCAGTCGTATGTTCTCAGGTAAAAATGCGTAGCTCGCTATAATTGAAAAGTAATCTATACCACGCGTGCAATGCACTACTTAGTGTGCTCATTAGATCATTAATCCATGCACAGCCGTACATTGTGTCAATACCTGCGATATTTGGTTCTGTGTTCCATCTGTATCAATCATATGTTTCCTTTATTTCAGACTCAAGCCAATTCTTGCTCGACTTAACATATCGCAACGCACATGAAGTCTCTCTATCTATGCCGGTCGTACGGTTTTGCTCCCCGGTTTCCGACTTGATATTGCTGCATATGTGCAATGGTATTAGTATTACAAAATTCATGAATTCTTAAATACCACCAATCTACGCGAGAGTTGATGTAACCTTCACATGTAATCTAGCATTGATTGCGTTGCGTGAGTGTGCGTCACTCGTTATAATTTCATGCAATTTGCATGGTTTCCATTAATGTGGCCTCGGACAGCGAGAAAAGGCTGGCATTTAATTGCGATAGCCATGTCAGTAGACGTAAGGACAAATGATGCCATGTTAACGTGCCGTTTTAACGCCTCAATCGATAGTGTCTCTTACCGCACATCATTTTCACTGCTAACCAGCATGAGCTATACTATATCGTTTAGGCAGTAGATGTCATCGGTAGTTGTAGATGACAGAACATTATTTTTTCAATAAAAAATCAGTTACTTTGCGTGTAGGAGTAGTTAGGGTATGTGTGCGAGTTATTACGAATGATAAGGTAGTATGTGTGCTATAACAAATGAGTTGGGGTGATGTTAATGTATATGCCTCGTAAGCAAATCATAAGTCGCAACATACCTACTACAACATACCCATTATACAACCTGGCACATTGAACATTGCCACATAGCAATAATAATTACCATAATCTGTCCTTATGGCATTAATCACCTTGATGAACTTTCTAGCATTGCAATATAAGAACTAATTACGACTAATATCTGACATCAAACATAACTTTTTGTTAAACATTAAATAAACTCGATATATAACGTAAATCTGCCTGCAAGCATGTCATTCTGCGCTATTCAATTCTATTATGCCACCTCCAGGTTGTGTTTCAATCCTTTCAAACTTTGGTTTGCTCTGTGGATAATTTTCTGTAGAAAACCCATTATGCTTGACATTATAAAAATATTTGTAGAAAAAAGGGGAGGGGGAGTGGGTGATGAGGGAATAATGACGCAGACTAACAGAGAAAATAGGCAATAATCCGCTCCGACATAAAAATAATGTAATGAGTTTTATCCGCTCCGACATTCATTTGTACTCTCCAATGTTTTCAGTGCAACTGATTAGATATACTCAGCTTTTAATGCTGTCCTATGCATGCGGTTCCTGCAAATAGATTGGTACATTTGAAAGATAGTGTTCATATTACAAACTGTATTAAGACCCTATTCCCACCAAATATCGTCCATCTAAGAGAGAGGCGCACTAATCTAAGCATTTAATCGAATATGGATTGCGTTACCTAGGTTTTTGTACAAGATTTGCTAGAATATTTGATAGGCATGAGGAGAGTGAGGGTCACTGTACCTCAATGCAATATCACTCGGAAATCAATTACATTTCTATAGGGCAATTGGCAAAAAACCCTGAAAAGTAATTCTTGCGCTGGGCAGAATCATTTCGATTTATAATCAAGGATCGCTGAACAGCGAGCTGTAGATGGCAGAGCTATAATATATCACTCCCTGACAAAAAAAAACGGTTCTGCATTTGTGACTTTGTTTTAATTATCATATTTCTTTGTATAAAATAGCAGAAATGTTAAACCATTTGTCTTATTTTTTTTTTAAATACTGTTTTAGACGTTCAGTATGTCTTACATTCCTATAAACTTTTCAGGGTAGAGGAGGAGGAGAACAGAATATTTGCTGGGCATCCATTGCAACAGAGTGTAGTGCGAAGCAGTTTGACTGTTTCGTCAACCCTAATGACTTGCAGCGTGGATTTATTCATGAGCTCATCACGCCTTTTCTTGGTACGATAATGGTGTTCTACAGGACACACATATCATTCCAGCTGATAGTCCTTTGCAGTATTCAACCTCTTCACCGGATAACTGGCAGGTTTATTGTCCATCAACGTAGCTAATACACAGCCGTCGCTTCATTGTTGTCTTATTAATTGCCTCATCTCATTGATCACTGTGTAAAGGAGAGTGGTTTGTTGTATTCCACGCATACTTAGTTGAACGCCCGATCTTCATAGTTTCCTTACATCAAAGTAGGTGGCGCGATCGCTACTTGATGTTTTCTTTTTACGATATTCAACCCGAGTTTCACTTCAAGGGAGTTATTACGACATATTTATTGAAAACGAAGGCTGGTGACAACGATAGAACATGGAGAGCTGTTAGGGGGCTGGGGGATGGGGTGGGCGGTTTTGTTATTTGGGACAGAAAAATACCGATGCTGATCGACAAAGAAAGAACAGGACAAAATGGAAAGAGTTCGGGAACTATGTATATTGTTCATGGTACACACCAGTAACATCGGGTCTTGCTAATAATGCTGTCCAGAGCTACAAGAGAGGAAATACTTGTCATAATCACGGGATTGTATTTACTGCATTCAGAACTTAATCTGTTGTTCCATTTCATAAACTGATAATTTCCAGCGTTTCCTTCGTAGCAAATTATTGAATAGATTCATACAGATGTGGTCTCCCATCGCTTCAAACCATCGATAGCGCTTCTGATCTATATTTCATTACCACTTAATTTCCTTCGATTATCGTTTATCTAAGTGATAACCTCACCAATCTACAGAGGCAATTCAACTTCGATGGATGTTGTTCCCTAGATCAATTGGACATGTGTTCATTCATTTATTAAATAGGCATGAACTGACTGAAGCAGGAGTATAGTGTGCGAATATAGCTCAATATAATTTTATTCCACTTGAACTGCTAAACTGTGTGAGATGTGCACTATGGCTGGGGCAGTACTTTAGATTGCTATTGTCATATATAGCTGATCAGTGAACTGTAGAAAGCAGACCTAAATGATTACAATGCATGGGTTCAGATACAATCATATTTATTGTATTCTGTTCCTTAAAAAGGTCGAGGTCAATCGCAGCGTTTCTTTACTCCATTGTGGCAATGAGATCGAGTCGTTCTAGCTTTAATGATGACATGGCATTAACTTCAATAACGCCAGGAGAAAATGATCCTGTGACGTTAACCGCGTGGTCTACTTAACCATGGGCACATACAATTAACGAATTATTTACGCATATTATGTCAGGTTTATGCCGTCATTATGCTTTGATAGTTAAGATTCTGAAGTGAACAATTTATATATTGAGTTCTGTGAGACATCAGCTACTTCATGTCGCGAACTTCCTTTTGCACCATATTGCTGAACCACACACATTTACATCGGGTACATCACAAGCTTGACTGATGAGAGGCAGTAAATGATAAAATAACCACCCTCTTATCAACTAATACCTTTATCCAGCAGTCAAGGGAGGGTATTACCAACAAACAGGTGCTATCAAGCTTGCTTTAAGGATAACAAGATCCAATTCGTATTATCTATTTGCCCAGATTAATGGGGCAGATAAAGTTACAAATTGGTGAGGCTCTCATACTTCCCAGTAAATGTGCGACAGATGAGGTCTCATGGTGACCATGCCAGGGTTGATGATGAAACGAACGCCGGGTTTGAGATGGAATGAACGAGGGCTTGACAAGGCGAGAGGATTGCATATATAGATATGAGGGGGGTGGGCAAGGAATTCTGTCGCACTTATATGCTGATGGCAAACTTTGAGCAATACATCATTTTCACAATGGACAAAGTAGAGTGAATTGTGCATAAATGTGAATTTGCAAAACACACAAAGCTAACCATGGTCTGCATTGGAGTACAGGGTGCTAATATCGACCACAACAAGCGCATTATATGGGCAAACTAATGTATCATTGCTGCATATTTAATCATTTCAAGCAGCAAAACGAATAGAGATCATTCACCGAGATGACAATGGCTAAGATCAATACATCGAATATTACTATGGCACGAAATAATCATCCCCCAACAACTTTGGGCCTTAAATGTCATCAGAGCTTCAAGATAGATGATGTACTGATTAACCCCTGGCGCTGTAGGTGCTCGATGGATGATGCATTTGATGACAGAAAGTAGGCTGAATGAAATAGGATATACAAAGGGTGAGATTACAGGGTATGACAAGGAAAAGGTAGAAAAAGAGATACTTAAGAATTATGCTAGAGAGAGAGAAAGAAAAGAGAGAGAGAGAGCGAACAAGGGGAAATGAGAGGTAGAAAATTAGTCAATGAGAGAGAAGAAGGAGAGAAGAGGGAGAAAAGATAGCGACTAGAGAGCGATATAGAGAGAAGAGGGAGAGAATGAATTGAGCGAGAAGGAGAAAGAGGGGAGGGGAGGGGAGGACGTTAGCTTGATAGTAAGAGAGATAAAACGAGAGCGATGGAGTGTGTGTGTGTGTGTGTGTGTGTGTGTGTGTGTGTGTGTGTGTGTGTGTGTGTGTGTGTGTGTGAGTGAGAGAGAGAGAGAGAGAGAGAGAGAGAGAGAGAGAGAGAGAGAGAGAGAGAGAGAAAGAATAGGCATATGAAAGCGACACAGAAAGAGAAGGTATGAGAGCTTGAAGGCGCGCGTGATGGATTTGACAGCGGCATAGGCAAAGTGTGTGTTGAAGCTGATGGACAGCGAGCGGGACAACAAAAAGACAACATAAAACTCCATAAACGCTGGGAACCTCCATTCATTACACCGTAATGTGGGCGATTTAAATCGGGACGCCGCATCAACTAACGACAATTTATCCACAAAGCAATTTCTCTGATCATTATTCGTGGAATCGCAGTAACACCTGGCCAAATGAGAGGCATCTATATGGCGGATGGCAAGCTCTATGGCAACACGTGACTACCGGGTTAAAACTGCGTATATTGTCCAAAGACAGCCTGAACCAAAGCACACGGCGAGGCAAGAGTTTGCCCTGATTTGTCTTTGAGGTGCTGAATTCGTGTATTTCATTGATGAGGATTACTGCTTAGAATATTATTTTGATCCTTACTCAACATGTGGACAAGTATAATCCCTATAAGACAATCAGTCATCTCTCTACAACGACATGGCTTACAGTGAATATAGGTACTGGATAGATCACTGCACTTGGACGTTATTTGACACCTGTAATCGATAAGGCCCTGCTGATGAGTTGTCATTGATGTTCATTGGGCGCACTTAAGCTGCCGTTTAATTAATCACAAAACACTGAGCATGTCGTATTGTAGGAAAAAGCGTTATCTTCGTTTCATCCAAATAATATAGAGAATACATGGCTGTATTAAAAATTAGTCGAGGTCAATCTTTAAAGACTGATTATGGGCACACCGCAATTTGGAGAACATTTCATGCTAGATGTAGGCTTATCTTGAAAAGCTGGCCCCTCGCTGCTGCTTCGTCAATGATGGTCCCTGTGTGACAGATTATCATGTCTGGTAGATGTATACGATACATAGATGTATCTTGTAAATCCATCACAAAAAGTGATCGAATATCACTACACTTCACGAACAAAAACACTGTGTATATTTGTCCCCGATAACGATGCTGATCCGACTGATAAATATGTTAGATAATTTGTTTAAGAGATAGTCCAATGTTGGTTTGGCTTATGGCAATTTTTCAAGCCAATGCATAGACGAAAGCAGAGTGATTCAAAATGGCGATGTTGGAACAATCATATAGGTCCAGGAAGAAAATAACCGATGCAGCATCCATTACTTTCTGTTATTGTCGATATAGTCATGCGCTATGATTCAATGTGGATTATTGCCGAAAATCTGCACATGCAATTACAACAACACAACAACGCAAATTGCACCATGTACACTATCAATCCTAATCATATTGTTAAAAGACATATCATATATGTATGTGTATTCCTTAAACGAGATAGCTTGTTCGCACTTATCGAACCTATCCGTGTTTTGGGAAGCAGAGAAGAATGTTAGGAGCTGAAGTTGTAGAAGGGTTTGAGCAGTATAGTTTTTTCAACAATGAATTGAAGAGGAGAGAGCAGTGCATACATGTGAGTTTGCAACACACATTGCTATGTCATTTGCGTACATGAGTATACATATCGACCATAACGAGCACATTTTGTGTGCAAACTAATGCATCATTGCGGTATATTTAATCATTTCAAGCAGGGGAAATTGGGATCATTCACCGAGCTGACAATAACCATTGTCCATCCCAGCAATAAATTGACACTTTCGGTTGTTGGTTCCCTGTGGCTCACCTCAGCCACGGTAGAAATTGATGATGAGATAGAGGAGGTGGTGGGATGTAGGTAGGAGATAGGTAGATAGTTAGATTTATAGATAAATAGATTGAGAGATAATTGGACAGGTAAAAAGATAGATAGAGGGAGAGAGAGAGAGGAAATGTATGTGTGTGTGTGAGAGAGAGGTAGGAGAGAGAGAGAGAGAGAGATTGAGAGAGAGACCTTGGATACAATAAATTGGGTTGTATATTTAGCATGAAATAACATAAGGGCTCCAGGCTGCACAGTACCTGCGTTGTACAAAGTAGCAAATACAGCCCTTACCAGTGCGTTGGTGATTTATTTCTATTGATGGAACGAGATTGATCTCGTTTCTTTTCAAATATTAGTATTCGCATACGCTTTGAGGGATGGGAATGTTGCTCCGATCTTTATGGATATTTGGCATATCTCTTATTGGCGATGAATGATTTATGACAGTCTATAATAGCGAATTCTTCCTTTTATCGAGTAACAGAGAGATGGCGACGCCTCAAATTATAATAACCATTACCATAAAAAGGCGTTGGCGCCATATTGAACACAAACTCAATAGTCTGGCGTCAATAAATAACTGTAATTCATGGTTCTACTTCCGAAATTGCAGGTTGCCTAATACAAACACTGACCTCCATCTTCCAAAATCCAAACAAAATAAAACTAATGGCATTCCTTTATTTGATTCTTCAACCCAGGGCATCGAAACAGGTAATTGAAAAAACAAACGTTATTCGAGAAAGACAATGTTCATGGACATGTATATAAACACACACACACACACACACACACACACACACACACACACACACACACACACACACACACACACACACACACACACACACACACACACACACACACACACACGTCTATTGACTGTGAAATATTTATTTGATTTATTATCTTGAATTAATTTGAGGGCCGTCATATGATAACAGTTTAGTGATAACCCAATCTGTGAAGACAGCATAGGCTGTACACCAATGGTATCAAGGCACCGCTTGTTGATAATGTAGAATGTGGTAAAAACTAATCATTACACAATGAAATGAGGGAAATGGGTGTTCGTGTTTCTTATGAAACAATAATATCCTACCCAGGATTCTGCCTCATTGATATTGTAAGCATAATCAGGCATACATATATATCATTTTCACTAGCCACTCCACGCGTTATAACGCATCGCATTCAATCTCGCCTCTTCCTCCGCTGCCGGTCGTGCATTCGCCACCTCTCGACCTTGTATTGCTCTCTTTGGATTCACCATCACAAATGACGGGATTCACACAGAACTTCATGGGTTTAACCAAGCTTATGACAAACAGAGGTTGGTGAGTATGGTCGTCAAGAGTTACACACGTTCGCAAACGGATCATCGTCGATTAACAGGTCTACGCGATAAATGCATTTGCAACCTCTCACCATCACAAACCAAGCACTAAAAGCCAATATGGCAAAGATCAACTTCAAAGAGTGTGACAGGGCTGCTGTATCGGATGGGCTAAATGACATTACAAGAGTAAACGGTATAGTGAGTTAAGGGGATTAGGATAGCCTAAGAATTCGTGACCTATTCTGTCTGTTGATACAGGCTGATAAGGAATGCATTAAATCCAAATATGAAGATGTACATACAACCTCAACCGCAAAGTCATCTCGTTTGCAGCTCATTCGGCTTGCTTAATCGGCAAATATGTGAGAGCGAGATTAAAACTGATTACTCCGTCCAACCCTTCCGGATTATCGTTGTCACAACCCATGTGTAACGTTGGTAAAATGTTATCAATAAAGACCACAATCATTGGGAATAGAGCATAACACGCTATTCTATAAACGCGGAATTACATCGTGAATTTATTTATAGGGTTTTATAGACAGGAACTTTACAGGCTGTCAATGACAAAAGAGACGCCTAACATCCTATTGAATACTGTAGATGGCAATAGTCTGTGCGACTTTCATCGATATATAAATGTATCCATATGATGCAAATAAGAAAACTAAACCAGTTCAATCTGTTATCGCCCCTCTCTCAATCTCTCTATATACACCTCTCTCTTCCTTACTCTCTCTCTCTCTCTCTCTCTCTTAAATGCTGTGCTTTATTCCTCTTACCGCCTTGTCCTCTCTCTCGCTTAAGTATCTACACTTTTTTGAGTCCACGCCATATACATCGAATTGACCTTCTTACATGCACATTTATGCATACATTCCAATCAAATTTAAGTGTGAACAGCGACGACTCTTTGACAGAAACGAACAACAAAAAGAACAGATTTATGTCTTCAGCAATGGAATTTATCGAAGCAAATGAATTGTACGTTGGTCTGAATACGTGTGTCGTCGTCGATGCCGTGTCAGGCTAAGTCACTATGAAACAGCATATAGATGCCAGACTCTTCGAAGAAGCCAACAGATAGGATCTGTTGATGCATCTCCTTTGCTCTATCAAACACAGTAGAGGAACGATTACTGTGTTTTGAATGCAAAACAAGTACAGCAAATCAAATTGTGCTGCCCCATGCAGACGGTACCAATAATAAATAGGCTTAAGTTTTATCAACTATTGTTCGCCGTTGATGTTCAGATGCTTCATAAGATATTAAGTCAGATTTAACGTAATTTGGTCAAAGGCAGCATAGTAATGATTTCAATGGTATTGAATGCTTGGTACGCATGATATGGCATGTACCAATTTTTGAAACTTGAGAAAGCCTCACACAAGATGCATTTAAAATTGGCTAATCCCAACTGACTAAGAATCGCTTTGAGAATGTTGAATGCTGTCATATCGAGTGAACGACACAGAACAAGAGAGGCTGAAAGAAAATGCTTAAGGGGTTAGACAATGGTATATGTATGCGAAATTAATCTACGCGGGAATTTCTCCGATCATTATGATTGAGGTATCACTTAACTGCGGGTAAATAATGTACCCCAGTTTGTTTAATTGTAAGTTCCGTAGCGACACGAGACTGCTGATCGGAATCTATTGTCCTTAGGCGTCTCAAACCAAATTCGCCTCGGGTAAATAGGTCAAGATTATGGGCCAATGGTCCTAAAATAGTGTATTCCAATGACACACACGGTTGGGTAGTCACAGTGAATGGTTCTATGGAGCAAAATGTCACGAATAATACATACTGAGGTTTGTGAGATTTAAAACGCAATAAATCTTATTAAACAACTGCGGATATATCAACTCTTCATCGTGATTGCCTTTTACTCAAATGAACCATTCTTGCATTAAAATGTGAGGACGAAAGTGTGCATTCATTGCAGGAACAGCAGTTCAGCATAGACATTCGCCATTCATGGCTGCATGTGGTTGCTCTCATGAAACTATCCATTGGTCAGCTGCGCATGGTTATGGTACAATTGTCCCTGTGGGAGACAAGAATAAAACGGAAACACAAAGCGTAACTGATAGCACTAAACACGGCTGTTCCATCTATATTGCACTTTCCCCTGCTCGTGTTTCATACCCGTCGCTTACTTAGCATACCCGCCGTGAGCAGCCAGTATGTAGTCCATAACATTGAAAGTCGCTTTGATGAAACTTCCAAACATATTAAATGCTGGCTTTTTTCCTGAATATATATTTGATCATTATTCATGCATATCTCAATTGTAAGTTAAGGCTGATTGGAGGAGACACCACCTCATGAGACTCCTGATGTGGCTGATCCATAACGAAGTCACTGTTCGTGAACGCTTCCAATGGCAAATATGATCATTGGCTCAGTGATTCATATGAATGTGAAAACGGAATGATTACAGCGATTCCTACAGCACATTATAATGCTGTGAAGACATTAAACATTAATGATTCTAGAAAAAGTTGTTCTAGTAACTCGATCGTTGAGCATATTCATCCTGAATGAACAAGCTATTGACAAAACTCAATATACTAAGACAAATCTGGAATATCCAAGCATGCATTTGCACCGCATTTATACTCATAAGGCCATCACGTCTGTAACTAGACCCAACACAACTATAGCGGATTCAGTCATATAACAAGCTGGACTGATAAGAAGCAGTAATGTGCAAATAGCTACTCCCTTATGATCCAATACTGCTAACCAGTATCCTAGAGAGATTATTCGAAGCAATGTTACCAACATCAAATTCATATAATTCATTTGCCCCCATTATGCAGCAGATAAAGGTATAAAATTGGAACGGCTTCCCTCAATCTCATCATTAGCGGGACGTAGATAGATGGGATAGCAAAGAGGGTTTACAGTGAACTGCGAAGGGATGGGGAGGTATGGGGAAGGATGGAAACGGCTGTGGAGTAGCGACGGTAATGGGGACTCCTGTCGTACTAGTACAGTAATGCCTGTCAGCGCAATTAGTTCAACTCTCGATGTTGAGAAAAAACATCATTTCAAGAAAGATGAAGGGGACATTTAGTGTAAATATCAGCACGTGTCATTATTAGAAATGAAGAACGTTCACTAATTGATATCTGTCAGTGGCACGAGACGTGTATGATTACTAATGAAGAAGTGAACACCTGAAAGCATGATCATCAAGATTTATATCCAACTGTTTCAAAATAGCTCGATTGTCATAAAAATGTATTGATAAACAACATTCTAATTCCAGAGTGCTTTGTCGTTAGAGGGCGCCACAGTACAATCGTCAGTTAAATAGCTGAAATCTATATCGGATGATGTTGCATGAATTGCTAGAGCGTCAATAAATGTCATATCGAACACATTGGTCAAGAATCTATCTGCTGTAATATTGTTATAGCTAGATACAGCGAAAATTGGAACACAATAGCATACAAGATAGCAAAAATAAAGAACGAATTAATTAAAGAGATTTATATCCTCGCATCTAGAAATGAAACGCATGTCATTACTTGACGCAGCGCGTAGTTTGTGCCTCAGAAGAATGACAGTGAATGTTACAAAAATCCATAGTAAGCACACACCATTCACATTATTTCAATATATTACTCTATTCACTAATCCATGATGCGTAAAGGCAAATCTTTGGGGTTTAATGAATATATGCCATCAAGCATTAACGAACACAGCATAGGACACAGTCCTAAAACACAAGCAGTTTCCTTGATATTCTCATCTGGACAATACCGCTTATGTTGCTACATGTCTGGCAGTGCTAATATTTGTAAAATACCTAGGCTGATTGCAGGATATAGGGTAATATATTTACTGGCATTCAGTGACGTTATTTATCACACAAGTCCACGGAAGGATGTAAATTCATCTGTTAAGAATACAACATGGTACAGGATCATGAACTTCTTTTGCCTCAATACTGACCTTTGAATTCAGTTGAGGTTGTAGAACATTGGTAAATCAAACAAGGCTATTCGCCACAAAAGTAATGTCTTTAGGAATCTCATTCTACAGATGTTGACCCCAGTTGTTACCTTGCTACTTACGGCATGAATATGGTGCAATCTAAGCACTTTTCCGAACGTAAGTGGTGTTTTTATTGGGACAGAGCATACAGATGTTACATGATAAAGCTGCCTTATATTTCTGAGTCTATTGTATTCTTTATCAGATAACCATTAGGCTTCACAAGGCGGGATAATTGAGAAATGAAAGACTCACCCAGTGTGCGGTACAAAATTGCCTCGTTGTGGTGAACGCCATCTGTACGAGGCTTTGGCTTAATCAGCCTGCATGTCTGCCTATTGGGTGAGGAATGGATGGTCATTGGTGCGCCCAAATAGATCCCATGATCGTGAGGATTATGAAAACAACGGATGATACCGCGTGGGAAATAAATCTACAATTTTATCGTTCAAATACATTGCGCTTTGTTTTGAAATTTGTTATGGTTGTCGCTGCAAATAATACGGGATTAAGTGGCCCAGTCAGTAGAGATATCGGAACGACATAGAATTCATCCCACTCTCTACATATACACAAATTGCTTTTTGCATATTTTAGATTTCTGATATCAATTTGGTAGCAGAGTAGCGGAAAATAAGGTTGGTGATTTTTGCTTCATGCGACAATAAAATCAGCCTCTGTGGGAAGAACGGACATTAGTAAAATAATATTGAGAGAGAGAGAGAGAGAGAGAGAGAGAGAGAGAGAGAGAGAGAGAGAAAGAATGAGAGAGAGAGAAGAGAGAGAGAGGTAGAGATAAGATATATATATATATATATATTTATTTATATATTTATAACATTTGAAAGAGAGAAAGAGAGTGAGAGAGAGATCGATATATATATATATATATATATATAGAGAGAATATATATATATATATATATATATATATATATATATATATATATATATATATATATATAAAATATATATATATATATATATATATATATATATATATATATATAGATATATATATATATATATATATATATATATATATATATATATATATATTTATAGATAGATACACATATAGATAGCTAGTTAGATAGATACATACATAGATAGATACATAGATAGATACATAGATAGATAGATGCATAGATAGATAGATACATAGATGGAGAATCAAATTGAAATGATGCGACCCCTTGAGAAAGACAAAAAAGAGTAAATCATGATATAACGCGAATCTGATATAACGCGAAACCATTGGCGACTGCTACAGCCGACTCAAATGCAATTGAGTACTACTTTGCCGTGAGACAGGAGCTGTGTTAATGGTTAAAAACCTTTGTGGATTTTATGGGAATTGCCATCTCCTTAAAAACATAGTAACAGTTGTAAATGAACTGGTGTCCAAGAATACACATTTCTATTGGACATGCTAATGTCAAGTCTTATCAATAGTCTTATGCAGTGATGTTAATGAAATAGATAGTGCGTTACTTGCGACCAGTTCGACGACGATGCGGCGTTAGGCTCAGTCACGAAACGACAGAATATGAATGTTAGAAGTTGCGAAGTAGAAAATTGAGCTCTCACAAACATAGAATTAGAACTAAAATTATACAGCAAATCATATTATTCGGCAAATCATATCATTCACGATATAGTCTCAATTTCTATCAATTGATGATCGCCATCTATGGTCGGATGCATTTAGTCATCAGCATAATAACGATGGCGTAGGTATTAAACTTGCTATAACAAGAAATAACATGAATGAATAATTATCTTTATGAGTTGGTCTTTTCCATTATCGTTATTTGAAAGCATATTTTGGCACAGTTCAAAGAGGGTAATGAAACACAATACAAAGTCGAAATACACATGAGCATAAACAGCACATCCTTAGTTAGACATGATACTGCACAAGAGGAAGGGAAGCGGGTGGGAAATGAAAAAACGAGGGATGGAAAAAGTGGGGAAAATGCGAGTAAGAGTGTAAATACAACGATGAAAGAAACACAATTGTATGCTACAGGGATAATTGTTGCTGTTGTTGGTGTCAAACAGGAGTAGTTTTGGCTATTAAGGCCGCGTACGGCTATGAAAAAGGGGCCAATATCACCGCCTACAATTGAAGCATATTCACATCGGATGGAAAATGGTAAAATTTATGGTGCGTAGACCCCTGAGTGGCTTGCGTGTACACATAGGCAATGAATGGATGGCTGATGCTGAATGTACAAAGGGTCAGATACAGAAGCCGACGCGACTTTTCATCTCTGACATGTAATGAAAATAGCTCCATAGATACCGTTGCCTTACCACGGAAAAGCAGAACAGGAGCATCCTGAGGGAATATCTGTTTGATCATGAATCATTCATCCCGCCAGAAGTAAATATATTGCAAGTTAATGTCATCTTTATGGCTAGTTGGGCGCTCTCAGGCGCCCTTTCACTCACATGGACATCCTACCAGCTAGCAAAACTGTCGATGATCTGTCTTATCATAAACGCCGACGTCGTTATAACTGTAACTAGTTACGTAATCGTTATAAGTCCATCATATGTGTTATCGGTTTCCAATAACAGAATGACGTATATTTGATCTCCAAGCTATTTCATGCTGCACACATGACAATGTGTGGGGTTCAGTGTCTAAATGACATCAAACATCAACCACAACAGCACATGATACAGACAATTGTTTTAAGAAGAACTCGAATAGATATGTACTCCCACATATTGACAGAATATCCGGTTCGTTTGACGCTGTGACGGGTAAACGGCGTAGCTTTTTCTGGGGAGCATTGATGAGCATTCCGTGTACTGGTATTTAATGGCATTAAGTCTCAGATACATCTACGTAAGGATGCAAACGCATTTGTTAAGGATAACGTAACATTAGGGTAGAGGATCATGATTTGCGGTTACCTCAATATTGCGCCTGGAATTTAATTGATGTTGCAGGCCATTGCCATTGCAATCAAGGCTCCGTTATTTGCCCAAAAAAGCCATTTCGCTAGCAATTTCACTGTATTGATACTGACATCAACCAAAGCCCTTGTCCCAGCTTAACTGGTGCTTATGTAGTAATAACTAAGTCTCATGTTTCTGTGTCTGTTCAATATTATCTATCACAAAACCATTTGACTTCACCAGACAGGTTTCAGTCAAACCTTCGACTGTTTAGTCTCCCATACTGAGCGATAGAAACACAACCTGATTATAGTGTACGCCAGCTCTAAGATGTTTTGACTAAATCCGCTTGCATGTCTCGCATATTGAGTCAGAAATGGATAGTTATTACATGTACGGCACATAGAATTATCATGAGGTCAACAACAACAACACACGAGGCCACATTAGTAATACATTTCTCTATTTTGTCACTCAAATACATTGTGCTATGCCTTGCAATAGAACTATAAGACATTCACTGCTAATGGTTGCTCCTGTAAATGTTGAGAGATTCAGAGGTTTTGTCAATTCAATTCATTCTATGCCATACATTGTACGAGGTAGTGTCCTGTAAATTGGTCAGTTGTAATTTTGGTGATAGCAATATGATGCAATGTCTGCATTATATCAGATGATATGTGACTACTGATGAAATATTGTTGGTTATTGTATATACATATCTCCTAAGTGAAAGTCATGAGCGCCTGCCACCAACTTCACACCCTTTCTAACTTTTCTATTTTGTTTTATGTATATTCAGTATTCTTGGGTAATGTCAGTGTAATATATAGTGTTATTTATGAGCTGAAGATGGTCTTGCAATAATTTAGTGATAACGCAATTTCAAGGTAATCCTATCTTTAGAGAAAGGCATAATTGTAGTACAGTTGCAAGCAATACAGCACAACACCCATTTATGAAACGGAAGTCGACTAGAAGATGCCTGTCTAATCAGTGCATGTAAAAACCCCAGCATCTTATGAGATTGTACAGAAGGACTACGACTTAATCATTGGCCTGATACTAATTGCATACCCAGGAATCGCACAAGAACATTGTTAGATTACGTTTATTCTCCATCAGCATTATTGATCTGGTTATAGATGGTCTTTGTGAGGCAATTACGGTTTGAGTTGTAACCTAAGGTTATGTGTATCATTGTCCTGAGAGCGTGGCTGTGTTACATAGGCCAGTTCTACAAAGTGGTTGAAGCGGCCAAGACAGATAAGATGAGTTGTAACGCAACTCGCTTGTCAATTCGATTCGCTGTTAAATGACATTTAACAAAACGTATTCTGGCAATAATAGGGAGAGTTTTGTCACATTTGTTTACAACGGTCATTGGACCTAATATGAACTTCAGCACCTTGCCTGATTTGGTCGAAAGTGTGGTTGTCGCTGCAAGTATAGCTGGTCAGGATATTTGAAGGGCTTTCCGTTAATAAATTATCCTAAGACTAGCGAAAAAACATCTATTTATGTACAGCTGCTTTATTTGATGAACATCTTTTAACTTGTGCCTTCCACTTACAATTTCGACCCTTCAATGTGCTACTTTGGTGGTACAATATTCGCTTCACATGGTTGTTGCAAAATCCTAATTGTCGATTTTGCAGAGATGCGAACGCAATGGTTATCGGTTTGAGAGGCAGAATTGTTGCCTCAAATACATTAATAGCCGCATACTTGCCATACCTGTTATCATGAAATGGTTAATGATGGCCGTCATCTTTTCATCAGGTCACAGAGAGTAACCGGTACAAGTCATGTCATGCTGAGTAGAAACGTGTAAGAGACTATCTATACATATATAATAAAAATAATAATGAATATATATATATATATATATATATATATATATATATATATATATATATATATATATATATATATATATATATATATATACTTATATGCATTGATTAATTGCAAAATAACTTGATTGATTGCTGAAGCGGTCTTATGCGTTGTTGCATCAATGACCATCTTTTCTCTGCTCGGTGTATGAATAATTTCACCTCAGCTTCTCGGAGCTATCGTTCACTACCTTAGGGCTATCTTGCAGAGGGGCGTAGACGACACACTGAGTGATACTTATATTTAACAGTCGCACAAAACGAAATAAAAAATAAAGAATATTGAACATCAAGACAAACAATGCATTGTTGATATGCAATATTTATGCGCTCTATCACTGTGTAAACACCGTTAAGCATATTTCAGGATATTAGGAACGGTATTAACCTAGGTTAATATCAATGCAGGAATAATATTAGCGGAATGGCTGTTTGGTTGGTATCAAAGATTGTTTTGCAATGTAAATCATGATTTCGTATCATTATGATGTGTTGTCCATGGAAGATATGATGGATTCTTATCATTATTAGTAGGATTTGCATCCTTGCGTTATAAAGCTTAGTCAGCAAAGGTGTTTTTGAAAATCAATAAATATAATTAAACGCACTTTACCTGTCAGTGCATCAAACGACCCAGATTCCATACAAATCATCCTCTATTTCTCCTTTCTTTTTGATTCTTTAGCCCTAGTCTACTTAGAGCTTTAACTATATTGCGCTACTTGCTGAAGATACATCGAATAGATAAAGCTTTTACCAGTAGGTCTCATTGGATAGTTAATGTCATATAGATAATTAGAAAACCATCAGCCAATGTTAATTTCTGACACTCAACTTACATTCTGTGCTGTGGCACTATCGAATAGCAAACCTTGTTGTATAGTTTATGATTCCATTTATATCCTCATGACGGTGGGTAAAGCACCGTCTGAGCTGGCTATCTGCTCAGTTGTTTACATCAATTGCATAATTAAGACTGGGTCAAGAGATCGATAGAATGCTAAAATGGGTTGTGCATCAAATAGAAGAGGCACTCATGATATGAAAATGCATATCCATAATACCATAGTGCAGATGAGGCATACAGCTGTGCTTTTCACATCAAAATAACGACGATCAATTTAAGACAAATATGTGAGCGATGTATTGACCTCTGACATCACCAAGTGTCCAACGCATTAACAGAAACTCGTTCAGGGAAAACAGATATTATCCAAGAGATAATAAGTATTGGGGAAGTCCAAAAAAAATAACGTTGTTCTAAGCCTGATTTAATGCATGGTTCGGTTGCGCACGCCCCAGTAAGCTGCCAGGAAGAGTGGGCACACGCCCGAAGAGTTGGTAACATCTTGCGATGTGATTGCTGAATACCTATGATACGCTCGAATTGGCTGTGTTACTAAGACACACAAATGTTGTAATATACGATAATCTGAGGACCTTACCAATACGTAGCGGTATAGCAATGGTAACAGGCTAACAACATTTCACAGAACAATCCTAGGTATTAAAAAAAAGGTTGAACCCTTAGACCTGTCTAATGCTAACGTGGTATTTAGTATCCTACATCTCGTTGACAAATGCTAACACTGTTTATATATACGACAACAGTTTTCTTTCATCTCAATTACCCTGTCTTTCTGCCTCTCATAAGCTCTCTCTGCCTCTCTGCCTCTCTCTCTCTCTCTCTCTCTCTCCTTATACAATAACGAATATCTGCTTCTCCACTTATTACAAAAGTGCAATTCTTTCAGCCGCCGATAATCTAAATAAGAAAGCCACGGAAATAGCTGAACTTCTTCGAGGGAATTGGGATTATCAATATTCATTCATTCCCCTTTCTCTGATTACATTAATAACGGTTTATAGTCAAGTATTCGTGATAAAACAAAATGGACATAGCTTTGTGATTTGATTCATTTGAGGATGCTGTAATTGTTATTTATATATATATATATATATATATATATATATATATATATATATATATATATATATATATATATATATATATATATATATATATATATATATATATATATATATATATATATATATATTATCATTTTGTATATATATATACTATACTGATTCAGCAGCCACGGAAGGAGCTGAACTTCCGCGAGGGGGTTGGGATTATTAAGAATCATTGATTCCCCTTTCCCTGATTACATAAATAACGGTTTATGTCAGGTTTATATCAGCTGCATTATAATCGCGCTTGATTCAGCCTAAATGGGACAATAATGTTCGTTTTCTTAATGTTTTCACTGGTCACATTAAGCTGCCGTTTACTTACGGCAAACAACTTCTGTCGCATCACCAGGCAGTTTTTGACAGACGAATATCTCCTCCACTAGCTTGGCCAATTATCACTGCAATCTTATCTGTAAAGCTTGATTTAATTTATCAATAATAGATGCTGTGATAACAATAGATAATTGATGCTGGTGATATATTGCACCCCACCCCTCTCTCGCAATATACCACCTAGGTTGCGCAACATTCGTCGCACCTGGCTAATGCAACATCGCATTGGCCGGATGGGCAAACACACCATCAGTAACATAGACTCTTTCGTAAATATATCGAGCCAGCGCGTGCAGTAGATTGTCAAATACGCGCTGAGATTATTCCTTAGCAATGTCATTTCATTTACATAACAAAGATTGGTCAATAATGCAGAAATATCCATGTACTCCTATACATATATGTCACACCATAAATTAAAACAATCTATGAGAACATGTTCTCAGTGCCCAGGTAGACACCGTGTGCTGGCTCTAATTGTGTATTCGGTTTCCTATAACTCGCAAGCTGCGATCTTTTTGAAATTCCCGATGACTCAAAGATATTTTATATGATTTACTTCATACAGGACATCACATGAGAGACCGCACATTAACGTTTCCGCCAAGGTTCATTTACTTTGTATAATTTCAACATATGCATGCCCTATAGAACTTTTACATATGTAATTAGCACAACATAGAATTGGCATGTGCGCAAAGATATTTAATACTCAATCGACCCGCCAAGGGTAGTGCAATGCACACCATAAACCAATGACCACCATATATATCATATAACTGCACAGACAAGTGCAGCTTGTGCAATGCTTCCTTTATTGTTGTTGCATTCCGAACTCACAAGATAACTGTTTAATCTGCGAAAATAACCTAGATAATCGGTTTGACGCTATCAAATGGATATCATTTTCAAGTGTAGTAGGGCATCGGCTAAAGAAAGTAGATTCAGTTTAAGTTGCAAAATTTGGCCGATCCTTGATGAAATGCACCTTTAATGTATAACCACCATGAGTCAAGGACGTTAGGCAGAAGCATATCAAACCTTTTGTACGTGATTGGCCAAAGACGAGTTGTGGAGCTGAGACTTGTTCCCTTCTTTATCCTCTCATGTCATGTTTGGTATCACACCTCTTTCCATTTTTCCTTGAATGTTTGAGATGTGTGTGGAATACTTTATGGGTGTCCTCGGTTATTGCTTTGCTGATATTTATTAATCCACGCAATCAGTACTCGCCTCATAGTCGTTCTGAAGTCATACTAGATTAATTTGCCACGTGCCACTGACGCCTACACAAGACCACAAGGTCTACAGGATGTAGCGAGACTGGCAATTGAAAAGGTTGTACTGACGTCATGGCATCGCGTCCAATTATTCGAAAATAGACTGATCACTAACTAGGACATTGCTTCTTATACTATTATATTGCAATATGTTTTTGGCCTTTCTCCCTCATCACGTAACCACTAACACGACCCACCTAGCAACTCTATCCGCTGTTTATTTCAGTATGTCCTCTGCTAAAGAATATCGCATCATCTTGTCATTAGGGGTGTTGGCTTTCTTGTCGCTCGAGCTTAATTATACACATTTCATGCTAATAGTACAAAGCATAGGGAGAAGGCGTTCTGTGACGTCAGTCCAATCATCGCATCTCCATTGACAATTTGCAGGGCGATTATTTGGTTATAATCCTGTTCCACAGCATGAAGACGCACACTTATACCCAAACATCTGCATTTATCGCGAATTTAGGAGGAAATCTCACAGCACAATATTGCGAATGTTTGGTTATTGATGTCGTTATATAGGCGTCTCATCTCCAGCATATTTAGTGAGGATTCTGCTCCTTATTGTACCCAGTGCCGCCTGTAATTATACCGCACTAATCACCCCATCATATTGAACACTCGACTTTGAGCAGTACAAAATTGTCATAATTGCCGTAGACCTCAGAAAAAAACATAAATACGATAACCAGAACACGAGTACATCGCCTGAGAACGTCTGCCATTGTATAACCGAGGCATCACGGTAAAACATTGATGCACAGTAGCATTGGATCACCATTGAAGCTCTTAATCAGAAGAACTAATCAAGAACCCACAAACGAGCTGATGTCATGAATAACTGAGGTCAATCCGACATTTTCGATCCGTGATTTTACCCTGAACACAATAAACTCAGTGTGCGTTACTAATGAGCATAGTCATACAACAATTGCGCATGTGCATGCCACGGAGATATGTATGTGCCTTGTTCGTTTATTAGTGTACGACCTATACAAAGAGGAACCTTTAGCCTCATATTGATCGACCGTGGTGAGATGCTACGACATTGATTTCTATGGTGTCGGCGTAGGCGCAAGTGATATAAATCATGATATCAATTTTGCTTTCGATGAATTAATGACTCAATACTTGCCATACTCGTTGTCGATGGTGATCTGGTTAGAGCGATGCACCGTTGCTTAAAGTCGTTGGAACTAACACGTTAAATAGCTGCTGGCGCCATATCGGGCACAAACTCAGTAGATAACTGCAATGTATCCCATGGCCACTTTTGGCATCGTCTTGAAATCAGACGACGGTAATATAGTACAGAGATTATATTATCATCATGATAATCTCCCCGCTTGACTGTGAACTATTCTAGTGTCATCCTCAAATGAATCGAATCACTTAACTACCTTTATTTTGTCTGATCAGTAACAATTGGTTTATATGAGCGGCACTTTATGAAGTCGTTTGAAAGTAGATCGCTATCAAAGAATTATGCAATACGCTAAAACAAAAATATGGAGCTTGAGGGAAATAGTGCTATGGTGGCAAACCTATACAAGGATAGCAGGAAAAATTGGGAATAAAATCAGTCAAGTCAGCATTTTTGTAAAATACATCATGCTTTTACAGAATAGGCTCAATGAACTGCATTACACATGGTTGTTACAACAATACATATGGGTGGTATACTACAATCAGTGTTAATTTCAATTGAATGGATGCATCATTTATAACAAGGTTTTGCAATCAGGTTGACGATACCATATGTGTCCTTTACATTACATCAAAGAGCTCATAGGTTCGCTAAGAGTGCTCTCTGAAGCCTCTGCCATACAGTGTGTGTGGTCACACCGCGAATGTCAATTCGTCATAACGTCTTCTTACAAGCATATGAGTTTGCTGGTTAACTTAGGAAGCTATACACAGTCTCAGTAACCGACCAAAGCTGTAACACCTGAGGCTCCTGGGACGATCAGTTAAATAATCAACAACATAGCACAAATAAGCTGCAATGACAAACACACCGTAATAAGTGGATGTTTCAGAATGCGACAATGCTTGCCAATAATTGTTGCTGTGAAATTGATATCATATATAACGTCTCGCCTTTAGTCGCTCCATTTATCTCTTGCTATCATCGCATAGATGATCAGAAGTTAACATCAGAATGTAAATATTTTGCTATAGTCAATATGCATTACCTTTAATACCAATAGTGTGAAACGCAATGTTGGATGACATAAATGTGACTATGTCACTCAATTCACTTGAAGCAAGCGGTCTTGCTTTCATGAGGGTCAGGTCAATAAGATCCACATCGTTAAGTAAGGAAAGGCGATAATAATCGATGAATCACAAGCATTACCGCCTGATTAAACAATTTCAGTATCACATGGAAATATCTGACAGTAAACATGCCATTGATTCAAGGGAATCGGCGTATGTAATATTTCGTAGATGTATTGCTTTGGGACATACAATAAAGATCATGTGATCCTGCTCTCTACTTTGCTGTTACATTTTTATCCACTTCATATCGCCTCTTTTCCCCGGTATCTTTGTTTTACCGTTCGTTTCTTTGCAGATTTATACATGTCATATACGACCAATGCCAACAAAAGTATTCCCCAGTCATACTGCGGCATACGTGATTTCGTGGTATCGGTGATTCAACGTTACATAGGCTCGCAAAATAAGGTATATTGCTGAAGACTATCGACGAATCTGCAGAGAAGCAGAGAAAATAATGCAGTTGACATAGATTTAGATTCATATCACTCAATACTTGTTCGCAATACATCCACAACAGCAACAGGACATGTAACAGGTGATTAGAGTGCTTTATATCTTTTGTCCCAAGCAATTGTGATATTTGTAGATATTTTCACTATTCAAATGGTTTTATTAATCATATTCGTCATCCGTCATACAGCCTTTAAAAGCAAATGAAATCATTGCTTTAACACTGTTAATTTTTTCTCCATCGAAACAAAGTAGCAATAGACATGCATTCTTACATATAAACAATACAGCATTGTACGTAGCATGCTTGCGTGTTTTCTGAGAAGCAGATAGCGGAGGAGGTTTTATTTGATGATATGAGGCCCTTGTACAGGTGTAAAAGCATTATCAGGTAGTTGAACCAAACTGATAGACTGTGGTATAATCACATACACACATAGCGCGATGGAGTTGGGGATGGATGATTAGAACGCTTGATCAATTTCTCTTAAGTGCCCACTCTTGTCGGGTTTTAGCATCAGCACGGCGAGGATGGAGTTCTGACGATTATGCTTCGATGGTATAAAGTCCTCTGCAAACACTTGTGTATCGAAAATGACAACATAATTCCCGCCAGTCAACGCTATTCAGAGGCTCCACATCACACTTGATTACCTGCATCAGCAGGACTGCCTGGGAACATCCTTGATAACGCAGTCAAATATACGCCAGGGTATGCTGAATCACAGGCGAGTTCTTGTACACATTGTAAACGTTTTATTGAGTCATTGTAACAAGGCTGATCATATGAAAGTCCCGGTGCGTTAATACTAGAGGTATATGGATTAGTGTTCATCATGTGTACCTTGATGCAGGACTAATTACACGGAAATTTTGCTCGTGCCTGAGGCACTAGGTTCATGCAATGGCAAGTTCGATAGACTACATAATACAAACGCCACACTCTGGTATGGTGGTGATTCGAAACCAGACGTGAGTTGGCACTTAAGAGTTGTTCAAATATTCCAATAAGCCAACCCCAAACCCATTGCGCTATGAGCTCATTGTTGATATTTACGTACAACTCCTTCGATAATGGACAAAGGGAGTTGATGGAAAATATTGACAGAACGCACCTGTGTGCTGAAGTAATACCTGACTGACATTTTAACACGATGTACTCATACACGTAAATGGCTCATGCATATAATAGCTCTGGTCGATGTTTCACAGTAAAGTGGTCAAACTAGCGCGTGTAAATGTGTTTCTAGAAATAACGCAAGCGATGTATGAATGTCAGTTACACATTGCATACTGCTCCACATGATTAAGCGGGCCCGGTGTAGAGCAAGACTATTTTACTGCGATACTCTGGACTTCCCATAATTCTTTAAAAGCGCTGTCTTTATCGATCTGCGTGAAAGTACTGTGCACGTGATAAAAAGAGATTTTAAAGTGAGACACTTCGGAGGAAAAAGATAAGGTTTTCGATATGATTGTAGTTATTGAAGGCCAAGTTCAAACACAGCGCTAACAGGTTCGTATTGCAATAGGTAAAGTTATATGCTGTATCATGCAAAACAAAGATTCAAACCGCTATGCATTTTTATCGTTATGTATACATATGTCTTTTTGTTGTCAAACATACATATTTAGCCCGACCACCTGTTCATGATAGTTATCACATCTGGCTTTCACTACCGTGACAGACTTATGTTCTTATTTGTCTCAACTTGTCTCTCACCAGAATACCTGTCATATCATACTCCTTTGATTTATCCCCACGAGGCACTCCCCCCCTCTCTCTCTCTCTCTCTCTCTCTCTCTCTCTCTCTCTCTCTCTCTCTCTCTCTCTCTCTCTCTCTCTCTCTCTCTCTCTCTCTCTCTCAATATCACGACAAAGAGCAGTATGCAGTTGTATGAGATGATGTCGTCGGCTCAGTATTCGACCCCGATTTGGCATATAGACCGCGGGTGGTATAATAGAGTACTGTGTACATGCGCCGTCTATTCCACCTCATTGGTCTTAAACTTGATTGATAGTGTACAGGGGATCTTATAACACGCTCCATGGAGCGAGACAAATAGCATGCTTTCTACGCTTTGACAGAAAAAAGTCCGATGAATATAAAAGTACGGTTATGCCATGCCCGAGTGCTACTGACTTAAGCAACTCGCAATCTACTGTAGCTAGCATGCTTTCTGCGGCTTAACAGATAAGAGCAGCCAAAGTCCGAGGAATATGAAAATACCGTTCTATCTGTAGGTGCTTTCTGAACTAGAAGCACGCATTTACAAATGATACCCGGGCCAATGTTCCACATGTATATGTCCGGGATATGTAGCATTGGTATAATTCACAGTAACAACGTCAAAAATGTTTGTTCAGTGTTATCAGTTTGGCATGGTGTTCATGATGCAACGCACGTGACGCATCTTTCAACCGTAGAGGTTCAACCACACACAGTTATGTCATGCACGAGTGCTTCCAACTACTACTCGCTATATACGGGTGCAGATTTTTTTGCAAATGTGCAGAGTGTTTGGGGAAAATAAAGTTATTGGTCTATTTTGGGCGTTATTC
>CM067358.1:26969017-26995866 GCA_034190875.2 Urechis unicinctus | reverse complement strand
ACTGAATTATTTATGGCTACAACAGACAATCATTATACATTAATTTATCGAAAATGTGCATTTGATTGTTGCCATGTACCATCGGCAAGCGCCTTACACAAATCCTTGCGCCGAGATTACAAAACTACTCAAAAGATAACAAGTGCGGTTTCCCATAAACTTGGTTTACGACGCATTAGGGTTCGTTGAACACATTTCTATGGTGCCGTAGTGCTCTTTGTTTATTTGTCCTGGTGGTTCTGATTGCAATAGCTGGTGATAGAGTAGGAGAATGACTAACAACTTCTCGAAATGCCGTCACGTGCACTACCATCAAGAGCGCAATGACAGTATTTCTATAACTCATACATAAGCCCTTCCTAACACAATAATAAAAAATTTAGCCAGACCTAATGGTTAAAATGAGAGTAAATACTCTATCGTTCTCCTTCCCATAGAATCACACACATTTGCCCCTCACACTGGGTTTCCAAATACACTAACCGCGCAACCTAGGTAAAGGAGTTCCGCAGAACGTCTGATGTAATGGAAAGGTTATTTTGGTGATATGATTGGACAAAAAGTGGGTTTTCATTTTGATTCATCGGAGGCGGATGCAAGATACTCATTCTAGGAAGAATCAGATTGCGCAAGATGTGATTATTGTGCTCGATTTACTGCCACTTGAACTCCCGAGGTCGACGTCACAGGTTGACCGAATTGGTTCCTAGGGATCGTTCCTCTGATAATGATCTATTCAAATGTGGCAACATATAGCTTCGTTTAATTCGTACAATGCTCACGATAAAACAAAACACAGTTATCTTAATGACCACATAATTTGTGTCTCGATCACCATCAAAATCAAAGCGATGGAATTGCAAACCGTGCAACTTATATCGGCAGATGTTGTCTCAATGACCAGAATGACATTAATTGCCCAATGTATCTTATATAAAGCCACTGGAAAGCGACGTACATGTAAGTGGTTACTTCATCGTAATATACCTATAACATGTGACATTTGTTTCCATTACTTGACTAATTTATGTTTCGTCTACCCTCTATTGAATGATGCAGCAATAAGTAGACTTAAATGAATAAATGACATCAAGCCTTACCACACAAGACACAATCCAGTGAATTATTAAAGCATTTATACCAGTTTCCAGCTACATCTCATCTTGACAATATTGTCTTTCTTACTCTGTCAGCAAAACGCGGTCGTCATTATGCATACTCTGTGAGCGAAAGTACGATTGAGGCCAGCCCAGTAAGCCTGTCAATTGCAATTAGGATGATTATTTTATGATACAACAAGCTATATAATTCATATGCCGAAGAAATATGCGTTTGATGATTATTACGTATACATACATCAAATGCTATAAAGCGAGTTATTGGTCTGTTGATGGATGGTGATATGCTCGATTACGACGGCCGCACTATTGAGACGTTGTATGTCATTGCAGTTGTAGATGTTCTAGCTCCGCGGGGAATGTGAGTGATCTCTCAGTGAGCCGTTTCATCTAATTTCCTTCCCAGAGGCTTTGGTCATTATGGTATTCACCAAACTACCTACTAGACAACCACAGTAGTTTCACGCAGATCGATAAAGACAGCGCTTTGACAGAATTATGGGAAGTCCAGTGTAAAATAGTCTTGCTCTACACCGGGCCCACTTAATCATGTGGAGCAGTATGCAATGTGTTATTGACATTCAAACAACGCTTGCGTAATTTCCGGAAACATATTTAAACGCGCTAGTTTGACAACTTTACTGTGAAACATCGACCAGAGATATAATATGCATGAGCCATTACGTGCATGAGTACATAGTGTGATAATGTCAGTCAGGTATTACTCCAGCACACAGGTGCGTTCTGTCAATATTTCCCATCAACTCCCTTTGTCCATTATCGAAGGAGTTGTGCGTAAATATCAACAATGAGCTCATAGCGCGATGGAGTTGGTGCTGGCTGATCGAAATATTTGAACAACTTTTAAGTGCCAACTCACGTCTGGTTTCGAATCACCACCATACCAGAGTGTGGCGTTTGTATTATGTAGTCTATCGAACATGCCATTGCATGAACCTAGTGCCTCAGGCACGAGCAAAATGTCCGTGTAATTTGTCCTGCATCAAGGTACACATGATGAACACTAATCCATATACCTCTAGTATTAACTGTATCCTGATGCACCGGGACTTTCATAGAATCAGCCTTGCTACAATGACTCAATAAAACGTTTACAATGTGCACACGAAATCGTCAGTGATGCAGCATACCCTGGCATATGTTTGACTGCGTTATAAAGGACGTCCCCTGGCAGTCCTGCTTACGGTGTGTTTGTCACTGCAGCTTATGTGTGCTATGTTGTTGATTATTTAACTGATCGTCCCAGGAGCCTCAGGTGTTACAGCTTTGGTTGGTTCACTGAGACTGTGTATAGCTTCCTAAGTTAACCAGCAAACTCATATGCTTGTAAGAAGACGTTATGACGTGTGAACATTGGCGGCGTCACCACTCTTGGAGAACCCATGAGCTCTTTGATTTAATGTAAAGGACACATATGGTATCGTCTACCTGATTCCAAAACCTTGTAATAAATGATGCTTCCATCCAGTTGAAATTAACATTGATTATGGTATCCTACAACTATCTTAAGTATTACAAGCGATGTATGCTGTATCTTTGATCGTCTTCACAAAGGCGATACAATTGAAGTATCATGCAGCATTCTAAATCGTATTATGTGATGGCCGGGTAATGCCACAAACAGCGGCACGCATTTACACCACCCCTGCGTATTGCTGTAACAACCATGTCTAACGCATGTTTATTGAGCCTATTTTGTAAAACCATGATGTATTTTACAAAAATGCTGACTTGACTGATTTTATTCCCACTTTATCATGCTATCCTTGTAAAGGTTTGCCACTATAGCACTATTTCCCTTAAGCTTATTGCATATTGTTTTGATATCGATTTACGATCAAGCGACTGTATATAGCGCCGCTATCATAAGCCAATTGTTACTGATCAGACACAACAAAGGTAGTTAAGTGATTCGATTCATTTGAGGATGACACTAGCATAGTTCACAGTCAAGCAGAGAGATTATCATGATAATAATATGATCTCTGTACTATATTACCGTCATCTGATTTCGAGATGGAGCAAAAGGCGGCTATGGGATACATTGCAGTTATCTATTGAGTTTGTGCCCGATATGGCCCCAGCAGCTATTCAACGTTGGTTGCCATGATTATAAGCATCAGTGCATTGCTGTAACCAGAGTATAAAGTCATTAATTCATCGAAAGCAAAATTGATATCATGATTTATATCACTTGCCCCCACGCCGACAACATAGAAATCAATGGCGTAGCATCTCACCACGGTCGACCAATATAAGGCTAAAGGTTCATCTTTCTAAAGGTCGTACACCACTTGTAAACGAACAAGGCACATACATATCTCCCTGGCATGCACATTCGCAATTGTTGTATGACTATGTTCATTTGTAAAGCAGAGTTTATTGTGTTCAGGGTAAAATCACGGATCGAAAATGTCGGATTGACCTCAGTTATTCATGACATCAGCTCGTTTGTGTGTTCTCAATTAGTTCTGCTGCTTAAGAGCCTCAATGGTGATCCAGTGCTACTGTGCATCAATGTTTTACCGTGATGCCTCGGTTATACAATGGCAGACGTTCTCAGGCGATGTACTCGTGTTCTGGTTATCGCTTACTCGCATTTATGTTTTTTCTGGGGTCTACGGAAATTATGACGTCGAGTGTTCAATAAGGAGGGACGATTAGTGCTGCATTATTACAGGGGGCACTGGGGTCTCACTAAACATGGCGGAGATGAGACGCCTATATTACGACATCAATAACCAAACAAACGCAATACTGTGTGTTTTCCTTCTAATTTCGCGATAAATACAGATGCTGCGGACATACTGAAGTAAACAGCGGAGAAAGTGGCTTGGTGGTTCCTGTTAGTGGTTAAGTTGTGGGCGAGAAAGGCAAATATATATGGAAATGTAATAGATGGTTAATGATACAGTAATGATATAAGATGCAATGTCCAAGTTAATGAACAGTCTATTTTCGAATAATTGGACATGATGTCTGTACATCCTTTTCAATTGCCATTCTCGCTCGATCCTGTGCACCTTGTGGGCTTGTGTAGACGTCAGTGCACGTGGCAAATTAATGTGATTAGTTTGATTTGTGGTATCTTGTATGACTTCAGTACGACTATGAGACGAGTACTGATTGTGTGGATTAATATCAAAAACAGCAAAGCAATAACCGAGGACAGCCATAAAGTATTCCACACACATCCTCAAACATTCAAAGGAAAATGGAACGTGGCGTGATACCAAACATGATGACGTGACGTGACTGGGTAAAGAAGGGAACAAGACTCAGTTCTACATCTCGGCTTTGGCTCACGCGTACAAAAGGTGTGCCATGCTTCTGCTTAACTCATGGCGGTTATACATTAATGGTGCATTTCATCAAAGATCGGCGAAATTCTGCAGCTAATACTAAATCTACTTACTGTAGCCGATGCCCTACTACACTTGGAAATGATATCCATTTGATAGTGTGAAACCGATGAGCCAGGTCATTTCGCATATTAAACAGTTATCTTGTGAGTACAGAATGCAATACAATAAACAAAACATTACACAAACTGGTTTAGAAAGCACTACCTATGGCGGATATATCTTTACGCACATGCCAATTCTATGTTTTGCTAATTACTTATTTAGAATTTCCATAGCGCCCCAATGTGTTGAAATTACACAAAGTAAACGACCTTTGGCGGACAAGTAAATGCGCGGTCTCTTATGTGATGTCCTGTATGAAGTAAATTTAAAATAGATCGCAGCTTGCGCTGAGAACATGTTCTCATAGATTGCCTTAATTTATGGTGTGACATATATGTATAGGAGCACATGGATATTTCTGCATTATCGACCAAATTTGTTATGTCAATGACATGACATTGCTAACAAATAATCTCAGCGCATATTTGAGAATCCACTGCATGTGTTGGCTTGATATATTTACGAAAGAGTTTACGTTACTGATGGTGTGTTTGCCCATTCGGCGAAGGCCATTTTTCATTATCCGGGCGCGACGAAAGTTGCGCTACCAAGGTGGTATGTTGCGAGGGGGATGCAATATATCACCAGCATCAATTATATATTGGTATCACAGCATCTTTTATTAAAAGATTAAATTAGGCTTTACAGATAAGATTGCAGCGACAATTGGCCAAACTAGTGGAAGAGATATTCTTCCGTCAAAAACGGCAGTGATGTAAGCAAACGGCAGCATAATGTGAAAACATTCAGAAAATGAACATTTGTGAAAAAGCACATATTACTCCATACTCTTTTAAATGGCGCCATATACAATGATATTGTACAAAGTAAAACTAGGCATGAAAGTGCGATTATAATGCATTATCATTCCCTTTAAGGCTGAATCAGTCACGATTAAAATGCAACTGATATAAACCACATATGTTACAAATTAGCTTACTGAGGCACAATAAGGTTCATACACATGCTTAATAGCCGTGTTTTTACGTTATGGTATTGTGCTCAAATGAGTATACTAATATATAAATATATGATAATATATATATAAATAAATATATATATATACATATATAGATATATATATTTCTATATATATATATAAATGTATATACATATACATATATATATATGTATATATATATATACATATATATATACACACATATATATATATATATCTTATATATATACACAGATGTTTATATATATATATATAGATATCTTCTCTATATATATCTCTATATATATCTAGATATATATATATCTATATATCTATAGATCTCTATCTCTATATATATATCTCTATATATATATATATCTATCTATATATCTATATATATATATATATATATATATCTGATGTATGCCAGAAGCAATTTGTTTATATGTTTAACAGTAGAGAGTGGGATGAATTATATCGTTCTGATTTATCTGCTGACTGGGCCACTGAATCTTGTATTACTTACAGCGACAACTATAAGTATATGTCTTATTGTTCTATTTCAAAATAAACAAAGCGCAATGTATTTGAATGATAAAACTGTAGATGTATTTCCAGCGCGGTATCATTTGTGGTTTTTATAATCCTCTCGATCACGGGATGTATTTGGGTGCAGCAATGATTATCCATTCCTCATCCAATAGGCATACACGCAAGCTGATTTAGCTAAAGCATCGCACAGATTGCGTTCACCACTGCAATTTTGCAGACGTGTTTCTACCACACTCTGGGCGAGACTTCCATTTGATAGGCACAGGTTTCACTTATCCAGCCTGGTGAAGCCAAATGGTTATTTGATAAAGAATACAATATAAGGCATCGTTATCATTTAATATATATAAGCTCTGTCTCCATAAAAACACCACTTACGTTCGGACAAGTGCTTCGATTGCAGCATATTCATACCATAAGGAGCACAGTAACAACTAAGGACAACATTAATAGAAGGAGATTTCTATAGACATGACTTTTGTGGCAAATGATGTTATGATATTTATCTGGCTCTTTTGACTTTTGAAACCCTCCCCCTCTTTTCCATTATCAACACGACATGTTTCACTAGCCCGAGTCAACCTCCACCCTTAAGACGGGGGTGTGACCCTGATAAGTAGACTTAGCTGGTACCTTTTCCCATTGGCCAATGACCCTTCGAGCCCACGCCCCATGTGAGCTGTTGGGGTTGACCTTTGTGAAGGGGACCGGCTATACCTGGACCAATGGGAGGCCAGCTGTGGGTGTGGTTCCGAGCGTAATCCAATGCCGGAACCCCTATAAAATAGCTGGCCTCGCCGAAATTCGGTGAGAAATACCTAGCGAAGAGACGAAGTATCTGAACAAGATTCTGACCCGAGATTCCAGAGAAAGCTAATAAGCCAAACTCGAATAAACCAACAACAACTCAACTCCTGGACTCGTGTGTTTTCTCTTGGCTAGTGTCCCCACTCAAGCAACTACAAGCAGCTACAATATTCCTATATACAAAGGAGTGCGCAGAAATATAAGTATAACAAGAGTATAGCTATATATGAAGGAAAGATAGTCATAAGAATAGCCTTGTTTGATTTACCGATGTTCTACCTCAACTGAATTCAAAGGTCAGTATTGAGGCAAACGTAATTCATGGCCCTGTATCATTTTGTCATGTTGTTCTAAACAGAAGAATTGACATCCTTCCGTGGACTTGTGTGAGAAATGACGTCACTGAATGCCAGTTAATATGATGGCGTAGCTACGTCTTCTGTCGGTCATCCTGTCAATATGTGGGAGCACATTTCTATCCTGCTATCAACCTAGGTATTTTACAAATATTAGCCGTGCCAAACAACTGATATAAAAGCCGCTGTGCGTTTTAGGACTGTGCCCTATGCTGTTTTCTCTAATGCTTTATGACATATATTCATTAAACCCCATATATTTGCCTTTACACATCCTGGATTAGTGTGAAAACTAATATATCGACTGTTGATAGCTTGTGCTTAATATGGCTTTATGGGAACATTTACTGCCATTCTTCCTAAGGCATATAACTACGCTCTGTGTCAAATAATCACATGCGTTCATTTCTAAAGATACGAGGATATTTATCTCCTTAACTAATTCGTTCTTTATTTCTGCTTTCTTGTGTTCTATTTTGTTCTAGTTTTCGCTGTATCAAGCTTTAACTATATTGAAGCACTTGTTCAGGAGACCTCCAATAGATAGATTCATGACCAATTTGTTCCACATGACATTCATTGGCGCTCTAGCAATTCATGTAACATCATCCGATATAGATATCAGCTATTTAACTGACGGTTGTACTGTGGCTCCCTCCACCGACAAAGCACTCGGGATTTAGAATGATACTCTACCAATACATTTTCATGACGATCGAGCTGTTTTGAAACAATTTGATAAAAAATCGTCATGATCATGCTTTCATCATTAGCAATCATACACGCCTCGTGCCAATGACGGATTAGCTAACAATTGGTGGACGTTCTCCATTTCTAATGATGAAACGTGCTGATATTTACATTAATTGTCCCTTTAATCTTTCTTGAAATGGTGTTTTTCTCAGCGTCGAGTGTTGAACTAATTGCCCTGACAGGCATAACTGTACTAGTACGGCAGGATTCCCCGTTCCCGTCGCTACACCACAGCCGTTTCCATCCTTCCCCATACCTCCCCAACCCTTCGCAGGTCACTATAACCCCTCGTTGTTAACCCATCTATCAATGTTGCGCTAATGATGGGATTGGGGGAAGCCGTTCCAATATTATACCTTTATCTGCTGCATAATCTGTGAAAATGAATAATATGAATTTGATGTTGGTAGCCTTGAAGCATTAATCGATTGCCTCGAATAATCTCTATTAGATACTGGATAGCAGTATTGGATCATAAGAGAGTAGCTATTTGCACATTACTGCTTCCTATCAGTCAAGTTTGTTATATGACTGAATCCGCTATAGATGTGTTGGGTCAAGTTACAGACGTGATGGCCTTATGAGTATCAATGCGGTGCAAATGCATGTTTGTATATTCCAGATTATTCTTAGTATATTGATTTTGGTCGATAGCTTGTTAATTCAGGATGAATATGCTTAGCGATCGAGTTCCTAGAAGCACTATTTCTGTAATCATTAATGTTTAATGTCTTCTGTGTATCTTAATGTGTTGTAGGAATAGCTGTAATCACTCCGTTTTCACATGCATATGAATCACTGAGCCTCTGATCATATTTGACATTGGAAACGTTCACGAACAGTGACTCCGTTATGGATCGGTCACATCACATAGTGGTGTCTCCTCCAATCAGCCATAACTTACTATTGACATAAGCATGAATAATGATCAAATATATATTCAGGACAAAAGCCAACTTTTTATATAATTGGAAGTTCCATCAAAGCGACTTTCAATGTTATGGACTGCATAATGGCGGGTATGCGACGGGTATGAAACACGAGCAGGGGAAGTGCAATATAGATGAATGGCGAATGTCTATGCTGAACTGCTGTTCCTGCAATGAATGCACACTTTCGTCGTCAATGTACGCATTGTTCATTTGAGCAAAAGGCAAGAGTTGATACATCCGCAGTTGCTTGATAAGGTTTATTGTGTTTTAAATCTCACAAACCTCAGTATGTATTATTCGTGACATTTTGCTCCATAGAACCATTCACTGTTACTACCCAACCGTGTGTATCATTGGAATACACTATTTTAGAACTTTAACCGACCATTGGCCTATAATCTAGACCTATTTACCCGAGTCGCCTATGGACAATAAAAGTAGATTCCGATCAGCAGTCTCATGTCGCTACGGAATTTACAATTAACCATACTGGGGTACATTATTTACCCGCGGTTAAATGGTACCTCAAGAATAATGATCGGAGATATTCAGGCGTATATTAATTTCGCATTTATGTACCGTTGTCTAACCCCATGAGCATAACTGTTCATTTCTTTCAGCCTCTCTTGTTCTGTGCCGTTCACTCGATAGGGCAACAATTTGTTCATTTAACATTCTCAAAGCGATACTTAGTTAGGTGGGATTAGCCAATGTTAAAGGCATTTTGCGTGAGGCTTTTCTCAACTTTTCTTTTAATTCTTGGTACATGCGATATTCTGCGTACCAAGCATTCAATACCATGCATTACTATGCTGTCTTTGATTAAATGACATTAAATCTGACTTAATATCTTATGAAGCATCTGAACATAAACGGCGAACCATAGTTGATAAAACTTTAGCCTATTTATTTTTGTTGGGACCGTACGCATGGATTTGATTTGATTTGCTGTAATTGTTTTGCATTCAAACACAGTAATCGTTCCTCTACTGTGTTTGATTGAGCAAAGAAGTTGCATCAACAAGTCTAATGGCTACCTCGAAGAGTCTGTCATTTGTATTCTGCTTCATAGTGACTTAACCTGACACGGCATCGACGACGACTAATGTATTCAGACATTAGTGGTTGATAAATATGATAAAAGACAGCAAAGAGATAATGATACTTACCTGTTAGTTTCCTCTTGCTGAATACATGCAACCTGTTTACGCAATGATAATAAAGCAGCAAACTATCTATTGAATATGTAAACTGAAGCCATAACTGCGTCATCAGAAAATTATGTATATATTCATTATCAAATAGCATTACCTTAAATATTTTTACCCACATGTTACCTCTAACTTTGTCGCTGCCCAATGTGCTATCTTTTATAAGCAAGGAAGGTTGTGTTTTAGTGACTGTCTCTGAAAGACGGTATTAGACTGATTTCCCTTTTGTGCTGTTCACTCGTTGTCGATATGCCAATTATCCACGTGAGAGAGGCAGAGAGAGAGGGAGATGGGGTAGGTGGAGGAGAGGAGGAGAGAGAGAGAGATGTATATGGAGAGAGCGAGAGAGAGATAGAACAAATAGCTGAATAAACTGGGGTTTGGTTTTTTTGCATCATATGGATATATTTCAATCTCGATGAACGTCGCACAGACTATTAGCATCTACAGTGTTCAATACGATGTTAGACGTCTCTTTTTCCATTGACAGCCTGTAAATAAAAGTCTATAAATCAATTCACGAAGTAATTCCGCGTTTATAGAATAGCGTATGTTGCTCTATTCCCCATGTTTGTGGGTTTTATTGATAACATTTTACCAACGTTACACATGGGTTGTGACACCGATAGTCCAGAAGGGTGGACTGAGTAATTAGTTAAATCTCGCTCTCACATATTTGCCGATTAAGCAAGCCGAATGAGCTGCAGACGAGATGACTTTGAGGTTGAGGTTGTGTTGTGTGTGTGTGTGTGTGTGTGTGTGTGTGTGTGTGTGTGTGTGTGTGTGTGTGTGTGTGTGTGTGTGTGTGTGTGTGTGTGTGTGTGTGTGTGTGTGTGTGTGTGTGTTTATATACATGTCAATATACATTGTCTTACGTGGTTGGATGCCCTCGGTATGAGGATCAAATAAAGGAATTTCCTAGGAAGTTTTTTTTTGTTTCGATTTTGCAAGATGGAGGTCAGTGTTTTTATTAGGCAACTTACAATTTCGGAAGTTGATCAAAATCGACCATGAATTAAAGTTATTTATTGACAAATGACAGTATTGAGTTTGTGTTCAACATGGCGCCAACGCCTTTATAGTGTAATGGTTATTATAACTTGAGGCGATGCCATCTCTCTGTTACACGATAAAAGGAATAATTCGCTATTATCGACTATCATAAATCATTCATCGCCAATAAGAGATATGCCACATATCCATAAAGATCGGAGCAACATTCCCATCCTTCAAAGCCTATGCGAATACTAATATCTGAATAGAGACGAGATTAATATCGTTCCATCAATAGAAATAATCACGAACGCACTGGTAAGGGCTGAATTTGTTACTGTGTACAACGCCGGTACCGTGCAGCCTGGAGCCCTTATGTTATTTCATACGTAATATATGCATCCAAGGTCTCCCTCTCTCTCGATCTCTCTCTCTCCTACCTTTCTCTCTCTAACACATTTCTTACCTGTCCACTTATCTGTCAATCTATTTATCTATAAATCCAACTATCTACCTCTCCCCAACCTACATCCCACCACCTTTTATCATCAATTTCTACAGTGTTATTTTTCGTGAAGTGTAGTGATATTCGATCACTTTTTTGTGATGGATTTACATGATACATCTATGTATCGTATACATCTACCAGACATGATAATCTGTCACAAAGGGACCATCATTGACCAAGCAGCAGCGAGGGGCCAGCCTTTCAAGATAAGCCTACATCTAGCATATGATGTTCTCCTAATTGCGGTGTGCCCATGATCATACTTTAAAGATTGACCTCGACTATGCTTTGAATACAGCCATGTATTCTCTCTAGTATTTGATGAAACGAACATAACGCTTTATCCTACAATACGACATGCTCAGTGTTTCGTGATTAATTAGCGGCAGCTTAAGTGCGCACAATGAACATCAATGACAACTCATCAGCAGGGCCTTATCGATTACAGGTGTCAAATAACGTCCATGCATTATGGGGAAGGTTACGGCAGGTATTTCCAGACAGTGACGATGCGCAGAACGACTGTGTTGTGTTTACAAGGGAGATCATTGCATAATGTCTGATTAATTACGAATTCAAAATGAGAAGATGCAGCATTATCCACTTAATCAGTGTTTATCTTAAGATGAGAAGAAGGGCTTTATGGGGATGGGTATATCTCTGTAGCAATATTGACGCTGTGTAGGTGCAGTAATCTATCCAGGACCTATATTCACTGTAAGCCATGTCGTTGTAGAGAGATGACTGATTGTCTTATAGGGATTACACTTGTCAACATGTTGAGTAAGGATCCAAATAATATTCTGAGCAATTATCCTCATCAATGAAATACACAAAATCAGCACTTCAAAGACCATCTGGGCAAACTCTTGCCTCGCCGTGTGTTTTGGTTCAGGCTGTCTCGTGTTGCCATAGAGCTTACCATCCGCCATATAGATGCCTCTCATTTGGCCAGGTTTTACTGCGATTCCACGAATAAGGACCAGAGAAATTGCTTCGTGTATAAATTGTCGTTAGTTGATGCGGCGTCCCGATATAAATCGCCCACATTACGGTGTAATGAATGGAGGTCCCAGCGATTATGGAGCTTGATGTTGTCTTTTTGTTGTCCCGTTCGCTGTCCATCATCTTCAACACACACTTTGCCTATACCGCTGTCAAATCCATCAGGCGCCTTCAAGCTCTCATGCCTTCTCTTTCTGTATCGCTATCCATATGCCTATTCTCTCCCTCCCTCCCTCCCTCCCTCCCTCCCTCCCTCCCTCCCTCCCTCCCCTCTCTCCCCCTCCCTCGACTCTCCTCCCTCCCTCCCCTCCCTCCCTCCCCCCTCTCTCTCCTCCTCGCTCCATTCCTTCTCTCCATCGTCTGTCTATATATCTCTCTCCTAGCTATATTCTCTTCCTCTTCTATCCCCCTTCTCTCTTATTGACTCATTTCTATCTCTCATTTACCTCTCTTGCTTGCTCTTTATCTCGCTCTCTCTCTCTCGTTTCTTTCTCGCACTCTCGCATTATTCTTAGCTCTCTCTTTTTCTACTTTTTCCTTGTCATACCCTGTAACCTCACCCTTTCTATTTCATTTAGCTTTCTTTCTGTTATCATATGCATCATTTTGCTCCTGGCTTTATTGAAGTTAATGCCATATGATCCATAAATCCAGTAGGACACGTCATATTAGGAAAAAAGATACGTTATGCATGCATTCATTAAGAGGTGAGAAAGAGGGCACACATTGACCACGTGTTTCATGAAAGCGGTCATGTGAGCGATGTAAATCAAAGGTAAAACTGCCATCAGTTGTGTGCAGAGCATGATCAAAATATACCTCAAGCTGCATATGAAGCGCTGGTGTATCTTGTGCAAAAGCGCGTTCCATTAACGTATCCATGATCTCCTCGGTGCTTCTGAGCGGGATAGTTAGCTGCTCCTGGTTACTCCTGATTGAGAGATTCCCTGTGTCTTGATGTCTGCGATATAAGAATCATGTAGTAACGGTAAGCCTTGCGGTAAGCTCTAAAATAGTTCACATTATACACCAAATAAAGCAGAATACGTTATAACACAGATGTGGAAGCATTACCATGCTTAGAGAACAAAATACAACAATAACAAACTGGTTATCGGGATAACAAAGATATGCATTACGGATGATTAAGTTTAATATTGCTTACAATAAGGCTCTGTCAAATATGCAAGGGAACAAAATCACAGACAGTACCATGTTACATGCATTTAGACGAGATTTCCATCACATTATTAAAGCAGTCAGAAATTCTATATTATCTGTTTCGATGACATATACTTAGTTTGACGCGACATTTTATTAATTCTCCCACGTCTACTGGGTGCTATAGTTACATCTCGTAATACTGTAATTTCATGTCAGATTAGTGTTTATCTGGCCAATATTAAGCCTGATATATTTAGTGTGTTGCCTTTTTTGACGTACAATTCGATTTGCTAGCCTGTAATGCAATCCATTCACAATACTCATTGCTCTCCATTTCTCGCGATAGCAAAGGAGATGCATCTCTGATATTTTCTCTTCTATAACCTGAGCCTCACAAAGCATCTGCGGGGATCTTACCCAGAGAAATACGCCATCATTTATGTAACAAACAACCGTTTCCAATAACACCCGGATGGTGGCAGATCACAGATTATTCCAGCGATATTAAGCCTTATCACTGACATGCTCAATCGTGTTGAATTTCCTCAGACTTTGTTTTCTAGAGATAGAAATGATAATCATAAATGTTTGCCGTCATTATTCTGAGAACACAGTAATAACATCCCTTGACAGAAAACACGATCCACAAACATGAGTACCTCGATTCACCTGATATGACCGGGTAATACCCCATTTCATGATGCTACGTGTGTCAACTTACCAAATGATACTGGGTCAACTAACTATGTTTCCACTCACCTGTTGATGCAGGTACAGACACGGTTGTTTCATTTTATACGATGAGGCATGGGGAGTTAACCAGTGACTGTGTTCACGCAATGATACTCAAGGCAAACATATCGTTAAATCTGGCATTGGTGCTGTCATTCGTCTAAGGAAATATATTCCCTGTCGAATGGGTACCAGATTCACAGCCCAGCATAGATATTCGTCTCCTCTTGAGTATCCGGACCTTCTAACTAGGCTGATTATGATTCGTGTCTTGTCTTATGTAATGATCCGCTGGCGACGAGATAGCTAAGTGACTGTATAATTTGGGCACAGAAGAATACTTAGGAAAACAAAACACGACGCCTTTTTTGATTGACAGATCGTTTCAAATGATATGGACTTGTACAGTATGGTTCGCAGTATATTTAACGACGGTATTGCAAATCTTATTCAGGCATCAAATTCATCCATATCATAACTAGTGAGTTTATATTCTGGGCATGCTGGAATTCAAGTTGACAGTCTAATTGAAATATTAAGTTGTGGGGCATCACATAATAGTGGATTATACCATGGAGTTAAATTGCTATTCCCAATGGTTGATTGTAATATATACTTTTCCCAATTAGTCTCTCGTAGATTAATGTTCTCGTATATGTAAGCAGCCATCATGGGTGTTTTGCATGTCGTTTTGTCTGCTGCATTGTACTGATGCATGGAGTATATATATGTGACATATTGTCGAATAAATATTTCATGCATTATAATTAATAAATCTCCCCAAAATAGTTTTTGGCCTCCACTCGGGTGCAGACAATGTCTATGATCGTCTTTAATGCCTTATATAATGAGTAGTTAAAGACATGGGGATATGCTGATGGTCTTAATGAAGTTCAAGGTCAGATCATGCATAACATTCAAATACACTGATTATGAGTCTGCCCATTGTACTGCTAGTGTCGCTACACATGTGCCTGTTATATGTAAACAGTGCCTTGGACATATTCCTCTCGCATAACATCAAATATGCGATACTATTCATTGAAGGTGGCTTTGTATTATTCAGCTGTGAAGGGAGGTCAACTGTTTATTGAACATTTATGACTATCCTTTCTATCTCTAGAAAACAAAGTCTGAGGAAATTCAACACATTGAGTATGTGAGTGATGAAGCTTAATGTTCTGGAATAATCTGTAATCTACCTCCACCTGGGTGTTATTGGAAACAGTTGTCAATGACAGACGGGAAAAACCTCTTGCATCGCAGTGCGTTTTGTATTTGGTCGTTTGAGGACAGTCTCGTCTTGCCATAGAGCTGACCATCAACCATGTAGAGGTCTGTCGTTTGTCCAGGTTTTATTGCGATTGCGCGAATAATGATTGGAGATATTGCATCGGTGATGAATTATCGTTAGTTGGTGCGATGCCCCGCCATAAATGGTCAATATAACAGCGTTACGGGGTGCGGCCCCATGTAATGTATGGTATCACGTAGTGACCCCCGGTGATTATAGGGTTTGATGCTGTCTTCTTGCGGTTACGCTAATTGCCAAACAACTTCCGTGCACACTTTTCCTATTGTGCTGCTGCTACGTCCGTCAGCCTTTAGGCCGAGGCCTATTGTCTCTCTGCTCTCGTCCTCATCAGCCTTAATCTCTCCGACTCTCTCTCCCCTCTTTCTCTCTCTCTCTCTCTCTCTCTCTCTCCTCTCTCCTCTTCTCTTCTCTCTCTCTCTCCTCTCTCTGCTGATCTCTCTCTCTCTCTCTCTCTCTCTCTCTATCTCTCTCTCTCCCTCTCTCTCTCTCTCTCTTCTCTTACTTCTCTCCCTCTGTCTCTCTCACTCCCTTTCTCTTGCATTATTCTTAGCTCCCCCTCTTTCTATTTTGTTACTTGTCATCCCCTGTAAACTCACCCTTTCTATCTTCTATTTCAGTGCCCTGCAGTATCAGAGGTTAATCGGTACATCATCAATCTTGAAGCACGATCAGCTACTGATGGCATTCAAGGCGTATTGGTGATGCGGGGAATGTTTTCCGAGACAATAGAGATCAGTTTGTACCATAGTAATATTCAATGCATTGATCTATTTTATTCTCGATGAATGATCTCTATTTGTTTCGCTGTTTGCAATGATTAAATATGCATAAATGATGCATTAGTTTCCTCATATAACGTGCTCGTTGGGGATGATATAATCACCCTGTATACTTATGCAGCTAATTACCATAGCGCGGTGTGTTTCAATTTCACATTTATGCACTATTATTTCTTCCCATTTAATGTGAAAATAATATTTTCTTCTAAGTCGAGTGTTTCACATATTGATCTGATTGCTATCAGCGAGTTAGTGCGACAAAATTCCCCGTTCCTGCTTCTTATATAAACTGCTCTATCGCCGTCTCAAGCCCTCGTTTATTCCATCCCAAACCCTGCGTTTGTGTCATAATCAACCCTTAGGTGGGCACCATGATCCCTCGTCTGTCTCTGTCGCGCCAATGCTGGGACGGAGGGGAGCCTCACCAATTTGTACCGTTATCTGCCCCATAAATCTGGGAAAATGAATAATACGAATTTGATCTTGTTAGCCTTGAAGCAGGCTTGATAGCACCTGTTGGTTGATAATACTCTCTCTAGGCTGCTGGGGAACCATATAAGATGATAAGAGAGTGGTTATTTTATAATTCACTGCCTCTCATCTGTCAAGCTTGTTATATGACTGGACCCGATATAAGTGTGTTTGGTTCAGCAATATGGTGCAAAAGGAAACGTTCGCGACATGAAGTAGCTGATGTCTCACAAAACTCAATGTAGAAATTCAGAATCTTAACCGCCACAGAATAATGACGGCATAAACGTGGCATAAAACATGAATAGGCTTTTCAAGTCAGATTTACATACATAATTCGTTAATCGAGATTTTCATCACATAACTAACTTAGTCAGAAATTCTATGTTTTCTGTTTCGATAACCCATAGTTATTTTGACGTGAAATTTTATCTATTCACCAATGTCTGCTAGTTGCTATAAATAGACTCCTCGAGTCTAGTCTCGTAATAATTTCATGTCAGATGAGTGTTTATCTGGCCAATAGTTAGCCATACTCGATAGAAATTAAGCCTGATATCGATCACGGGGGACAATTCGATTTGCTAGCTTGTAATTTGACCCAAACACAATACTCATTGCACTCCATTGTTCGCAATAGCAAAGGAGATGCATCGCCGATATTTTCCCTTCAATAGCTTTTTTCAAGAGTTTAGCAATGACAACCATTGCCTAAGCCTTACAAAGCATTGGCGAGTAACTTACCCAGAGAAAAGCGCCGTCTTTTATGTATCAATCAACTGTTTCCAATAATACCCAGTAGAGGTAGTATACTTGTATCTTGGTCGTGACAGACTACTTTTCTAAGTGGACGGAGGCATTCGCTCTTGCAGTTGTTTGATACATATAGCGGCGTTAATCATTATTTACTTATATCTTGTAATTAACCTTGTATTCGCTCTCTCTCTCTCTCTTTTCTTACTTGATACAACGAATAAAATGCTGCATTCAACAATACAAAAAAGCACAATGTTTAATGATAAAATAACGGCAACCAGAAGACTATCAAAACGGCCTCATCAGTTATCGAAATCAGCACTTCAACTACCGTCGAGGCAACCTCTTTCCTCGCAGTGCGTTTTGTTTGAGGTGGTTTGTGGATAATAAAAATAGATTTAGCCCGGTATTCCATGTTGCCATAGAGCTTTCCATCAACCATGTAGACGCCTATCGTTTGTCCGGGTTTTATTGCGATTGCGCGAATAATGTTTGGAGATATTGCGTCGGTGATAAATTATCGTTAGTTGATGCGAAGCCCCGACATAAATAGTCAATATAACAGTGTTAAGGGGGCACGGCCCCATGTGATGCAGTCGCCCCCAGTGATTATGGGGTTTTATGTTTTCTTCTTGTTGCTGTGCTTGCTACCCAGCAACTTCCCTATACACTGTTCCTATTGCGCTGCTTCGTCCGTCACGCGCCGTCACGGTCTCTTGCCCTCCCTTTTTGCGTCGCTTGCAATACGTCGATTGCTCCCTCTCGCGCGTTCTTCTTAGCTGCTTCCCTTTCAAATGTTCCCTTAACCCTGTCCTATTTCATACCGCTTATTTTCTGTCATCATATTCATCAACCGATGCCTACCAGCGCTCAGAGGTTAACCAGTACATTATCAGTTTTTAAGCTCAGGACATTATGAGTGATTGATTGCATTCAAGGCTTATAGATGTGGAAGGAAATGTCTTATTCGAGATAAGAGAGATTATTCACGCCATTGTAATATTCGATGTATCATCGTCATTGCAATCTAATATAACGACTTTCTGGCGTTCCCATATTGCGTTAGTTCACCTTATATTAAATAGTAAATGCTGGTGGCTGCAGATATTTTATCAATGTCAGATGCATGTTCTTCCATTATTAAGATCAGGGGTGTACACGTGAAACAGCTTTTCACAGAATCGCAAACAATGGAACAAACGTGGAGGAAATACTTTTGTAATATCCCACTCCTCCACCCCCCCCCCCCCCCCTCGACTATAAGTAATACACACACGACTGCGCATCCGTATATTCCGTGCGTGCAGCCATAATGTGCGTCTCAGTCGTATCGTTAATCCTAAGAGCAAATATTCTGTGGGAATATCGACGAGGGTAATTTTTTACCATGCTGGAATGGAAGTGTAGTTACATGTTGTCATTCATTATCGGGAACGGGCTTGGTATGTTTCCATGTCATTCACACTACTGATATCAAGTCAGTCTTATTAAGTGTGGACCTCTAAGTTCTCGACCAAATATGTTACTATAGTCAGGTACTGCTTATTAACCGTTGCTAAATGTATCTCATGTAACAAAAAGGAGGTATTGCAGGACTGTATTTATCTAATATTGATCTGTTGGATACAAAGCCTTATTAATAATAAATCAGCTTCTTATTTTTTTCTCCTTCGAAATATCCACAACGGTTATAGATGACAAATATAATGATTGATATGTCAGGTGTTTTCTTCTGTGAGATTGACGCTTTATATATTGGCTTATGGGATATTATGCCATGCAATTCAGTGGCACATGGATGCTATGGATACATGGCTTGTAAAGCTTTGGAGTTATTAACAGAATCCTCATCCTCCGGAGACCAATGAGCATCAATCCTCTCACAAATTCACTCAGTTAATAAACACAACATTGTGTACTACAATCAATATAAAGGCAAATTATTTTTGCGTTTCTTTTCTATTGTGATTGTATAGAGCGTGTTTGGCGAAACATTGGGAGGCGCCTCTATCAAAACAACCACATTAATAAAGACAAGTAGATTATCTAGTTGCAAAATTGCATTTGCGTCAGCAGTTCTAATGGAAAAATCCAACAGCTAAGCCAACAGAGAAGCTACCGAAAAATAGTGCGCGGTTTCATTCGAAACGTTTCCTCTGTATCAGACTTCATACATAAACTAAAGGACTAATTGTAACGTGACTTGGCCATGCCTTTTGATAATTAGTGCCAGTTTCTATGACCTAAGGTCCCTACTTCGTAACCCCACGCAATTTTGTATTACATAAGAGGGTTATAGCAACAATTCATGTTAATGCACTGGTTATTGTCCAATGGTAAAAATAACACAGCAGTGGCTTTATTTCGTCCCTTCTTTGGTATTGCTTAGTTCCTCATTGTAGGCTATTAATAGTGAGATATCTTTGAAGCATTGTATATTTCATGATGTCACAGCTATTCTACATGTTGAGAAGAAATGAATCACCTTGGTTAATCCGAGTTGTGAAGAGCAATTATCAACTCCTAAAAGTATCATGATTCATTCTTGAGACATGATACAACCTACTAAGAGCAATTATCACAACAAAAACATTATCATGCTGCCTTTGACTACATGGCATAACATATAGGCTGATATTGCTTGATATCAAGCATGCAATTATTTCAAGCAAGGTCATCAAAAAGTTCATCAGGGTCAAGGTTATTATCTGAATTGGATGCTGATTTTCTTAGTGATGACTTGACACTTGATGGCATTCTGCTGGTACTGCAACACAGAATATCTGAGGTTATACTGCAGTACTTGAAATCACAAAGTGAATCAATAAAAGTGTGTTTGTGTGTGTGGGTGTGTGTGTGTGTATGTGTGTGTGTGTACAAATATAAATATGAATATATATATATATCAATTAAATATATATATGTGTGAGAAAATGAATTACCTTAGTCTTCCCTTTGGTGTTTTCTCTGTGGAGGGTACTCTGGGTATAACAGGTTTAGCTGGGGTAGTTTTCTTCACCCCTCTTCCCTTTGCTTGTCGTCTTTGCCTAAACAAGTGTAAATTATTGAGTAAACAGATTAAACTACATATAAGCACACATCTCCAAGATATGTATATGATGCATTGTCATAAAAGTGATGACTCATTTATGTGAAAATCCTAACTTAATGTTTAATCAACAAACCTTTCTCCCTACCTACGACCTCTGGTACCAACATCAATGTCTTCACCCGTGTCGAGAATGAGAGAATCATCTAGGGAAAGCTCGGCTTTGAACTTGTCTGCTCGTGACTTCTTTTGTGGGGGTGTTATGTCATTGTCACCATCAGTATCATACTCACTGCATCCCACCAGCATCAGGTTACATAGGAAAACGTCACAATACAATACAGGCTTTTTCTAAATCAAACAAACTCATTGAATTAATCGGACAGACTAAGAGGAACTTGTCACCTGTCTGTCTTCTCATTCTTGTCACTGTCACTGGCTGAATGAATGCTGGTTCTTACAGCTTTATTCCCTGTACAACAATAGATGTTTAAATGATAACTTTTTACGTTGCTAGACTGATGTAGTTTTGTTTTCATTTGGCAAATTCCTTTTACAAACATCAATGAAAATTAATCAAATCATTTCCTCAGATAATTCAAGTGTCTATGAGCATACTTATATCTGTATACAGATGCCCCATAAATACACTGATTGCAATGTGTTGTACTTTAGTATTGAATAATTTACTTAATCACCAAGACCCTTTGAAACAAGATATCATGTAATGAGGGTGAATGGGTTAATCAGGTCATCATGAACTGACAACAAATTAGGAGCATGCACCTGAGGATCCCGATGTACCCGCCCCCGCTGACTGAAGATCCTCAACTGTCACAGAGAACAACCATACTGTCATGAAGCATCAGTCCATTATGATGCTGGCATTCAACAGACAGTATGTGGTCGGTTATACATACAAAGGATGATGGCAACTTACCATCCTGTCGAAGCTCTACGAGTTTGGATTTCTTTCTGTTGAGAACCGCAACAAACTGAAATATAAAGTCAAATTTGACAGTCACAACTGTTGTAGTTAACAGGTACCTCTGCATAAGTAGTACAAGGAGACAAACCTTTGAGTAGAGATCAGCTTCCAGTTCTTCTTTAGCAGTGACATACTTTTCCAGCCTCTGAAAAATAGCATGTACAGATTTTCAATATGCCATTGACCTGGGTTATTTTATGTAACCATTAATCAGTGTTATGATCCCCTGCGGGTCTGGGGAAGAATCGGTCCACTGAACCCGCCTGCATGTCGTAAGAGGTGACTAATAGGGGGCAACATGTTTGCCATGGGTTGCGACTCATGTCAGTGGACAGCGGGATACTGGTGGTTGAGTGGAGCGGTCCCTGAGAGGGCTATATCTATAACACATCACTGTGGCCCAGATTTCGCCAAGACGAGAGGCTCGATTGGCTTGCTCCAGTCAATCAGCAGGTGGTGACATGCCCTAGAATAATTGTTTGCACTTATATCTTTTCCATCTTCATCCCATGTATTTCACTCTTTTTTTCCATTTATCCAAGAAGGCTGCTGCTCAATCAGGTCAATCTTATCTCTTCATATTGATCCCATCTTTGAAGGTACCATATAACATGCTGGTGTGCCATTAAACCATTTACATACCTTACTTTTGTCCGTGTTATTTAAGGTATATAATGCATGTTTTGAAATCCAGAACACAACTTGCCCAAGGTGGAGAGAATTTTCTAAAAAAGCTACAAGTGTTTGAAATGGATAGTTGTCTCTTATTAAGTTATGCAATTTAATATGCATTTTCTTACTGGTTATTTGAATTTGTTTGCAAGACACAGCTCACAACATCCTAAAGTAGAATAAGTCATTCAAGCCAATTATGGTTCACACCCACCTTCAATGCGGCAGCACGCTCTCCTGCCAATCTCTGATTGTCAGATTCTAGCGAGGATATCTGACTTTGCAAGTGGTCTGAATTGTGGATAGACAGCTCAAATATGGCCCTTGTTGCCTCCGATGGGTCTTCACAGGGTGATAATTTAGCCTCACCCAACTGGAACTGGATATCACACATTTAATAAGTACATGATGAAAATAAGGATCCAAGGCTTATATATTTCCGATCACGCATGATGGCAATAGGGAAAAGAATTGGACATGATTTTGTCAGTTTGTATTTATTCACTGCATAAAGTCTTGAATTAGCCATCTATAATCAGAGCATAATCATACTTTGATATTTTCTGCTGCAACATGTTTCTTCCAGGCAAGATTCATGACCTGGCCTTCACTAGAGGTAAGCTGGTAAATAAACTGGGGGCCACTCATGGTGGGTTGGGTCAAGGCTCTGATGGTTTGAGTAAGGTAATCGGTCAAGGGCATCTTCACTTTCCTACTGAGTTTGTGAAGATCCTGAGTAGTTACTACAATAGTATATGATACCAAACATTAAAATGAGAAACAAAGAAGATAAACAAGAATATTGCGCTGTTACAGGTTCAACCAAGCAGATTACACATACCTGATCCAGTCCATGCATTTCTGCAGTCAGACAGTGTCATGTCTATTCCAGCTTTACCACCATCATGAAGTATTGTATGTAGATAATAATTCTCCCCATTGATGTCCAATCTAGAAAGGTGCTTCCCCACGTTGTCCATGGTACACTGCTGAATCCAAAAACAGTTGACTGTGGCATTTAAGGATTGATGAAAATGTATTACGGCTCTTTCAATTAAACTATTGAGATATAAACACTTGAAGAGTTTCAAAGCAATTGAGTTTACCACTGGCTAGACTGGTTCTTAGCTGACTTGATATGCTTTTGTGAGACCGTATACAGTAATGGTTTCATATCCCAGATTCTGAAATAATGTTAAAACCACTGACGTGTTCCTTGAATATGCTTAATATTATGATGTTCTTAACATATGAATAACCTTGGTGTCTTCAAATTGAGAACAGACATCAGGGCTCGAAACTAACCTTCCGAACCACGACTGAGACAGTGATTATTTATCAAGACTCAATGTTATTTCCAATTGTTTTCAACTTGCTGTAACTGGCATTTATATTTAAGATACATGGACGAATGATACATCAAACGAGAGCTAACGTATTGAATTTCAATAATATTGCCTTACTTTTCGCATTTTACTCAATAACTTTTTTACTAATTGATTTAAAAAAATGAAACATAGCTTATTAGAATGCTCTACATTGTACATTTCTTGTGTTATAATTTCACTATTGTGTTGCAAGACCGGAACGCTGGCAACAACCTGCGGGAAGTCTTTAGACATTCCACAGCTTAATCGCCTATTATCGCTCAACAGTAACAATATCTTAAATTTACAATGTTATACATAGCGACAAGTCAAATGCTTCAACTAAACATCCAACCAACATTCTTTGAATACCATATTTAGGGCTTTAACACATATTTCCAACTTAATCAGCTGAACTTACCGGGAAATATAAAGGTGTTGGTGTAAAGTGTTTACTTTGTAAATATCAAGCCACATCTCTATTCACAAACCCGGCATTAAACCAAATAAAGTTGTTGCATGTCATCCTCATTTTGATAGTTCAGATATTTTGTGAGTTGGTGAAATCAGTCATGATAATAGAACTTTGACCTATCAACTAAATAAGGTACAATAATCCTTTGTGTGATGTGGGGTTGCCATATAAATGATATATATTTTATTTAATGTATTATCACTAACTGACATGCGCTTGCATAAACGCTTGTATACCTAAACTTTAACACAACTGATTTATTTCTACTCACAACTGTGTCAATATACGGAATGCAATTTTCTACATATTTTACAATGGTTACTATTTCGTAGAGACACCAATGACTCGCCTCACCGCTCACATACAGGATATTTAAACAAACCAAATTGTATGGTATTCATTCCTTTTAACTTGTTCAGACATGGCTATCGATTTTCAACATTTGGAGGGAAAACCTGATAAACAAGACACGTAAATGGTCAAATTATAAATAAATGAATATTGTTAGCATATATTTAAGACTTGAATTAGATAATATTCGTCGATGGGAAAAATTGAATTTCATAAATGTAGCAAAAGATTACATTTTGTAAAAGGGTAGGTGAACTTCATTTCCAATCGTAAGATGAACGAATGCATACGTTATGGTAAACTTTACAAAAAAAACCCAGTCCATTATGACACGATCAAATGAAGCATATAGAATGCTTTGTCATATAGACGCCTTGCCAGATATTCCAAAAATCGGCATTACAAAATGCGTTGCATCTTTGCAAATTGTGCATTTTCTCCTATGGATAGCCTACCACCCTCATTGATCCACGGAAAACGGATTTCTCTGGTGACTGACTTGAGCTACCTGCTCGTGGTAAAAAAAACACTCACCTGTGACCGACTTAAAGCCTGTTTAACTAGAGAGACTAGTGATTTCATCTTCCAGGTCTTTTACGATAAATTCCAGTTTTCCCAATAGCATCATTCAATTCGCCTCTTAGTTTGTACGTTTAAAGTACATCCTTTGATTTCAGTTAAGATTAGATCCTGTTGCAATGAGATCTTGATGTTTATGCATGGGTTGCCTCAGACAATTTCAGCGACCAAATATTTTTGCACTTAGAGGGTACTAAGATTAAATCAGGCCCAGTCTTTATGCTATCGAATTATTCATGTCTAAATCATATTCAGACCAGTCTTGCTTTGTTCAGTGAGTCTTCATAAATTAACGACGATACAACCTTAGATCAGATGGTATTTTTCGGTATTATTCTGACCCATTCTGCGTTGCTCATCAATACAATGCTTGTGGCATATGCATCATAAGGTTTCATATGCATATCATAATGTCCATGTACTAGATGTTGATAATCACTTGAAATAAACGCATGTTCTGATGTTGCTGAATTACTGAAAAATATGTCTGACCATAGACAATTAAAAACATAAGAATGTTAACCTGCACATATCAAAATAATGGTTTCCCTCTTCATTGCCTAATTTGATTTGCCTCACTGAATTTGCAATACTAACTATATATCATTATTTCACGTGTTATCACTAACTGACACGCGCTGTATTCCTTGCATCATCGCTAGCATACCTAAACTTAAACAACAGCTTTATTTCTACTAACACCTATGTCCATAAAAATATTCTGCATATTTTACAATGGTTACTATTTCATAGAGGCATCAATGGCTCGCTCACATACAGGATATTTAAGCAAACCAAATCGTACATTATTTATTCCTTTTAACTTGTTCAGACAAGGCTATCGATCTTTCAACATTTGGAGGGAGAAACAAATAATGAAATTCATCATAATTCATCATCCTGATAAACAAGACACGTAAATGGTCCAAGTATAAATAAATTATTATTGTTAGCATATATTTAAGACTTGAATAGGATAATATTCGCTGTTGGGAGAAATTGAATTTCATAAAAATAGTAAAATATCACATTGTGTAACAGGGTAGGTGAACTTCATTTCCAATCGCAAGATGAACGCATACAAACGATATGGTAATGTTTATAAAAAATCCAGTCCATTATGACACGATCAAATGCAGCATATAGAATGCTTTGTCATATAGACGCACTGACGGATACTGCAGAAATCGGCAATATAAGATGCGTTGCATCTTTGCAACTTGCGCATTCTTTCCTATGTATAGCCTACCACCTTCACCGGTCTGCGGAAAACATAGCCTTATAATGGAAAACGGATTTCCCTGGTGTCCGACCTGGGAATATCAGCTACCTGCTCGTGGTTAAAAAACACTCCCCTGTGAGCGACTTAAAGTCTGTTTAACTGGAGGGACTAGAGATTTTATCTTCCAGGTCTTTTACGACAAATTCCAGGTATGTTGCGCGATATCAAGCTCAACATTGTTCTCCTTTAGAATCTCTATGTAGCGT